>OZ002735.1:11909383-12484803 GCA_963924305.1 Polygonum maritimum | reverse complement strand
CCGAATCCACCTCCGATACTTAAGTCAGTAAGGGCAATGTCGAATAAAGGCGTCAGGCAGAGCGATAGCTTAGAACTTGACTTACCAGGCACATGAATGCATGTGTATTTATAGAGGAGAGGGACAGGAGGGGGAGAGGCGCGCGCCCCTAGGCCCGATCGGCCCATAGGGTTAGGGTTTCGTGATATCTTGCTCCCCAAGTCAACCAATATCTTATCTTAGACGAAGATAAGATTCTCCTCCATAAATAATATCTTAAATAGAGTAACTACCCTAATAAAGGATAAAGCATAATAAATATGGATAGCAAAATAAATAAGATAAAGAAATAAATGCTAACTAATTGATATGGAATCTTGCCCGCCTAGAATGTTATAAAAATTTGAATGCATCATTCTTATGTGACGTTTCATCACTTTCGTTCTCAAATTCGTTACATTCATAGTCGAGCTCCAAACTCAATCGAGGTTTCCAAAATTAAGGACGTTCAAGTTATTTACCAACTTTTTGTCCAAATTAAAACAATCACGGGCTTCGATAGAAAAAATTCAATTCATATAAAATAAAATAAAATTGTGTATTCATGTAAATGTATCAAACAGATAATATATACCAAGTATATAGATGGGGTATAATGGTATATAACGACACAGAAGAAGCGTTATTGCAGGACTCGTGATACAATTGTTGATTAATTGGGTAGTAAATTTAAGAGTTTGTGGACATCCATTTGGTGAGTTGGAAGTTCTTGTGCTTCATGGCTATGAACTTGTCTGCTTCAGCATCCACATTGTCTTCGCCTTTGGCCTTGTAGTCGTTGTAGCCATGCGAGTGCGATGAGTAGCGATCCTGTCCTTTGTGACAATGCGTTTGACGGCTGCGATCGTTGACTGGCACTTTTCGAGCAGTATTCCTTCGTAGCGGCGACAACCACGTTGAGAAATAGATCTTGTGCTCGTCTAAGATGCTAGGATCACGCGTTAGCACTTGCTTCCCAGCCTTAGACGGCTTTGTGTAAGAAGAAGACGAGGACGACGACATTTCTTGGCCGGCGGCTAGTAAGCAACACGTACCAAAGATCGATGTGTGTGTATATATATGCAGTTATTTGTATGCTGAGTTTGGGTGATGTGATGACAATAGATTGCCCATACACGCCTTATATATATAGCTAGCTAGGGATCGTGTTGATACACGCCTGACCATTGCTTTAATTTGTGCATTTTTTTTTTCTTTCTTTCTAAAAGCTAGCTACAAACTAATAATATGTGCGCTCAAATTAAACACACTTTAAGAATTAAATGGCGTGCTTATTTGAAAATTGATATAGCCAGAAAATCTTAGAAGAGGGGGCGGATCGTTTCGTACGTAGACTAGTAAATATAAATATAAATTTATTATTATTATTATTATTATTATTATTATTATTATTATTATTATTATTTCATACAATAAAATTCTAAAATATGTATGAATACATATAATAATAGAGTGCAATATTTTTTTTTTAATAGAGTGCAATATTTAATATGCTTATATAGTATAAAAAAAAATTTATTCTAACAGGAAATAAATAAAAAATAATGTGTGACTTACTACTAACTAGTAAATAAAGAATTCGTTTGTATCTAAAAATCTAAAGATATCCCTATATTAATGTTATATGTGTAAAAACGTAAAGTACTAGTTCAGCAGGTATATAAATTGTAATTATCAACAAAAAGAGGGAAGATGGAAAGTGCAATTCCACAAATAAAAAATAGATAAGCAACCCTATTGCTCCGTTGAAGATTCGAACACGGGACGGGAGGACACATTTCAACACAAGCGGGGGCAAAGTACCACTTCCGCTAGGAGTTTACGTTGTTCTTTAAAGCAACTCTTATATATATCTATTATTATATACTAAAGCGGAAGCAAATTCTCCCACCATATTGCGCCACATCACCCCCTTATTAAAAAAATCTATCTTGCTAAATCTTGATTTTATCATAATCTTATACATATTTGATATTAGTTCTATCTTAGAATTTGAGTTGTTTAATTAATAATTCTATCCAAATATATAAATCTATATCTTATCATTATACTCACTTAATCAATACATATACCTATCATTAAACCTTTTTTGTAAAAAAATATATCTTTTTGTCATAATCTATACAGCATAATCATAATATTTTACCCATTTAATTAAATATCATATTAACTTTAAATAATTTTCGTAAT
This sequence comes from Polygonum maritimum, assembly GCA_963924305.1. Classification (NCBI taxonomy): domain Eukaryota; kingdom Viridiplantae; phylum Streptophyta; class Magnoliopsida; order Caryophyllales; family Polygonaceae; genus Polygonum; species Polygonum maritimum. Next base: position 12,482,574 of record OZ002735.1, on the reverse strand, counting down.
TTTATTATGCTATTTTTTTAAATCATCAATAGTAGCAAGTTTTACCACTATATTAAGAAAAATATTAATTCTATTAAAATAATATATTAAATATATTTTTAGTTTTACTATCATATCATATTAAAATATTAATTAAAAAAAGTAGATGTTATATTTATCATACATATATCGGTAATATTTCATATTGATTACACTTTAGGAAAAAAAGATAGATTTCTTGATTAAGATATTAATTCGTTCATTACATATTTATGTATTTGTTATTTAATTGTTTTTTCAAAAGAAAATAGCATATATACAAGATAATTTGGTTTTCTATTTAACTTACTAAATACTCTTATCTATATCTTTAATATTATAATATATTATTTCGAGTTTTTATTTAAACTTATTGATCTTATTATATAAGTTAGTTTACGTAATTTAATTTAAATGCCAAAAAAATTGTATCAATTGTTAATAAAATGTGATAGTGCATCTTATCATATGTCATTCTTCTTCAATTATTTAAATATATGTTTATGTACGTATAAAAAGTCAATATATAAATAAAATTTATTTATATATATAATGATATACAAGAATTATGTCATTTTATAATCCAAAAAGTAAGTGTCGTTTAAAAAAAAAGTACACATATGATAATATTTGTAATTGTTATAGTAAGTTCATACACAAAGCAATAAATAAATAAATAAATAACATCCCCGTACAAGGTACGGGTCATCTGCTAGTAATACACTATACAGGAACAAGAGAAGGGGAGGCCGCCCCCTTCGCCCCTCCCTGGCTCCGCCCCTGTCCACTGTCATGTCTACCTTTTCATTTCGTTACCTTCCAAGAAACAAACAAGCTTTTTGACAAATACTTAATACCCTCCGTTAAAAAATACATGTCGTGTTAGGGTTTGTCATAAAAATTAAGAAGGCAAATGATTTGACTTAATTAAACGCCCTCAATCTTGCAAAGATTTTTTAGGCTCCATTCAGCTGGTCCAAAAAAAAAGCTAATGCGAGTTTTTCTAGCTTTTTTTGCCAAAAAAGCCAACTCTACAGGGTAGGAGCTTTTTAAATGCTGAAAGAAGCTAGTGGGAGCTTTTATTTAGCATTTTTAAAAAAGCTCCTACCCCCTAGGAATAGCTCTTTTGGCAAAAAATACGATAGAAAAAGCTTTAGCTACCTTTATTTTTTGGACTAGCCGAACGGAGCCTTATTTTCTAATATAAATTTAGATAAATATTTGCAATTAGTAAAGATAATTCTGGAAAAAGTGTGTTAAAATATCTAAACTAACAAGAATATCTCAACAACTCTCAATTAAGCTAAAACGACAAGTATTACTTAACGGAGGTAGGAAGTACTATTCTTTTTGGTCGAAACAAATACTTCATACTTCATGATGTGTACTTGTACATGACATAGAAGCTACCTTCTAGTTACATGTATCTAGTCATCGTGCTAATGCTACCCTATGGTATTCGTATTATACTATATTATATACTATACTATGCTATAAAAGGAGCGAATATTCCAAAATAATGCGTTGGTGCCCTCTTCTTAATTAGCTAGACGGCGCACGACATATTAGATCTAGCTAAAGTTTCTGGAAAATAAAATTAATTTGTCATACGGTTTAAGTATCGTATAACGCGTTTCTTTATTTGGTCGAATACGGTATGCTTGCAGTATTCGGGGGTTGTCCAACTAATTAGCTTAAATATTCTATTGTTATCAAAACAAAATTAATTAGCTTAAATACTCGCTAATTTTATGTACGTTGGGAGCAGCCATGCAAGCGTATGTACGTTGCGCGATTAGTGCCCGTTCAACATTGGGAGACTGAAATGGGTTAGCGGAGGAGGTAAAGCTCAAACTTATGCTCCATATGAGTTAAAGCCCAACGTTGGGAGACTTTTCGAGTCTCCACGTTGATTCTGGTCCACTTCATTAAAAAAAATAAAATTTAGAAAAATATTATTAAAGTATTTTCTATTTTTATTAATTGTCTATCATCTATCTATTTCTTTTTTCTAATTTCTATCTTTTTAACGTAATTTCTTTCTTTTTCAACTATTTTCTTAGACATTCCTTTTTGTAAATCAAAATCATAATTAATTTCTTAATCAAAATCATAATTAATCAAAATCAAAATCATAATTAATATTTTTTATTGCATTTTTATAATCATATACATTTGCCTTATTTTTTGTCAATCTTTTTTTGTCCCATAAATTAATTACTCCTCCCGTCCCAAAGGGACATTTAACGTTACGGTAGTCCCAAAGTATAAGGTACATTTTCTTTTATATCACAATTTCCTTTACAATTTTACCCAAAACCGCATTACACCCCTATTTACTTTTGTCTTTTACTCCCAGCAACCTTCCCTCTCACCCACACATACATGATCCCTCCCAACCCTAAAGCCCACTATTTTCCATGAGCCGCTCTCATCACCTCTCTCGATTCTTCATCTTCTCTCTCTTTTTGCAATCGCTCACCTTCCCCCTTTCACTCATTCAGATCTGGCTCTCCCCTTTGCCGCCTCCATTGAAGCTCCCTCCCCTCGTTTTTCTCCTCTCATCTCTCGGTTTCCTAGACCCAATTCACTCTTTTTGCTCATTTTGGTGAGATTGATTTCAGATCTAGATCTGGATCTCGCTCTCGAAACCCCTCTCATTCCCTCATAAACTCATATCTAGATCTGTAACAAGGGCCCTTTGGATCTCACACTGTCCCCTATTCTTGAGATTTAGGGTTTGCAATGAGCGAGAACTGCGCCGATCGGGTGTTCGCCCATGTGTTGTCCAATGAAATCGAGAGTGAGGCGGCAATTGAGGAGTTTGTCTGCTCCGAGGGGAGCACTTGCAAGTGGTGGCCGAACTACGAGCGCAAGCACAGTCACACAAGCACCGAGGAGTTGGAAGAAGACGACGAAGTCAATGACGGCGTCGTGGCCGGATCAACCTCCAACAAAAAACCCCAGAAAATAGACGAGAAGCCGGCTGATCCTTCTCTGCACTTAGTCTTCGACGAGCAAAAATCATGCTAAGTCCCCTTGCAACTCGTTTTGGTTTGTTCATCTAGATTGCATGCTTGTTTTTGTCCCGCTTTTGTGTTTTTGACCTTGCATGTTGATTCTTCCATGTTGATTCTACCTTTGTTTTTGTATGTTCTTGATATTGTTCTTTCTGGCCCCTTGATCTGATGTTCATTGGTTGGCTATGGTGTACTGTCCTTCCATGCTTTTTGAGATTTGGCGTTTCTGATTGAAGTTCATTTTTGCATGTTGATTTTGTGAGGTTTATAGATCTGATGCTGATTACTTTGTGAGGTTTATGGATTTGATGTTTCTTGCCTCTTGATTTGATGTTTCTTCCCCCTTGATCTGATGTTTCTGGCCTCTTGATTTGATGTTCATTGCTTTGTGAGGTTTATGGATCTGATGTTGATTTCTTGGCCTTTGTTGTTGATGCTTCTGTTGAATGAAAGCCTTGATTTTTTGCATGATGTTGCTGTTGAGTGTGAGCTTTCTTTAGTACTCAACTTCCATTATTTTGCATTATCATGCTGGTGTTGAATGAAAGCCTTGATTTTTTGGATGATGAAGATTCTATAAATTGGAATTCCTGATCTATTGCATTAAACATGTCAGTGTAAACTTGATCTCATTTGTGTGAGCTTTATTTCAACACTCTACTGCCATGAATATCCATCCTCATGCTTATGTTGCTCTAAATGCTTAATTTTTTCCATTCATGCTCATGCTTGATTCTTTTTCATTTCCCTACATTAAACATGTCAGTATGCTCATGCTTCTGTTGCTTTCAATGCCTGATTTTGTGAGCTTGCCTGACTACCCTGCTTCCATGAAAATGCATGCTCATGCTTCTGTTGCTTTGAATGCTTGATTTTATTTATTTCCTTGCATTAATTATCCCAGTGTGCTCATGCTCATGCTTCTGCAGGTTTAAATTTAAATGCTTGAGTCTATGAGCTTGTTTGACTACTCTGCTTCCATGAATATGCATGCTCATGCTTCTGTTGCTTTATATGCTTGAATTTTCCCATGTTCTTACTTGTGTTAATTGAAAGTCTTCATTATTTGCATAAAACATTGTTCAACATGACATGATAGCCATGACTTGTGTTATCTTTGTTTTTTCTGTGTTTCTGGTGTTTTTAAAATGTGTTGTTCATGCATGTGCATTGATATATGCTTACTGTTTTGTGTGCTTGTTGTTTTCTTACATTTGAGTCTGAGTACAATCAATGATGATGTCTTCCATAACTGAGACCCAAGTCCCACTAAATTGGCATAGCATAGATATGTTTTAGGAAACCAGTACAAATCTGACTTAGGAGGCTCATGGTATATGATGCGACCTCGCTTGGGCAAGGTCTCGGGGATGCCGATCTAGACCGTGTATGATGAGTCTCTTGAGGTTTGGAGTGCGGAAGCAATCGATGACGGTGATGGAATGATAGAACAATTTGATAGAGAACAATGGTGGACACGAAATACAAGCAAGGAGGATATCTCACTCAACTTAAGTCTTGTATTAAAAGTGTGTCTAACCTTTTACAAGAAGAGAACTTGAGTTAAAAGAAAATACAAAGGAAGCTAGCTAGATGGGCCGGTCCACCACTAAGCCCATAATACTATATCTAGCAAGCTAAATTAAATAAAAGAGTTTAAATAAAATGCTAAAAATAGTAAATGAAGATAAGCATTGGCCGAAGGCTAACGAAGGCACGCCGGGCGCCGGAGCTTCAAGGTGAGCGGCGTCGCACACGGGAGCGGGCACCGGGTTGGGGCACGCACACGGGAGCGGCGTCGGTGTCGAACTTGGGGCGAGCGAACCTCAAATTAATGGGGCACGAGCGGGCGCCGGGGTGCCGATTGTCGACACAAGGGCGCCGGGCGCGATGGGGCCGCTAGCGTCGGGCGCGGCTTGGCCGGGGCTGAGTTGGGCGAGGCAAATGAAGACTTTGGGGCCGTCGTCTACGCTGAGATTGGCCGACGTCCTAGTGACAAGGGAGGACGTGGCCTTGGCAATAGCCTTGGCCCGGGCCCTAGTGATGGGGCCATCCGAGCGAACGCTAAGTGCCTCTTCTTCATCCTTGGCGGTCATGGGCGAGGGTGCATCACCCTCCCCCCCTTGAGCCCGAAGCGTCCCCACTTCTTCACCAATGAACTCAACCTCGTAGTATGGGGAGAGATCGGCCACATTGAAGGTGGCATGCACGCCATAGGTGTCGGGCAACCTATCTTGTAGGCGTTGGGGCCGACTCGGTGCACCACGCGGAATGGGCCATCTCCTCATTGATTGAGTTTGGATTTGGGGGCTGTGGGAAAGCGCTCCTTCCTAAGGTGGAGCCACACCAAATCACCGGGCTCGAATAGCATGGGGTGGCGGCCACGGTTGTGTTGTGCCTCGTATTGCTCGGTGCGCCGTTGGAGTTGTGCCCGGGTGCGCTCATGAAGCTTGTGCACGGTGTCGGCTCTAGTGGAGGCGTCGAAGTGGTCCCCGGTTTTGAGGGGCCGCGGCACCAAGTCTAGGGGCGTGAGTGGATTACGCCCGTAGACAACCTCAAAAGGACTTTGCTTGGTTGCCGAATGGATGGTCCTGTTATATGCAAACTCAACATGGCAAAGTAAGTCCTCCCACCTACGTGGGTTTGTCTTGAGCACCGTCCTAAGGTTGGCGCCAAGAGTCCGATTGGTGACCTCGGTCTGACCATCGGTTTGGGGGTGATATGAAGTAGAAAATAGGAGTTGTGTACCTAACCTCCCCCAAAGCATCCTCCAAAAGTGGCCAACGAACTTGGTATCCCTATCACTAACGATAGTTTTAGGGATCCCATGTAGCTTCACAACATGTTCAAAGAACAAGTTTGCAACCTCGGTCGCATTCGTGATCCCTTTACATGCTATAAAGTGGGCCATTTTGGAGAACCGGTCCACAACCACAAATATGGAGTCCTTACCCTTCTTTGTCAACGGAAGCCCCACGACAAAATCCATAGAAAGATCTTCCCATGGTGCCTCGGGTATTGGCAAAGGAGTGTAAAGCCCATATGGACTTGATTTGGCCTTGGCCGTTTTGCAAGTGACGCAAGAATTGCAATACTTAGTAGCGTCTTTAGCCATATGTGGCCAATAGAAGTGCTCTCTAAGTGCCGCAAGTGTCTTGGCCACTCCAAAATGGCCTCGGTGATTCGGCCTATTTTGTATAGGTTAACTCTTAGATTTGAGGGCTATATTGAGAGTGTATAGGTTAGAGTTTGTGCTAATTGTAATATCTAGGCCGAAGACACAAGAATTCAAGAATCAAGAGTTTTAAGGCGTTTTGAGTTGACTGTGCGACACCGCTTGCTTGCGAAGGATATATCTTGAGCTACAAAGGTCGGATTGAGCTGATCCCAGTGCCATTGGAAAGCTAACTTCAAGGGCTTCAATTTAGCTTTTTACACCGAAGTCCGATTCCAAGCCAAAGATGGTCAAAACAGCCTCCGAAGTGACGCTAGAGGTTCTGTCCCGATACCGCGACCGCGGTGGCTGCCGAGACGAACTATTCTTCAATCTTATGAAAGCGCGGGCGCGGTGGAGACGACGCGACCGCGGTGATGCCATATCCGAAGCGGGCCGAAATCTTTCTATCTTCTTTCCTTTTCTATCTTTTGTCTCTTTCCTTATCTATCTCGTGGAGCTTGTTCCTTGGGCTATTTAAGGAGGAGCCTGCCTTAGGTTTTAGGGATTCCAATTCATAATTCAATTCTTCTCTTTTAGGTTTTTAGTTTTGGAGAGCTAGTCTCCTTGGGTTTGTTCAAGGGAGAAGCTCTGATGTATGAACTCGTGCGGTTTGGTAATTGATTTCTATCCTTTGGTTAATATTGATTCTCTTGTGCTTCATCTTATGATTGTTGATTGTTTCTCTAGGATTCGCGACCCTATTGAATTGATTGATTTTCTACTGTTTGATTAGGTCTGGACCGTGGACAAAACTAATATGTGAAAACAATTTAACCTAGACCTGTTGTCTATGCAACTAGGATTAAGAAGAGAATTGATTGTTTTATCTTGCAATTGACTCGTAGCTTGATTGTTTGATATTATATCCTGCATATCCTTATTCTCTATGCTAATTCTAGGTTTAAGCGTCCTTGCCTAGGGTTATAGAATTGCTTGGACCGTGGACTTGCGATTGTTAATGATCAGGATAGGAATTAACCATAGGTGTGAATGAAATCAATGGATGAATCTATGATCGAGTGATTATTTCATGAGTGGATCTTTTTTGAATGAACTTGTTTCCCATATTTGCATTGTTTGTTTATTTGTTTTGTTTTCCTAGGTTAGTTTAGTATAGATTTCTCTCTTAAATCCCCCTTTCTTTAGTTGGTAATAATATTAATACTAGAAGCTATAGTTCTCTTGGGTTTGACCCCTTACTTGCTTACTATACTTAGTTTGTAGTTTGGGTTATTTATCTTTGATCTTGGCACGACGACTTTAGCCGAGTCACTCGGCCATCATGCGCTTCTTGGAGCAACAAGTGCCTAACCGAGCAAAATGGGATACAAAGCTTGCCCCCTCGGTATAGATACCCATCGTCTAAGAAGTACGAGTCAAGCTCTTTCCTAGGCTCGAGTTTTGCAACGATAGGACCAAAAAATGGATCGGATTTGTAAAGGTCCTTTATCAATGCGAAACCGAGAAACCTAGATTTTAAATGAGTAAGGAGTATGTACCTTCGGGAGAGCGCGTTGGCGACGACGTTCTCCATACCTTTCTTGTGGGCAATGATGTATGGAAATGTCTCCATGAACTCCACCCACCTAACATGGCGCCGGCTCAAAGTGGTTTTGCTCTTGAGGTAGGCCAAAGCGGCGTGGTCGTAATGAATGACAAACTCCGCCGGCCACAAGTAATGTTGTCACGTCTTCAAGACCCGGATGAGGGCGTACAACTCCTTGTCATATGTTGGATAATTGAGGGTGGCGCCCGTCAACTTCTCCCTAAAGTAGGCAATGGGGCGTTGGTCTTGTAGAAGAACGCCGCCGATGCCATAGTCACTAGCATCACACTCCACTTCGAAACACTTTGTGAAGTTGGGAAGTTGAAGGACGGGAGCCTTGCAAAGGGACTCCTTAAGAGCATCGAAGGCCGCTTGGTGCTCGGGAAGCCACTTGATGGTGGCGGCCTTCTTTGTAAGGTTGTGTAAAGGGGCGGCCAAAGTGCTAAAGTCACGCACAAAGCGCCGATAGAACCCGGCTAGCCCAAGGAATGAGCGAACCATCGTCGGCGTTGTGGGCGTGGGCCACTCCTTGATTGCGCGGACTTTGTCTTGGTCCACACGCAATCCGTCCTTGGACACAACGAACCCAAGAAAGTTCGTAGTGTCCGAGGCGAACACACACTTGCCAAAATTGGCATACAACTTTTCTTGCCGTAAGCACTCTAACACTTTCCTAAGGTGCTCGGCATGCAAAACAATAGTCTTAGAGTACACAAGAATGTCATCGAAATAAACTACAACAAACATGCCAATAAAATGCCTTAGAACGTGGTTCATAAGGCGCATGAATGTGTTCGGGGCGTTGGTGAGGCCGAATGGCATGACGAGCCACTCGTATAGGCCGTGCTTGGTCTTGAACGCCGTCTTCCACTCGTCGCCCTCTTGCATTCGGATTTGGTGGTATCCGCTCTTGAGGTCGACTTTGGAGAACACCGTGGCGCCATGAAGCTCATCAAGCATGTCATCCAACCTCGGGATTGGGTGACGATACTTGACGGTAATCTGGTTGATCGCCCTACAATCCACGCACATCCGCCACGACCCGTCTTTCTTAGGCACCAAAATCACCGGCACCGCACATGGGCTCAAGCTCTCCCGAACGTAGCCTTTGTCCAATAGCTCTTGGACTTGGCGTTGAAGCTCCTTGGTCTCTTGGGGAGAGGCTCGGTATGCAGGCCGGTTGGGCAAGGAGGCGCCAGGCACAAGGTCGATCCGGTGCTCAATGCCTCTCATAGGAGGAAGTCCATCGGGTAGCTCATCGGGCATCACATCTTTGTACTCCTGCAATATAGAGGCAATGCGCTCGGGTAATGCATGATCACTAGGAGTAGAAAGAAGTAAAGGAAATAGGATGAAACAAGGAGAACTCCCCTGGACAAGTGGTGCCACATGTCGGCGGCGTGCTAGCAAGAGGCGGTCCTCGCAAGCGCCGAGAAGTGGTGGCTCGGTGTCGCGCACACTTCGTCGGTTGTCATGGGCCATTTTTGGTGGAGAAGTAGGACCTGGAGTGTATGGTTGGAAGGCAGAAGATGGCCCTGGAATTGGTGATGGGGCGGCTGAATTGCCCGCGGAAGATTCAGGGCACCGGAAGGCACCGGGCGTCGGCGCCCGGGCACCCGTTTGCGGCGCATTTTGTGCCTGCGGGGCACTCAGCTTTCGGCCACCTTTTCCTCTGATTTCTCTCGACCCCTCAGCTCCATTGGGTCTGTTCTTTGTGTTGGACAGCTTGGCACCGCCAGATTGGGTGCCGGCACCGGTCGTCGCCGTGGAGGCACTCGGATGTGCGCTTGCGGCTTTGGCGGCTTCTTGCACCCTTTGCCTTTGTCTTTCCGCTTCATCTTGCAAGATTTCTGCAGGGGACATAGGCAACAAAGTCACGCGCTTCCCGTGGAAGTTGAACATGTAAGTGTTCAAGTATCCATCGTGAAGCATGCGACGGTCAAATTGCCACGGGCGACCGAGCATCAAATGCGCGGCGTCCATGACGGAAACGTCACAAAGCAATGTGTCACTATAGAGACTAATGGAAAATGGAAGAAGCACTTGCCTTGTTACCCAGCTACCGTTGCCACTAGAAATCCATTGGAGTTGGTAGGGCACCTTGATTGGTGTGGTCTCGAATTTGAAGTGGTCGACCACCTTTTGGCTCACGACATTGCCACAACTCCCACTATCGATGATGACGCTCAAAGTGACGCCTTGGACTTGGTACCTCGTGTGGAAGAGCGTCTCTCTTTGGCCTGTGTTGACGACCTCCTTGACACTCATTACGCGTTTTGTGACGAGGATAAGATATGTAGGTCCATGGCCATCCTCCGGTCCAATGGCATACCCGTCCTCATCACATGGTGCGTCGATGTGTGCCTCCTCCTCATAGACAGGTTACTCGTCCTCCTCTACACTTTCATATGCGTTTGTGTTGGCGGAGAAGAGCACCTTCTTTTGGTTTGGACAGTCCCGTTTCATGTGGCCACGCCCACCACACTTGTAGCACTCGAGGTCACGGGAGCGCTCGGTCGGCGCCGGCGCGGCACGGGCTGCTGTATTGGCACCGGTCTTCGTGGCTCTCGGATCATTCACCTTGGCTACGGCCTGTTTTGGTGTGGACACATTTGAAGGTAAAGAATTAGTCCTAAAACCGTATTGAGAGGGTTTGGAGTCGTACCTTTTATAAGCACCCCAAGATTGGCGCTTGTTCCGCACTTCTGGCTCATTAAGCTTCATGGCCGTATGAACAAGTCCGACATGTCCCGGATGGGGAGGATCTCGAGTTGATCTTGGATGCTTTGGTTGAGGCCCGTGATGAATCGGGTCCTCAAAGTTGCCGGTGAAGTGCTTACGCCGGCCTTGAAGTACATGTCCTCAAGCTTGGACATGAATTGCTCTGGTGTAAGTTGACCTTGGCGTGCCCTTGCAATTTCCAGCCTCATGTGCTCCCTGTAGTTTTGTGGGATGTACTTGCGCTTCATGAGGTGCACAAGTTAGTGCCACTCCACTATAGGGGCTTGGCCTCGGCGCGCTCTGTCGTCCTCGAGGCGGTTCCACCATGAACGGGCGGCGTCTTTGAAGTGGATGGTGATGACCTCCACCTTTTCGTACTCTTCATATTTGCAATGCTTGAGTACTTGTTCAGCCCCCTGCAACCGAGAAATAAATTTCTCCGGGTCGTATTCGCCGTGGAAGTCCTCGAACGTGACTTTGACATTGCGCCGGGCCGCATGGGCGGGCTGCCTCTCTTGGTTGTGGCCTCGGCCGTGTGCCAGGTGTGGGGCGTAGGCCTGGCCACGAAGGCCTCGTCTAGGCCGTCCTCCATGTGATCCGGGGTTGGAGTAGTCACTAGGATCATCACCTCCATGGCCTCCACCATGGGCACCGCGATCACGGGGCGGCCCGTGACGGTCACGGTGCCCTTGTCCTCTCGGTATGTATGGGCCGCGGGTGCCGCGGGCCTCATAGTAGGCTCGTTGGTTCTCCGGGAGGCGGGGCGGTGGAATGTAGTCACTCGGGAGGCCTTGTAGCTCCACGGGGTCCTCCAAAGGTGGGTGGTAATCGGGGCCATAAACCTGTTCGCCATCCTCCACGTCCTCCTCATACTCGGTGAAGTCCGTCTCTTCGTCCGAGTATTCGGGGGAGTAGGGGCTTTGGTGCTTCCGAGAACGCTTGACACGAAAATCATTAGCATCCCAAGAATGTGAGGAAGGAGTTTGGATTGGGGACTTACCTTTGCGAGTGGCCCGAGGGGTGTGCCTCGCACGGCGGGACACGGAGCCGTGGGCGTTGGTGTGCCTCGGGCGGCGCCTCGTCGTCACATACTCCAAGTCCGGGTCGGACTTGGACTCGGTATCTCCCTCGGACTCCACCACGGCTGGCCCCTTATGGTGCTTGGAGCATCGTCGTCGGGACGGCTCCTCTTGGTGGTGGGCACTCTTAAGTGCCTTGCTCTCCTTGATCGATTCAAGCCGTTGGAAGGCTCCATGTGTCGATGAAGGATGTGCCACAGCCTTGCCTCGTGCTAGTTGGCGCGCCATGGCATTGCTAGCATCATTGTCCTGTGGTTGAATGCTTAGATTGATGACTAGGTTTGGCTGATGAGTGGCGTTGGACGCACGCTCAGCCAAGAGCCGCTCCAACTCTTGGACACGGGCTTGAAGAGCGGTAGTTTGTGCAACTTGCTCTTGAAGGGCCGCGTCATTTGGATTAAGTGGGGCGTCGGTGGGGTTGACATTGTCTTGTTGTTGGTTTTGCATTTCTTCCTCGGTATGTTGATCCGTCGAGATGGTACCTATAGAGACACGGGTCATAGACAGGATCAAAGCAATCAAGACAAACACGAGCACGAAAAGGCTAAGTCTAACCAACCATAATGCTCAAAGCTTCACCAAAGCAAGGCTCGATTAAGGTTTGGGAGGCTTAGGCTTATCGAGATCGAAAGCAAAGATAGAAACTTAAGACAATAATTGACTAATTGAAAGTAGAAGCAAGAGCAAACACAATCAATTAGAAGAAGGAAAGAAGAGATAATTTGAGACACAATTGCATGATTTAGGGAGATAATTGATTGACAAAGATTGATGATAATTGAGGAACAAATCAAGAGACAAATCCCACAAATCAAGGAATTACGCCCCCGCTAATCAAGATTGCCTTGTGTTTCTTGCCTTATTTTGGCTTGCGAAACACAATAATATATATATATTTTTTTTGAAAATACTATTGCCAAGAATCTTTTATAATGATATAAATTAATAATTTTCTAAGATTCTTGCCGTTTTTGTTTTTTTTTTTGAATTGTGAAGCAATCAAGGAAATGTGATATGGATTTTATCCTCTATCACACTTGCCTAAAGAAGAGAAGGAACAAATCAGCACAAATCAAGGAGATATGCTTTGTAATTGAATCGATGCAAATGGAAAGCGAATAATCATGCAAGCAATCACTAACACAATCAATAGACAACTATAGCAAAAGAATCAATCAATAGCATGCAATCTCGGTGGTTTTGGCTAGAAATTTTTTTTTTTGAACTTTTTTTTTTTTTAAGTTTCAAGAACAAGAGTAAAAAAAATAAAATTCGGACACCTAGAACATGAATTCTATGGCTGCAACACAAGGGAAGGGAAGAAAAAATGGTGGTGAAGACAATGAACACACACGAATTGGACAAGACTCACACGATCGTATGGCTCTGATGCCAATTGATGCGACCTCGCTTAGGCAAGGTCTCGGTGATGCCGATCTAGACCGTGTATGATGAGTCTCTTGAGGTTTGGAGTGCGGAAGCAATCGATGCTAGTGATGGAATGATAGAACAATTCGATAGAGAACAATGGTGGACACGAAATACAAGCAAGGAGGATATCTCACTCAACTTAAGTCTTGTATTAGAAGAGAACTTGAGTTTAAATAGAAAATACAAAGGAAGCTAGCTAGATGGGCTGGTCCACCACTAAGCCCATAATACTATATCTAGCAAGCTAAATTAAATAAAAGAGTTTAAATAAAATGCTAAAAATAGTAAATGAAGATAAGCATTGGTCGAAGGCCAACGAAGGCACGCCGGGCGCCGGGGCTTCAAGGTGAGCGGCGTCGCACACGGGAGCGGGCACCGGGTCGGGGCACGCATACGGGAGCGGCATCGGTGTCGAAACTGGGGCGAGCGAACCTCAACTTAAATGGGGCACGAGCGGGCGCCGGGGTGCCGATTGTAGGCACAAGGGCGCCGGGCGCGATGGGGCCGCTAGCGTCGGGCGCGGCTTGGCCGGGGCTGAGTTGGGCGAGGCAAATGAAGACCTTCGGGCCGTCGTCTAGGCTGAGATTGGCCGATGTCCTAGTGACAAGGGAGGACGTGGCCTGGACAATAGCCTTGGCCCGGGCCCTAGTGATGGGGCCATCCGAGCGAACGCTAAGTGCCTCTTCTTCATCCTTGGCGGTCATGGGCGAGGGCGCATCAGTATATTATTGTTGTCATTGATGAATATGTGTCCATGAATGCATACAATATGAGATTACATGAACTTGTATTCAATGATGAAAACTAAAACTGTGTTGAGACATAAGTTCATATAAAATGACAACAATTATGTGCTTGAGCCACTAGCTGCTTCATACTGAATGAGGCCTAGCTGACATGTTTGTGCTGTGTCAATGGGGTTTCTGTCTATGATGAATGGGGATAGTCTGAGATTATATGTTTTCCAACAATTCTCATTGCTTTGCATGCATACAACTTTTATATAACATATATATTTAGAGCTTCATTTGTTTAAATATACAATTGCTAACCTGCTTTACAAAAAATACATGTTGTCCATTCTGATTTCACAAAAAGAACCACTGCAAAAAACAAGTTCTTCAATGTCTGAACTGCATCTTATAGGTTGATCTAGGTATTCTTCTTCCTCTTCACCTTCTTGAGTTGCATCTTGTGTGAAACTAATTGCATTTGATGGCCCTACTTCCTTAGTGTTCAATTGTTATCCATTTCCATGCGCAATCTCCCATGTTGCCATGACTGCATGCATAGGGGGGTAACAAGAAAGGCCACTTCGCAAAGAATTGTTATTTTGGAAAAGAAGTGAAGAAGCAGGCTCACTATGTTGGTCATCAAGCTTCTTGGGACGACATCGAAAGTGATGATGAAGACTGGCGTTCCCAAAGTACTTGTCTTATGACCATGGAGGAAGATTCAAAGGACGCCTCTGAAGCTGAAGAAGAGGTAACCCGAGAATCCCTCATCAAATCTCTTGATTCGTACTCTAAGCCTAAGCTAATTAAATTGATTGCTAAACTCATGCATGAAAGTTACATGATGAAAGAAAAGCTTGATATGCTGGAAGAAGAGTCTAAAAACATTATTGTAGAATGTGAGAGTTGCTCTAAAATGAAAATTGAACTAGATTCCTCACAAGAAGAATGTAAGTCCCTAAAATCTGAGTTAGCTTGTCTAAAATCTTAAAATGCCAAGCTTAGGGACGAGATTAAAGTTCTAGGGAAGACTCCAGTAACTGAACCAATTAAGCCTGTTGTTTTTGTTCCTACAAAGAGAGGACTAGGATATGAATCTGGTTTTAAGAACTCATTACCTAGTGATTATGAAGCAAGTAAAACAACAGAATTAGAACTTGAAAGGGAAAAGACCAAAAACCTTGAAGAATGGATTAGAGTCCTACAGAGTGGTGAAGTTGGCCACAAGGACTACTATATAAATTCCCAGAGTCACAAAATCTATAAGAAAATTGCTAAAGGTGAAGGTTCAAGAGTTTGCAATCCTGAAAAGATGGAGGAAAACAGGATTCAAAGACCAAACAAAAAGTACTACCTTGGAGTATACTATAGGACGTGTTGACATTGTGGAAAACACGGTCATTACAAGTATGAATGTGTAAAGCTAGAAGAAGACATTGAGAACGGTAGAAAAGCAAGAAATAAAAATGAATATTCTGAATCCGTTCCTATGAAGCATGCTAGATGTCCGAGAGGTTTTAAGAACTCATATAGAAAGCATGCTACTTCAAATGATGTTAACCTAAATGATTACATGCCCAAGAAAGAGTTTTATTACTGTCACGAACCAAGTAAGGGACACCTTGCCTGGGTCGCAAAGGACTAACACTCTTTAACAGGTAGGAGTGAGGAGACGCCCGAGGATCATTGATAGCGGTGCCTCAAATCATATGACTGGAAGCCGGATCCACCTCAGTTCTATTAAAGCAAATACCACGGGAGGGACTATGTCGTTTGGTAATAAGGGCAAGGGCAACATCAAAGGGACGAGCATTGCAAAGCTAAACAAGTCCACAAGAGTTGCTAATGTAAATCTTGTTGAGGACATGTGATGAGTCCTAACCCGGGTTGATGAGTCTCGAACTCCGGATCGTTTCTTCTCATAGTCGAAGGAGATCTCTTACACTCGAATTGAACAAGCAAGGGTCGATTGTTGTTGTTAGGACTATTTTTGAGCGTGAATTTGTATGAACAAAGACACAACTTTTGTGGATAAACTCGACTTGTATTAAAAAGATAAGTACTTGATCGAATCCTTGGATATGACGCACCAAGAACTCGAACAAACAAGCCCGATCACGCCTTGGGATATGACTCACCCAAAACGTGCCGAACAAGGACCTTAATATTACTCACAAGGCCGAATCCCCCATTCTTCCCTTGGATATGACGCACCAAGAGAGAAGGTGGAAGGAGCCTAAAACCTGAAAAGACACAAACGTCTATTTCCAGTCCAAGTTTCAAGCTACTAAAACTAATGGCCAACATGGCCTTATATAGCTCCTAGAAGCTAAAAAAACATTAAAATTAAATAAAAAGAAGTTACTAAAAATTAATACAAAATTGGGCCTTCGTGGGCCAAAACGATGATCCTTGTTCTAAACTTCGGGCTTGGCTCGAACCCTTTTGATTGATGGCGGGCTGCTTCAACTTAGTCCCAAAATGGACCTTTTCCTCTGTTGAAATGTGGGCATGTGGGCTCCGAGAAAGGCACGGTCACGAGGTCGTGGGGCGCGGCACAAAAAGCATGGAGTGAGGCACCGGGCGCCGAGGCGCGGGATACAACGCGGGCACCGGGCGCCGAGAGGCGCGGCACGAGGCGAGCACCGGGGCACCGGGCGCTGTGGGGCGCGGCACAAGGTAGGCACCGGGCGCCGACGGGCGCGGCCGAGCCGGTGTGAGAACGCCCGATGAAGGTGGCCCGGTCCGTGACGTATCAACCTGGGCTTTAATCTCTTAAGTGTCTCTCAAATTTGTGACCTAGGAAACAATGTGGTCACATTTGACTCTAAAGAGTGCCTGGTCATCAACAAGCAATCTAACAATGTTATTCTCAAGGGAGTTCGCAAGAACAATGTGTATGTCTTGAACAAAGAATTTGAGCCTTCTCCAAAGTTATGCTTATCTGTTTTGTCTGAGGACGCCGATCTCTGGCATCGCCGTCTTGGTCATGCTGGACTTAGCACTATCCTTAGACTTCAGCAACGAAATCTTGTGAGAGGACTTCCCCGAATTGATCCTGATAAAGCTGAACAATGTGAAGCTTACATCAAAGGGAAGCAAACCAGAACGTCCTTCAAGTCCAAGAATGAAGTGAGTACAAACAAGCCTTTGGAACTACTTCACATGGATCTATGTGGACTAATGAGGACAAGGAGCTTCGGTGGAAAGTCTGAAGTTAGGATGATCCTTCCAGCCAGCGTTGTAAGTATTAGAAAAGGGATCATATCTTTGCGTTTGTGGACCGTAGCCACCCATTGCATTAACTTCAGCTTGCGGCTCGTGGAGTGTGGGGCAAGCATCTGTTGGGTGCATAACATCAGAGCATAATTCACAAGCCTTAACCTGTTGTCGTCCACCAGACATTATTAGCTGGTTCACCATATTCTTCAGCTATGAAACTTCTTCATGCAATGATGACTGAGCAACTGCAGAATTAACTGATCTAGCCGACTTGTTGAATTGCCGTGAACCTTCAGACAACTCCTCAAATAGTTGGAATGCTTCAGCAGGAGTCTTATTCGGAATGTAACCCCCGCATGCAGCATTAAACATTCTTCTCTCATCATCCAGAAGACCTCCAAAGAGATACAAGATGAGATCCTGATCAAAATAACCATGATAGGGACAGCTAGCAATCAACCTCTTGAATCGCTCATAATACTCGTACAAGGTCTCATCAGATTTCTGCTCAATGTTGCTGATGTTCTTCTTGATGTTGTTAGACCTCGTAGTTGGGAAGTATTTCTCCAAGAATACTTTCGTCGTCTTGTGCTAGGTGTCAATACTCCAAGGTGCCAAATAATAGAACCCGTCATTGGCTAAATCCTTGAGATAGAAAGGAAAATCCCTCAGCTTGATCTGATCCTCAGTAAACTCTCTTGGCTTCATGCTTGAGCAGACTGCTTGAAACTCACTTAGGTGCTTATCGGGGTCTTCTCCACTCAATCCATGAAACTTGGGAAGAAGGTGGATTAACCGAGACATCAGCTCAAAATTGACTCCATCGGCTAGCTCAAGGAATTCCACTGCCAACGGTTGTTGGGTCAGTTCCGGTGTAGTGAGCTGCCTTAAAGTCCGTGCCACATCATCCAGATTCCCGTCACCCATCTCGTCAGACTCAGATTCATAAGCAAAAGGCAGCTCGTGAAAGGAATTGCGAATCTCCTTCCTCAACTTGAATAAAGTCATGTCAATGTCTGAATCAAACAACAGAGGTGAAGAGTTAGTAGCACGGGTATGAACCATAAGACAGGTTCATACCAAACAAAGTAAACACATTAAATACACAAAGACGACGAAGCCCCTGGCAATGGTGCCAATTTGATAACGGTATTTTAGTCGCCTTAATACCTATCAAAATAATCCGAATTACCCAACTACTGTAGTAGAGAAGTAAGGGTCGATCCCACAGAGACTTGTGTATTTGTGTATTGAATTTGTATATTGGAATGAATGTGAAAATGGGGGTTTTGAAATTATTCTAATAACTAAACTAATTAATGAATGCAAAACTAGGGATGATTTGTAAAATATGAAAGAGATATGCTCAACTAGTTAATATCCATTGCGAACTTGATTATTAGTCCTTGATTATAAAAATTCTCTTTTTACCTTGACTACTCTATTGCGGAATTCTAATAACCCAACTTCATGGAATTATTTATCTTACTTCAATTCTAGTTATTAGTCCGACCGGTACTAACAACCCTAATTATCAAATAACTTAAGAGACTTCCTAGATTCAACTTGACAACAACATTAAGAGCCAAGTATCAATAAAAACATGCATTTAGAGCAACTAGACATCCAAATAGCATGCGATTAAATTCTCTTCTCTAATCAACTAGTCCTACAAGTCCTAGATTGATTAAAGGTTCTACTTTTAATCTAATTAACACCGACCGGTAATTAGAAAGACCTAGTTGTAATTCAACCTATAGTTTCAATTGGATGGCTAATCTAACAAAATCTTAAATCAAACTTATGCAATTAAGCACATAGAAAACAATCTAGTCAAGGAAAATTAAGAATAATCAAACCTCACAATAATACTTCGTTCACAACTTCAATTAAATAGTTAAGCAAAAGAGGTTTAGTTGTTGAAAGACATTAAAAAGCTTACAAGTTTTCTAGAGAGGTTTTCTTCTTCTCAAAGCTCCAACAATAACCAAGTCAATAATAACAAGATAATAAAAACTAGAAAAATAAAAGCTAACTATATATCTTAGAGTTTCCAAAAATACTACTTAAAAGATGTTTCAACCCAAAAGCCCAAAGGCCTGTACATGCAAAAATATCCTCTCAAGGTGACACGGGTGAAAACTCGGGGTAACACCCAAAACTCGGGGGAGTTTTGACTGCGCCAAGGTGAGTTTTCAAGGCCGAGCCTTAGGTCCCAAAGCGCGGATGTTCCTCCAAAAGTCGGGGAAGTTTGACGTCTTTGCCCGAGTTTCTAGACATTTTCCACCGAATTCTTCCTAGCTTCTTGCACTTGATTTCTTCTTTAACTCCCATCCTTGCACACTCTTTGGCACCTTCAAGCTCACCTCCAAGACCACCATCACCATGGATCAGGCACTCGATTAACATATCTGCAAATATCAACCAAACGAGTGTAGGTACCGAATCTTCCAACACTAAAGCTAAACTACAAAATAAAGGAAATCTACCTAAAAATGCGTGAAAAACCAATCAAAACATGCTCTAAATACTACAACCTATATGCTCTATCAACGGCCTCTAGTCGGAATCGGGCGCACTCTGCACTTGAACTGGGGTCGGATTCGACCCTACCCGCTCGAAATCGAGCGCCTCCTACACTAGGAATGGGTTCGTAACCGACCGTGAGGTGGTGGAAATGGGCTCGGAATGGGTGACATCGAATCGTAGAACCTCATTGCTCAAGAGATCCTCATCCATGTGAGAGTTATCGATGGGTACGACGTCTCCGGACTCCGTGATGTGCTCAATGGGTAACCAAAAGTCAACCACTTCATCACCAATCTCAAAGGTAAGGATACCCTTCTTCACATTAATGGTGGCTAGGAATGGACGTCCGAGGATGGTTGGCACGTTGGAATCTTCCGGCATCTCCATCACTATGAAGTCATTAGGAACAATGAACATGCCAACTTGGATAGGAACATCATCGACAACACCGGTTGGATTCACCATATAGAGCCTCATGTTGACTGGCACCAAGGAACCCATGTTGGTCTTAGACCATATAGAGAGGGGAAGAAGACTTGCACTTGCTCCAAGATCGTACAAAGCTTTGAAGCGATGCGCACCTATGGCAATGGTAATAGCAAACTTATCCGGATCACCAAGCTTTTCCAGGATTTCAAGAGATCGTACCTCATCGGTCAATTCAGACATTGATTACTTCCTTGATAAAATCTCCTTGAGGAATTTGGTGTATGCGGGCATCTCACTCAAGGCTTCGGCGAATGGAATGGTGATGTTGAACCCTTAAAGAACCTTCACAAAGCGTTTGAACTTGCCCTCTGTGGAGTCCCTGGCCTTCTTGGATGGAAAGGGAAGCTCCTTCGTGGTTAGTGTCGAAGAGACGGGCTTGGAGACGCCAAGTAATAGGGTCGGTAATGACCACCTCTGTAGTGTGTTTAGACTCGGAATGGACCCTTAGTGGGTCGGTATCGAGCACCACCAAAGCCGAAGGGGCATATTCTTTTACCGTCTTCTTGGTCATGTCTTGATCGGGCAACTTCTTTCCGCTCCTCAGGTGGATAGCGACAATGTGACCTCTCGGGTTCTCATCGGGATAGCCTGGTAATCGCCCTTGGGGTCGTGGAAATTGGGCCGCTAGGTTGCTAAGTTGGGAGTCCATATTCTTCCTTCATGCTTCAAACTCTCCCAATTGGGCTTGAACACCTTTTATTTGAGTGGTGAGGTCAACACAGACCTTGCTCCTATGATTGTGGCTCTTGGTAACAAGGAGGTCTATAAGGAGGGGCCCTTTTCTCTTGTGGGGGAGCTGGATGGCTTTGGCCTTGATCATTGTTCCCCCATTGAGGATAGTTGTTATTGTGGTTCATCCCCTAGTAAGCATTGTTTTGGCCTAGGTAGGGCCCTCGTATATAGTTGGCCTCCGCATAAGCCTCGGCGGCTCGGACTTGATCCACGTTTGTGCAAAAAGCGTTGGTGTGAGCATGAGAACCACGTTCTTGACAAGGGTTGGAGGTGGACTTGAAGTATTCCACTTGTTTCTTGAGCCGGTTGATCTCATCTTGCATGTATTGGAATCTCACATCCGGATCAATCCCCTCGACGTTGGGATAATAGAGCTTCTTTTGTTGGACCTTGGTGGTTTGTTGGGTGCCATACATAGCATCATAGTTAGTGAGTTTTTCCAACAAAGCCCAAGCCTCATTAGGATCCATTTCAATGAACCCGCAATTGGTGTGGAGGTTGATGCGGTCCTTTGTAGCGGCGTTGATCCCTTGAAAAAAGATCTCTTGAAGCACATAGGGTGGTTGTCCATGAGTAAGACATTGCCAAATAAGTTTCTTGAACCACTCCTAAATCTCCACAAGAGTCTGGTTTGGAGAGCCACATCTTGTATGAGTTCCCCTTCAAGACTTGATTCTTCATTTCCATCACATCCTTGTTGATTTAGCGACCAAGTCTAAGAATAATCTTCATCTATTCTAGGAACTTCCAAGGAAACTTCATCATGATTTCCTAAAGTGTTCCCATAAGTAGAATTCTCACAATTTAAGTGAATGATGTAGTTGTTGTAGTTCTTTGAGGGAGAAACATCATCATCATCATCATGAACGGTCTAAGGAGCTGATTGAGAGTGTTCCTTTGTATGACTTGATGCTTTCTTGAGCACTGATTCTTCTTTGAACACCACATGAATACTTTCTTCTATATTGGAAGTCCTTTTGTCGAAAACCCTATAAGCTTTGCTTTGAGAGGAGTATCCAAGGAAGATAGCCTCACCATTTCTTGCATCGAACTTACCAAGATTGTCTTTCCCATTGTTGTGGATGAAACACTTGCACCTAAACGTCCTTAGATGGGAAATGTTTGTCTTTCTTCCTCTGATCAACTCATAGGACGTCTTCTTTAGCAAGGGACGGATCATGGCTCGGTTGAGAATATAAGCAGTTGTGGCAATGGATTCCGCCCATAAATGCTTAGGGATGCCACTTGCCAACATCATTGTCCTTGACATGTCCTCCAAAATTTTGTTCTTCCTTTCCACAACACTATTTTGCTGAGGGGTTCGAGGAGCTGAGAAGTTGTGGGAGACTCCTCTCTGGTCATAGAATCTTAGGAACTTTGAATTCTCGAACTCAGTTCCATGGTCTGACCTGATTTCTTTCAGGTGTGTCCCTAGAGCAACTTTCACTTGTTTGATGAAGATCTCGAATTTTCTGAATGCATCTCCTTTGCTAGCGAGAAAAAGAATCCGGTTAAATCGATAAAATTCATCGACAATTACATACATGTACCACTTTCCACCATAGCTTTCCGCCCTCATTGGTCCACACAAGTCCATATGAAGAAGTTCTAGTTGCTTTTCTAAGCTCACAACATTTTTTGGTTTGAAGGAACTTCTTGTTTACTTCCCTTAACTACACACTTCACACGTTTAAGCTTGATCATGATCGATTCGGGAAAGTCCTTTGACTAGGTCTTGTTGGAATAATTTGAGGATAGTGTTAAGTACGGCATGTCCAAGATGTTGATTCCAGAGCTCAGCGTCCTCTGAAAATACGGTTAAGCACAATTCTGATGGAGGCTTGAACTCGTTGTTAAGGACGTACACATTGTCCTTGCTTACTCCTTTTAGCAGAACTTGATTTGACTTCTTGTTGATAACTAGGCACTCATGAGAGGCAAATGTGATCAAGTTGTTTCCTTGATCACACATTTGAGAGACACTCAAGAGATTGAAGCTTAAGTCCTCAACAAGATTGACATTTGACACCTTGGTTGAGTTGTTGATTCTTGCAATGCCAGTCCCTTTGATGCTACATTTTCCCTTATTCCAAAAGGAGACAGTCCCTTTTTTGGTGTTTGCCTTGATAGAGGTGAGATGGATCTTGCTTCCAATCATATGATTTAAAGCTCCACTGTTGATGATCCATGGGCAACTCCTCACCCTTACCTATAAAGGAACGTTAGTTCTTTGCGACCCAGGCAAGGTGTCCCTTACTTGGTTTGTTATAGTAACACACTTCGCTATAAGGCAAATATTCAAGCATGTTCACATCATTTGAGAATCTAGCATGCTTTCTTTAAGAATTCTTAGCATTATAAGACGAGCTAGCATGCGTCCCACCAAAGACTTGACGTTCTTAGGCTTAAAAGACTTTTTCTTTTCATTCCAAGCTTTTCTGCATTGTTGGACGTTGTCCTCAAGATTAGAAAATTCAAACAAGTAGTGTCCATGTTTTCCGCAATGCCAGCATGTTTTATAGTACTCACCAAGATAATAGTTTGGATGTGGCATTTCAATCCTATTCTTTTCCATTTGTTATGGGTTAACGACTTTTAGTCCTGCACCCTTAGCAATTTTAACATACATCTTATGACTTTAAGTATTTGTGTAGTAGTCCTTATCACTTGAACTACCACTTTCTAGAACATGGATTCTGTCTTCCAAATTCTTGTTCTTTTGTCTTTGAAGTTGCAATTCAGAGGGTTTACATGCTTGAAAGTCACTAGGCAAAGAGTCCTTAACACTGCTTGAGGCTGAATCAAAACCAAGTTCCTTTCTAGCAAGAACGAACAAAATTAGTTTGTTCGCTTCTAAAGAGGGACGCTTGTTTTATTTCACCTCTTCCTTAAGCTTCTCATTCTCAGTTTTTAGGCATGCAATTTCTGATTTTAGAGAATCATTGAGACTAACTGAGAACTTTAGCTTAGGAGACCACATAGAATAACTTTCACAATCTTTTTCTATATTAGCTTCTAACTCTTCATCCAAACTATCTATCTTTTCACGAAGCTCAATATTTTCATGCAGGACTCCAGACAGAATTTTAACCAGACCAAGCTTAGAGTAATTAGCAACAGACTCTAATATGGTTTCGTTTGTTACCTCTTCCTCGGCGTCCTTTGCATCCTCCCCAATCGCCATCAGACAAGTTTTTGGGGAGCTCCAAGCTTTATGATCTTCTTTGAGGTCGTCGCAAGCTGCTACGTATGCCTTTTCTTTTCCTTTGAAGTTTGAACTGCCCTTAGAGTTGCAGTTTTTAGTGAAGTTCCCCTTCTTATTGATCTTGAAGCAGGTTACATCTTTCGTCTTTTGTTTAGTCACTTCGCTGGAACTCTTGTCCTTTGAGAATGAGGAGAGCTTGTTTTTGTTCAGCTCTCCTTTCTTGTACATTTCACACACTGCCTTGGTGATGAGGACCAAATCATCCTCCTCTTCAGCCCCGTCCTTTGAAGATGGGATTTCGACTTTGTCACTCGCCATCTTTAGAAATGCTCCAATCTTCAATGCAATATCTTTCTCTTTCTCAAAGGCTTTGTCTTTTTCCCTACTATCTCCATAAGCTTTTAGCTTCCCAAAGATCTCACTCATGGGAAGGATCTTGTTGGTAGGGGTTTCTTTGAATGACGTTCGATTAAAGTTCCACTCACTAGTTAGTCCATCAATGACTTATTGGATTTTCATCCTTTTGGTAATCTCTTCATTAGTGATTCCCTACTGGCTGACTTTGTTTTATAGGGCCTCAAAGCGGAAGGCATAGTCGTTGACTGAATCACGTATCTCTATCTTGAAACAAAATAACTCCCTCTTGGCACTCATCTGGTAGTCCTCCTTCATCTCCGTAGTCCCAACGTGGAATTTTTCTACGGCTTCCCAAATGTGTTTTGCACAAGAGAGATTCCCAATTCTGGCAGCGTCCATTTCACACATGGCATTTTGAACAAGGACGACAACTTTAGCATTTGTCTCCATGAGTTTGAACTCTTTTGGTCCCCAAGACTTTTCGTTGTTGACCTTATCAGTTGAGACCTAGAAATCACCATCTCTTATGACTTGCCAACATTGATAGTCCTACGTTCTAATCCAATAGCCAATCCTTGATCTCTAAACGGTCATAGTTTCCATCCGTCAAGCGTGGAGGCTTGTTGTTGTAGTTAGCAATTGGTTCCATGTATGTCATTTTTACTTGAAGACTACTAAGAATCTAGAGCGGTCTACTCTAATACCAATTGTTGGATCGTTAGTAGTAAAAAGTCTAAAGATGCTCTTAGGTAAGCCATTCTTATGAAGCGGAATACTTATGTAGATGTAAAATACAAGAGATTAACAAGTAAGGATGAGCGTAGGATTTATAGAGGAACCCCACTTAGACCAACTAGTCTAGATGGGTAAACCTCTACCCCCGAAGATGATTTTGAATGAATTCCCTTTACTTGTATTGAATGAGTCCTTAGAGCTATTACAAGGCAATTTCACACTTCGCTAAACTATAAGCTTTCGTCCCTATAGTTTACTAGTGAAATTCCTTTCAGCCTTAGCAAGTAACCTAATAATCGAATGCAAGATACAAGGAAATCAAACCTCACGTGTTTCGCATTGCCTTCGGAAACACTTCACTCGTTATCACTGGTTACAAACAGTTTTGTGGTTTGATTTGAACTTCTTCTTCGATCTGACACTCTCTCTCACTCTAATTCTTGAGTTGTTCTTCATATTCTTAAAGGCTCTCGAGAGTGTGTGGAAGAAGTCACCTCACAATAAATACAAAGGGTTGTATTTATAGTGGGTGAGATTGAGTGTTTATCCTAGGACCCAAATGCCCTTCTGGCGTCCTTAGAGACAGGATCAAAGATATCGCTTTCTTCATGTTGTACAACGTTGTCTTCTCCGAAAGTCAGCTCCTTCATTTATTGGGGAGCTTCCACCTATTATCTTGGAATTATGTGGAAAGCGACATCCTAGCTTCAAGCTAATTTGTCTTCTGACATCTGAATCTTCTGAGGACTCTGGCTGCCGATGATGTCATCTTTGTCAGGCAACCTTATTTGAATTTGAACATGGCTTTTTGGCGCTCGTTCATACTTAAAAGGGACTGCTTCCCTATCTCGCAGAAACTCATTCTTATTCACTGTCATGAAGTTCTTGACGTCCCTATTCCATAGAGACGGCTATCACTTGTTGTCCTTTTCTTGATGATTGTCCCTAGAAGGATTCCTTGAATATACACTTGGACAACTTATTAGAAAAACATTGACTTTGTCATTATCAAAACTAGGGACTAACATCATTGATCCGTTGTTAATGAATGTCGTCCCTAATACCGTTCCAACATATTCATTCTTCTCAAGCCTTTTGAAGTTAGCATCATTGTACTCAGTGATTCTTTCTCCTTTCCATCAGTGTTGAGAAACATTTCAGGGCATATGGATCTGACTTTCCAAAGCTGGCCATCAAGAGAGCATATGTGGGTTCTCATTTGCTTTGTTCACCAATCATACTCTTCAGCCTTGAGAACCGGAGGTTTCCGTAAGGAGTCGTTGACAGTAGTGTTAGTGGTGGTCATCTTCCCTAACAAGTACTAACAAAAGTCTAGAGTCAAGCTCTGATACCAATTGTAGGATCGTTAGTACTTAGAGTCGTTGACACCTAAGATGTCGGCGACCAGAGTCAAAGCTTTAGTATGTAATAAAATAAAACACACGGGAAAGAACTTATATTAATACCAGATTGGACGCTTCGGTTGCACTAGTGGAAACTCCATGTAGCCAACGTGCTTGCAATGAGAAAAACCACTGCCTCCCAAGCATCTCACTTGGTAGGACTTGAAGAGTTCTTGACTCGCTTTATTAATTTTTTGAGTTCTTACAAAGGTGCTTCTATTCCAAGAAGTGCATCCCACACTGTCTTTGTAATCCCCAACTCTCACTTAACAAAGCTCACCAATCACTCAACCACTAAGAACGAATACCACGTTCTTCACATAACCACCAAGAACGAATCTCACGTTCAAAGCACACCCAACACTCTTGTTTTTTCTTTCTAATGCTCTGCTCTCTTAGTACATACAATAAGTACACGAAACAATTTATCGAGAACTAAGAAGATTGATGTACAATTCATCACATTTGCATAAGGAATGAATCATACACAATCGGTACAATATCTTTCCTAAAATATCTCCTTAAGAAACAATAAAATCATCTTGAGATGTCTTCAATATTCCATGATGATTTTCCTTATTTTTACACTTATCCTTGCCTCAAATACACTCCTGGAGCATCTCAGCGCTTTCCATAAACAATTCAAGCAATATTGCCTTTTATAGATCTTCGCCCATTCCGTTCCTGGAACATGAGTCAGCAAATCCCGAAGCACTCTCCATGTCGGCGATCTTGATTAGGTTGGCGACCTCATCTCCTAGTCGGTAACCTATTTGGAACTATTAAAACACATCCAGTTTGCTAACAATTTTTAGCCCAGTCTTATTTATAGAATATAATACTATTATTTTTTTTACCTACGATATTTATTTCAATCATTATTTGACACGGCCTATGGGTCACCCACCCACAATCGCAGGTTAGCATTAATCCAACTATGTCTTGAGCGGCTTCTACCGCGATCGCGGCACTAGCACTCGCGGTCGCGGCCTTCTCTAGTAACGTTTCAAAAGTCTCTGTAGCTCTTCTGTGGTCGCAGCCTGGTATCTACGAGTGCGGATCAGCTGCAAAACGTACTTTTCTTCGTAATCTTCACTTTAGTAGGCTCTTGGATGTCTTCATGACAATCCGGTAAACAAGCCTCAAACTCTTATAATAAAGTGCTAAAAAGTCCTAGTTACAAAGTACGAAACACAACATATCGAATTCCCCCATACTTAGACCTTGCTCGTCCTCGAATAAGCTCAAACATAAATCTAACAAACAATACATCTAAAGGTCCACAAGAAATACAAGGGAAGAAGATTTAGAACCCAGACACCCAGTCTGTTGGGACAATGTTAAGGACGCCTGTTGTACTTAACATTGTGCCTAACGCCCCTTGGTTTTGATATGACAAACTCACTTTGATCTAATAAGTTGTCCAAGTGTTTCAGGAACGCAGGTCATGAAAAGGACAACACACGGGAGTTCGTGCGTTAAGAGTACCCGAAAGACTAAAAAAGTGTAAAAGAAAGGCAAAACAAAGGAAAACGGAAGAAATCACCTCGGACCGACACTAGTCACTTCGGTCCGAGGGTGGATCGAGGTTGTTTTGGCCGGGACCGACTTGGTTCAACATCGGGCCCGATGACTGGGTAACTCGATTTGTCAAAATTGGTAGATCGGTCTTGGGTTTTTTTGGGTTCCCTCCCTAACTAGACTTGAGTAATTCCACCCTAATTCAACCAATAAGTGTTGATCCTTGTGAGATCGAGGTTGCCCACCTTCAATCTCTCCACTCTACACTTCGAACCAAGGGAGTTTCCACTCTCCTTCGATGTTAGGTCTAGTGATGGGTGAGAGATGCTTCCGCTCACTCTTACCAATCACAAGCCCTATGTCCCTTGTTCCCACAAGAGAATTGAAGCTTAGTGTAGAGAGGATTCCTAGATCAAGCACTCAAAGGCTATGGAATTGGGGTTTCCTACCCAATCCTAGCTAGGGGATTCCCCCATAGCCCAAGACTATGGAATCTACTCCATAAGATAAGAGTAAAGAGCAATCAAATGTAAAAGCAAGCAAATCTCAATCATCAACATCAATCCAAACTCAAATTGCATTCAAATTCAAGGGGTTCACAAGATCCAAGTCTTATCTCTACTAAAATCAAAGCAAATCAAATACAAACTCACTAGAACTCCTCTCTTCTCCACCGATTTCCTCCTCTCTTCCTTCTCCTCTCTTCTCCTTGCTCTCCAAGTCTTCCTTGAGCCTTTGAGAGTGATTTTGTATGGGATTGTTGTGTCTTCCTTCTTGTGGACTCTCTCTAATGATCACTAATCACCTCTAATTATCCTCCTCCTTGGATTGGGGACCAAGGAATTCCCAATTTAGAAAAGGGCAAAATTGGAAGTTCATCATAATTGTGCCTTGGGGAACAATCCTCTCAAATGCCGACTTGGACCGACACACTGGGACCTCGGGCCCGACGTTGGGAACGTCGGTCCGAGTCTCTGGTTGCTCGATCTCGGGCCCGACTTGGTGGTGCTCGGTCTTGGGCCTCGATCCTTGTCTTCTTCTTGGGTTTCCTTCGGTTCCTCTTCATTCTTGGCATGGCTCTTCCGCTCCTTAGCTTGGCTCCTTCATAAGTTCCTCCAAAATGTCCTCATTCTTGCCATTTTACCTACAAAACAAAGCAAACTCGCATAGTTTCCGAATCTTAAAGAAAACCGGGAACTAAGCTAAGAAGGAACGAAACTAACAAAGAAAGGAATGAAAAACACATATTCACAAGGGAAATTAACTACTAAAACACCTCCAAAATGAGAGAAATCAGAATACCCCATACTTAAACTTGCTTATCCTCAAGCAATAACAAAGTAAGCAAGACCGAAGCACAATCTTCAAGTAAAGCCTCTTATGAAAACACAAGTAAGCACAAGTGATAGACATACTAGCAAGATTACATCATCACACATGATCAAGTGCTCAAAGAATTAAGTCTAATGCAACCAAGGCTCACTTTAGGGACATAAAAATGTGCATCACTCATCATGTGTTTAGGGTTAAAAATGAACACTCAAACTCAACAATCATGCAAGTAAAGACTTTACAATTGAAGCTAATATCACCAATTCCTCCACCTAGAGATGCCTATTATAATGCACACAAAGAATATGAACTTGGCTCAATGGAGGTCCTCAAAGAGGTTCCATTCGGCCGGGTTGTAATGGGGTTTTTGGTGTTTCTCAAGGTGGGAATCATTTTGGTCTTGTGGTGCTTACAATGGGGATTGAACTTTCTAGTCTCTCACCAAACTCACAAAATTATTCCACTTTCAACTTTCACTCTCATCCAAAAGACTTTGATTTTTCTTCTTTTCTCTTCTTTCAACCCACTTTTCACTAAACATTCCACTTCATCTTTGCACTACACTTTTTGTTGGATTTTTCACACTTTTCCACTAGGATCGACTTGCACTATATGTCGGGCCCGAAGTGCACTTATCCTCGGTCGGTACCCTTATTACTTACTTAAGCACTTTGCTTTCAATCCACTATTTTTCCAACTTTTTTTTCTTTCTTTTCACAACAAAGATGCACTACCCACTTGGTTTATAACTCCATTTCTTGCCCTTAACCAAAGAGAATCTCAACTCTCCAAATACATTCTCCAAAACCTCTCACTAAAGTTCAATCCCATAAGGGTCAAGTCATATAGGATAGGAATCATATTTTTTTGAGGAGTTTCAAACAAAGGTCTAAGGCTAAAACGGGGCTACAAACAACGGTTTATCTTCAAGGTAGGATATGGAACATTTTGTGACTAAATGAAATAAAGTTCAAATCAATGTGACAAAGCATAGAACAAATCTCATATTGGCCTTGGAAAATAGATAAACACCTCAATAGCAAGTTTTACTAAGCATGCATGAGCTAATCCCACAAGAAAATGAGGGATATGCAATAATGAACAAGCATCCCTAAAATGGCCAAAAATATCATCTCACAAGGTTCACTCAAGCTTAGTTGCATCAAAACTCATCAAAGAACTCATGTGCTCAATAAAAACATGCAAGATATCATATCACATCAAAAAAGCAACATCCATTTAGAGGCTAAACTATCCAAAAATATGCAAAGGATTTTACTTGCTCACATCATCATTAACCTTCATATGGACATCTAAGATGGGAATTCCTAGTCCAAAACAAAATCTTTTTGACATTTCACACGATTTTTCGAATTTTTAGGATTTTTGCAAAAATTTTCAAAAACAAAACAAACAAACTCATCCATTCATACCATAAAATTCAATCATCATTCATGCAACACATCATGCCACTATCTAAAAATGAAACATCCCATAAACAAAACAAACACAAACACACATGAAACTACACATGGAACCCACCCCATACTTAAAATTTTGATGTCCTCATCAAAAGAAATCAAAACTCAAAAGTAAAAGAGACAAGAGTCAAGAAAGCTCACAATTTACTTATTCTTGAATGGCTTGTTGAGGCTTAGTTCGGGGGGTGGCCACGGCGTTTTCTCCTTTGGAGCCGGGCGTGTCGCTCTCGCTCATACACTCGATCATGGAAAGGGTCTTGACTTGGCGGTTGGATTTTTGGGGCGGGATGCGTCCATTGATCTTTATGGGATGAGAAATTCCCGGTCATCCATGCATTGAAACTTTCTTGGGCGATCCACCTTTGATCCTCGGCCGCCCTCAAGTCCTCCACTTCTCGTCTAGTGTAGGCGATGTTGAGAGAGTTGTTGTTGTTGGAAGTTGAGGTGTTGTTGTTGAAGGTTGAGTTGGTGAGCCTCTTGAAGCATGGTGGATTGTTGTAGTTGGAGATGCGACAATTGGTTGGCCAAGAAGTTCATGTCCACCGATTGTTGAGGCTCGGGGAACACCATTCCGGGCCCAAACCATTGGGCATACCCTTCATATCCTCCATAGCTTGGTGGTGCTTGATGTGCTCCACTTCCCTCACCCCTCTCAAATCGGCTCGGGACCGGATCGGGCAAAAAGACGTCGGACCGACGTTGGTGGACATCGGGCCCGGCTTGAGATGCACCTCGGTCCAATAGTGTTGGGGCGTGGTCGGTGAGCAAATTGTGGTAACCACCTTCTTCTTCTTCTTCTTCATCTCTAGGCAAGTCCACATCCATGTCATCTCTTCTCACGAACTCATATTGGTTGGGCTCTTCTTCTTCTTCGGTGTCCGGGGAAGCTTGAGGAGTAGTGAAACGGATGTGTTGTGATTGTCTCCTAACCTCAAGTGTCCCCTCCGGCTGATTCACCTTGCCCGTCCACACTTGGAACCAATTGTAGTAGTTAGTGAGGTTGAAGAGACGTGGCTCCAAGGGGATGTGCACCTTGTCGAAGTTGGAGTGTGGGGCTAGGTAGGTGGTGGCACCGGTCACTTGCTTCTCTTTGATAATGTTGGCCTTCTTGAAGTATTTTAGGTCCATGAGCTCCACACCATTTGGGGCCGGCGTGTAGGTAGACAAGTCCACCTCAAGACGGTGAGCTAATCGGGCAATCATGCCTCCAAAATAGATCCATGAGGAACTTTGGAAACCCCTCACCATCTTCACCCATTCCCATATAAGGCTCATTGGCTTCTCATTCTCAAACAACATCTCATAGAGTAGCATGGCCTCCTCCTTCATTGGCTTGCTTAATTCATGCCTAGCAAAGATAGAACAACCCAAGGCTCGGATCATGACTCGGAAGAGTGGGTTTGCTATTTCATTAGTCGATGCGCCTTTCCTCATCTCACTTCTTCCGGCTACAAACCTCCAAAGGTAATCTACCTTCTCATTATCAACATAGGCCTCTTCTCTCGGAAATGGGAACCCAAAGTAGGTTGCCAAGTTCCGAAGAGACACCTCATGCAACTCGTTGCCCATTTGAAAAGAGATCATGCCTTCACTCTCGACCCCTTCATAAGTGCACTTGAATGTCGCCATGAACTCGGACGTCAAGGCGGGATAATGAGTGTTGTTCCACCTTAGCAAGACGTTGAGCCCAATGTTGGAGTAGCACCGAGTAAGAGCCTCCTCCATGCACATCTTTCGAATAGACTCCCAATCTAACCACCGAGTATGGTGAGATAGACCCATGAGTCGCTCATACTCTCTAGCCACATCCTCATCCTCAAAGCGCACGTCGTCCATCCTTTGGACCCTCTTGGACGACTTCTTGGACTTTCTAGTTGCTTTCTCCATCCTTGAAGAAGATGCTCGGGTAGACATAGTACCTACACACAATCAAAACCAAAGAACTCCAAGATAAAATCTATACAATCACAACAAGAGCACAAGCTTCCATCACAAACAACTCATCATGCAAAGAGATGACCCCATACTTGTTCTTAACACACTCAATCCACAAAATTCAATCATGAATGAACAAAGGGTCACATATCAATGGTCAAGCCACAAGACATATCATGATAAACATGCTATAACCAACATTCAAGCTCATGAATCCCTAAGAAACACACGAGAAACTCGAAAAACATAGGACCGACCAACAAAGGACGTCGGGTCCGAGGTTGTGTACCTCGGTCCGAGTCTGTGGACCGACATGCAACATCGGTCCGAGGTTCTGGGTACCTCGGTCCGACTATAATCCGACTTCTCTACCTCTTTTCACCCATAAAACACTCTATCATGCTCCTAAAATCCAAAATCAACCAATTCTCATCACCAATCGAAGTTCTAATTGGGATTTAGCAACAATTAAGCACAAATTTCACAATGCATGCAAATCACCATGGATGCTCAAGGTCTAAGCTCACTCAATCATGGCATATCTCAAATCTATCAATGTAAGCATGAAATTCACAAAGAATCAAGTAGAGATTGAGATTCACATACCAAATATGAAGAATCAAAGACTTCTAGCAATCAACTTCTTAGAACTCAAATTTCTCTTCTAGATCTAGAAGAGGGATGAAGATCTATGGGATTTTGGTAGGACTTCTTTTTTGCTTTTGGTTCAATGTTTGAGGATGCTAGGGGTTGGATCGAGTTTCTGTGGTGAGATTGCTTGATGTTCGAGTATGGTAGGAGATGGGGATCGATTTGGGGGTTTTTGAAGGGGAATTGGTATTTTGGGAAGGTAGTTATGGAGGTGATGGGTGTTAGGTATGGGAAAGGGGGCTTAAATGGGGTAGAAGACAAAGGTAGGTCAGAAGGGTAAAATAGGAATTTCCATCAAAATCAAGTCCAAAGTAATCGGCCTAAGTGGACCGACGTTGGGACCTCGGGCCCGAGGTACTGGGTACCTCGGTCCTACCCGGTTTGGTTTCCTAAAAATCCCTCGGTTTGGCAATTGTCTACCCACAAGTCATTGCATCATTTCCACAAATACCACACATGATCATCAAGCTCACATAACACATATATCCACAAAATACATGCTAAAGAAGAGATTAGGAAGAATCTAAGCTAAGGGAAAGAAAAACAAACTAGAAACTACGAAAATGAATCTACGAAACGGGTTGCCTCCCGAGGAGCGATTCTTTTAAGTCACTAGCTTGACTTCTAACCTCTACCCTTCAAGGAGGGTGAAAAACGGTGAATTGATCCTCCTTGTCATATGCATCTCCATTCTCCTCATAGCCAAAGTGCCACCATTTGTGTTTGATGAAAGAGTGGCCTCCAAATTCTCCATCATTCTTCTCCTCCAAAGTGTAGGTGGGTATCTCTTGCATCTTCTCAACTTGCTCTTCATTACCTACATCACAAAAGTCTAAAGAATTTCTAGAGGACTCAATGACATTATAATTCAAATCTTCTTGCAAATCACTTAAGCAAAGATAGTCATCCTCTAAATCCTCTTTCAAATCACTTAGACAAATGTAAGAATCTCCCACATCAAAAGGATATAGATTAGGATACTCTTCATGGCTTGGTGGGCTATCTCCATCCCTTGACTCTTCATGGACTTGAACATTGACCATGGCATGGTCTCTCAATGGTGCTTCTTCCTCTTTTGTGAGTTCCAACTCCTCTCTCTTGCGCTTGGCACTTTCCTCTAGTTTCAAGATCGCCAACGCATCCGGTTCATTAAGGGCCTTGTTGAAATGGAACTCCACTTTTTCCTCGCCAATCTCGAAAGTGACTTTCCCATTCCTCACATCAAACTTGGCACCCGCCGTAGCTAGAAACGGCCTCCCGAGAATAATGGGCACCATCGGATCTTCTTTCATGTCTAAGATCACAAAATCATCGGGCACAAAATATTTTCCAACTCTAACCGGGACGTCATCTAGAATTCCGGTGGCCTTTGTTGATGAACCATCGGCCATAGTAAGACTTATATCAACCGGTTCCATATCTCCGAGTTTAGCCCTTCTCCATATGCTCATGGGCATAACCGATATGCTTGCTCCCAAATCACAAAGAGCCTTGAATTGTTGGGATCCAATCCCCACGGTGATGGCAAATCTTCCGGGATCACCTAGCTTTTGAGGTAGCTCTAAGATCTTCACCTCATCTTGCATCTCAAGAATTGATCTCTTTTTGCTCAAGATTTCCTTCAA
Organism: Polygonum maritimum; assembly: GCA_963924305.1. Lineage (NCBI taxonomy): Eukaryota > Viridiplantae > Streptophyta > Magnoliopsida > Caryophyllales > Polygonaceae > Polygonum > Polygonum maritimum. The sequence goes on along the minus strand of OZ002735.1, from coordinate 12,447,591 downwards.
GAACTTTGCATAGGATGGTATCTCACTTAGAGCATCGGTGAATGAAATAGTGATGTTCAAGCCTTGCAAAAGCTTTAAGAACCGCTTGAACTTGCCCTCAACAATCTCCTTGGGCTTCTTCAAAGGATATGGAAGAGTGGTAGCACCTTGTTTCTTGCTTGGATCCACCCCTTTGGATCGATCTTGGCTTCTCTCCACATTCTCAACCTGGACCGACTTAGGATCGACGTCGGGACCGACGTCAAGTATCTTGGACCTGGGGCAGGGGCCTTCTGGGAACATCGAGCCAACTTCAGGGCAAGTCGGGCCAACTTCAGGGCAAGTCGGGCCCGAGATGCTGGGTAACTCGGTCCGAGTTGCTGGGCTCCCTTCTTCTTCTGGATCGACATTGTGGCACATCGGGCCCGAGGTACTGGGAACCTCGGTCCGACTTCCTTCTCTTGCTCTTAGAACTTGTGGCTCGGGCAAACTCCGTCCACTCCTCAATCCTATGGCACGAACTTCATTTTGTTGTTGTTGGGCATGGGGATTCTCCTCGGGTCGGCCCGGGAGTCTCCCTTCCTCTCTTGGAAGTTGATTTGCCATGTGAACAAATTGGTTGTCCACTTGTCTTCTCCACACACCAAACTCCTTGAATTGGGTCTCTATGTTGGTGACTTGATTCTTCAAATCTTGAGCCCATTGCGGTGTTTGCTCATAGAATCCGGGAGGTCGGTATGGTGGTGGTTGGGCCCTTGGCTCGTTTTGGTTGAAGTTGTTGTTGTAGCCACTAGCTTGGCCTTGGTTCCACCTTCCTCCATTGTTGAAATTGGCTCTCCCTCCATAGTTTCTTTGAACATAGTTGGCCTCCTCAATTTGCTCGGCCAATCGGACTTGGTGCTCATTTGGGCACTCTTGGGCTCCATGCTTCAAAGAACCACACTCTTCACATGCTCTTGTGTTTTGTTGGAGATGACCCATCTTCCTCCTCATTTTGTTCAACTCATCCTCCAAGAATTGGATCTTCACATCTTTGTCCATCTCTTCACTCTTGGGATCGTAGAGCCTCTTCGGACCGTCTCCATGGATTCTCACTTCCTTGCTCACTTGATTGACTCCATACATGGCTTCATAATCGGCTAGCTTGTCTAGCAACTCCCACGCTTGCTCCGGAGGCAAGTCAATGAACCCACAATCGGTATGGAGGTTCAATTTATCCTTGGTGGCGGGGTTGATTCCTTGGAAGAAAATGTCTTGAAGGACATAGGGTTGTTGACCATGTGTTGGACACGCCCTTAACATCTCTTTGAATCGATCCCATGCCTCGAAAAGTGGCTCATGAGCTCCTTGTTGAAAGCTAGCAATCTTCCTTCTAAGCTCCGTCGTCTTGGTGGGCGGAAAGAACTTCATCAAGAATGAGTCGTTGAGAGCCCTCCATGATGTGATAGAACGAGGTGCTTGACTCTCCAACCAATGCAAAGCCGTGCCTCCCAAAGACCACTTGAAGGCCTTGAGTAGCACATACTCAAGTGTCTCATCGTCCGTCGAGATGGTCTCACATAGATCTTTGAATTGCTTCACATGCTCGATCGGGCACTCATTCGGTCTCCCTTGGAATTGCTCTCTCTTGATGAGTGAGATAAATTGAGTTTTGATCTCAAAATTCTATGACACCTCTGGCAAGACGATGGCCGGTTCGGGCACCTTCAACTCCGGATGCATGTATTGTCTAGCATTCCGGGGTTGGGTGTTGATTTGAGCCTCCAACATTATCCTTTGCTCCCTCTCTCTACGGGCCTCGGCATCTCGGTTCGCCATTTCAAGTTGCATTCGAGCCATGTCGGCTCTCATCCTTTCGAACTCCTCATCACGGGCTTGGTCCGCCATCCTCTTCTCCTTTCGAGCTTGCTTTAGAATACTCTCCGGGTCACACACAAAGTTGAGCTCAAGTGTTCCTCGGACGGAACTAGCTCGCATGCACCTACAACCAAAGACACAAACAAAAACCGAATCAAAACAAACAAGGGGTTTGGGCTAGTCCCTCACCCAAATCACTACCAAATCAAAGACTCAACAAAAGATGGGTACCTCAAACAAGTAGAACTCCCCGGCAACGGAGCCAAAAAATTCTGATCGGTCCGGGCATGGAGGTCAAAATTTAGATTTATAAACCGAACCTCACTTGTAGTAAAGAGGTAGGGTGTCGAACACACGGGAGTTCGTGCGTTGAGAGTACCCGAAAGACTAAAAAAGTGTAAGAGAAAGGCAAAACAAAGGAAAACGGAAGAAATCACCTCGGACCGACACTAGTCACTTCGGTCCGAGGGTGGATCGAGGTTGTTTTGGCCGGGACCGACTTGGTTCAACGTCGGGCCCGATGACTAGGTAACTCGATTTGTCAAAATTGGTAGATCGGTCTTGGGTTTTTTTGGGTTCCCTCCCTAACTAGACTTGAGTAATTCCACCCCAATTCAACCAATAAGTGTTGATCCTTGTGAGATCGAGGTTGCCCACCTTCAATATCTCCACTCTACACTTCGACCCAAGGGAGTTTCCACTCTCCTTCGATGTTAGGTCTAGTGATGGGTGAGAGATGCTTCCGCTCACTCTTACCAATCACAAGCCCTATGTCCCTTGTTCCCACAAGAGAATTGAAGCTTAGTGTAGAGAGGATTCCTAGATCAAGCACTCAAAGGCTATGGAATTGGGGTTTCCTACCCAATCCTAGCTAGGGGATTCCCCCATAGCCCAAGACTATGGAATCTACTCCATAAGATAAGAGTAAAGAGCAATCAAATGTAAAAGCAAGCAAATCTCAATCATCAACATCAATCCAAACTCAAATTGCATTCAAATTCAAGGGGTTCACAAGATCCAAGTCTTATCTCTACTAAAATCAAAGCAAATCAAATACAAACTCACTAGAACTCCTCTCTTCTCCACCGATTTCCTCCTCTCTTCCTTCTCCTCTCTTCTCCTTGCTCTCCAAGTCTTCCTTGAGCCTTTGAGAGTGATTTGGCGTGGGATTGTTGTGTCTTCCTTCTTGTGGACTCTCTCTAATGATCACTAATCACCTCTAATTATCCTCCTCCTTGGATTGGGGACCAAGGAATTCCCAATTTAGAAAAGGGCAAAACTGAAAGTTCACCATAATTGTGCCTTGGGGAACAATCCTCTCAAATGCCGACTTGGACCGACACGCTGGGGACCTCGGGCCCGACGTTGGGAACGTCGGTCCGAGTCTCTGGTTGCTCGATCTCGGGCCCGACTTGGTGGTGCTCGGTCCTGGGCCTCGATCCTTGTCTTCTTCTTGGGTTTCCTTCGGTTCCTCTTCATTCTTGGCATGGCTCTTCCGCTCCTTAGCTTGGCTCCTTCATAAGTTCCTCCAAAATGTCCTCATTCTTGCCATTTTACCTACAAAACAAAGCAAACTCGCATAGTTTCCGAATCTTAAAGAAAACCGGGAACTAAGCTAAGAAGGAACATAACTAACAAAGAAAGGAATGAAAAACACATATTCACAAGGGAAATTAACTACTAAAACACCTCCAAAATGAGAGACATCAGACGCAGTCCTAAATCACTACACAGTAGTCCCTTTAAGGCTGGCCGATAAGGTGACATCACCCGACAAGCCTTGATCATGAAGTCCACGTGGAAGCATATCTTGTACACAAGTTCATCACCACGTGGAGGCCGATCATGTAGCCATGTCCAGTAGAAGTTGCCATGAAGCTTTCCTCATCACTGTCAAGGACACGTGGAAGCCGATCCTGTGGCAACGTCCCAGAAGGGCATGATCGTCAGATAATGATGCCCTTCCTGAAATCACTATAAATACCCTCCCTGGGCATTTATTGTGATTTGACGCTTCAGAGAATATCCAGAGGATATCGTCATTCACTCAAGAACACTAAGAACAGTTCAAGAACACGCAAGAACTAGGTGTTAGATCGAGTGAGAAGCGTACACAAAACCACAAAACAGTTTGTAAAAGAAAAACCAAAAAGAGAGAACAAGTCCTTACGACGAACTGTAAGGACGCGTGAATAGTGTCCTTTAGAGATTAAGTTAGGTTGTAGTTAGAGGCTGAAAGGAGTGTTACTAGTGGACTTAGGGACGCATACTTAAGTGCCAGAGAAGTGTAATCACTCGCCTTGTAACCGTGAGAACTCTTAATAAGAAAGGAAAGAAGCTATTCGAAAATCCTCCAAGGAGGTAGAGGTTTACTCTCAAGGACTGTTTTGGTCTTGAGAGGTTCCTCTATAAATAGCCGTGTTCTGTACTTATTCAATTTACTTGTTAAGTCTGTCTTCAATTCCGCTGCACCTAAGGACGCTCTTAACCTTGTTAAGGACGCCCCTCTGTTTGACTTACGATCCAACACAGTGAACTCACAACCTAAACCGAAGTAGAATGAAAGCCAGTATAAAAAGAACAAAGCACACTCTATTTCATAACAAAGATATAACACTCAAGCACATGTCATAGTAAGGTGCAAAACCCCATATGGAATGTAATCCCAAAACCCCAGTAGAATTTCGTAATCACTCTTACTTTTTTCTCTCAATCTTGCTTAGCCCCCTTTCGGGATTTCACCTAGCCACTCATTTCATTTTCCAATATATATGCCCAACAGACTCACTTCCACTCATTAACTTCTTGGTACCCCAGCCTAATGTTGGTCTGGCTCACTTGCTTTTAACCCGAGCCTCCCTTTCGGGTTTTAAGCTCATCCCATGATTTAAAATTGCCCTTTTATTCATATTTTTTGTCTTTTAAAAAAATAAATTCCTTCAAGTATCCCATAAAAATAAAGAAAACAAAGAAGTGCAACTACCTAGTATAAGCGTAGTGAGTATTCTCTCCCCTATACTTAAATCTTTCATTGTCCTCAATGAAGTTATGAGTAAGGAAATATGTAGAGAAGAATGCATATCAAAAGACTCACATACGAAGTAGAAATGATGGAATGGATGAACTCTCGAAGTAGTAGAATGCACAGCTCGGGAATCCTTGAACTGATCTTCTGTAGGTCTACCGCGCGTGCAGTATAGGTGGCACGAGCACGGAAAAGCCAATTAGGATAGACTCGCTTTTGCGCAACACCATGAGTGTGATTGAGGGAGCGTGACCACGGTCAGGGCAACAACGAGCTTGAACGATATCAATCAAACAGAACTCACGAACAATTCAAACTCTCGAATCTCATCTCACGCGCCAACAATGTAGCATGAAATTGAAGACGAAGACTCCCCCATACTTCAAGATCACCACAAACTGCATGAACTACTCTGAAGAAGGATGGAGAGAAGAAGAAAGATGGATGATGTGAACGAGATGAAGATGAAAGAATAGAAGAACCACTTTTCTTCAAGGATTGAACACCCACGATCGCGGGTATCGGTTCAAGTACCTGTACGCCCAGAATTTTTGTGTTTAAAACGCGATCGTAACTGTGCATCCGCAGTCACGGTTTAACCACAGAACATTTGTTAGAAAACATGGATATGTTTTGATGGTTTCAAAAAGGTTGCCGACTAGGAGATGAGGTCGCCGACCTGACCATGGTCGCGCGACATGGAGAGTGCTACAGGAAATGCTGACTCGTGTTCCAAGAACGGAATGAGCTAAGATCTATAAAAGGCAATGTCATGTGAAATGTTTATGGGAAGCACTGAGATGCTCCAAGAGTCTTTTTAAGGCAAGGATAAGTGCAAAAGTAGAGAAAATCATCAAGATAAATTGAAGACATCTTAAGATGATTTTATTGTGTCTTAAAGATTATTAAGGAAAGATTTTGTACCGATTGTGTGCGATTTCTTCCTTGTGCAAATGGAATGAATCGTGCAGCAATCTTCCTAGTTCTATTTACATTGTTTCGTGAGCTTAATGTTAGAACTAATGAGAGTGAGCATAACTTAACCTATTGAGAGTGTTGGGTGCCTTGAACGTGAGATTCATTCATGGTAGTTATGTGAGAATATGGAATTCGCTCTCGTTGAGTGATTGGCAAAAGATATTGAGTGAGAGTTGAGATATGAAGGCAAGAGTGTAGTTCAAGAGTGTGAGATTCATTATTGTTTACGGGAGCACCTTTGTAGAATTCAAGAAATTAATAAAGTGAGTCAAGAACTCTTCAAGTCCTACCAAGTGAAAAGCTTGGGAGGCAGTGGATTTTCTCTTTGTAAGCACGTTGTGATGTGATCCGGCCTGCGCTTCTCACACTCATGCCACGTGGCACCGGTGCCTCTTTTGGGCACTCGCCTAGGCTGTGCCCCAGGCCTCATTCGTTGACAACCCAAGTGAAGAAATGTACCTTTTTCAAGACCAAGGTGGGCCAGCCCATTCCTCTCCAACGAAGCCAGGCTTGGGCCCAAGCCCATGGTGCGAACTCCACATCAATCCAGCCCAAGTCGCTTCCACCTCCTCCAAGTTACTTGGCCTCCAAGCACGAGCCATGAATGAAGATGTGCCTTCTGCTCCAAGCAAGACGACATTAATAAGACGCCTTGGAGCCCAAGTCGAACAGTTATCTTTTCCCTAGTTTTGGCCCTATATAAAGGGATGTAATCTCTTGTTTTTGATAGATTAAGATTTAGCTTGAACTCAAACATAGAGACGTTTGTCCGGGTTTTTGGTTTTGGCCTGTCCTGGCTTGTGAGACTCAAGCCGTGGCTCTCAAGAGACTCGAGGGCCGGATGGCGGGCTGTGGTTCGTGAGACTCGAACCTTGGCCTAGCCATTCCTATTTTTCATACCCATTTGTGGTCTTCGAGTGACTCGGAGGCCTGGGAGGCAAGCTATGGCTCGTGGGACTCGAGCCCTAGCCTATCCTTCCTTAGGCGTCTTTACTTGGTGCAACTCCGAGTGATGGTGCCTACTTATCATGCGGGTATAAGGGTTTATACAGGCTGGTCCTTGATCCTTGTATCCCTTAGTCGTACTCTCTCGGTGAGTTGACCGAATGAGAGGGCTCGACTACCTATCATATAAAAATTAAAAGACCAAAAGGATCCGTTACACAAGAATTCCACACGTCCCAACTTTCAATATTTCTATCAATTACCACAAGTTTGGCATGAGGTCTCGTCGAGGACGATCTCAAGAGGCAACGTGAACTCCGTTGAGCCGGAATCGAGTCCGATCCTAAGGCGAATTCACATCATCTAGGATCAGAGCCTTTCGAGGCAATATCATGGCTTCCAAGATGATGATCACCGAGAAGGTGACCTTAGGCAAGACCGTGGCCGGACCACGCCAAGTGTGTGGCATGGTTCCCTAAAAAGAGGGTATCGTCTTCATCGATCTCTCGAGTGACCATGAGGCCGAGCATCCTCGCAAGGCCGCTAGTGAGCCAAGCGTCAATCAAGAGTTTGCCCCGAACCACGATGAAGAAAGTGATGCCAGCTTCGGAGAAGAGAATGACCCGAGCATCAACACTGACGATGGCCTCAAGGGACTCTAGTTCGAGCGACTCTAGCTCTAGCGGTGAGTCGAGTGACGATGACTCAAGTGCTAGTGAAATGTCTACCGAGGCTGAGGATGAGGAAGCGGAAGTCGTGGATGATGTGGCTTCTCTTGGAGGCCTCACCGAGTCCGAAGAATTTTACATGGAGCCTTTTAGGAGGCTCACAAGGAAGAAGTGGCGGGCGGTGATGTGGCCACGTTTGAGGAGGACCTTCCCGAGGGGGAGGTCGATGACTGGTTCGAGCTCGAGGAGCTCCTGAATCAAGTTGATGAGGAGATAATCGAGGAAGCGAATCCTCCTGTGGAGGAAAACGTTGAGGAAATAGCCGAAGAAGAGGACCCTCTCATGGACGAAGATGAAGAAGAATTATCCAAAGAGGAGGATGTGGAGATTCTAGAAGACTTTGACGATCAGAAATACACCCCCTTCTATTGTCGAGCTATGGTGCTAGGCATCAACTGCCTAGTGAATGTGGATGGAGGGAGCGCCTCCAATTTGTTGTCCGAAGATGTGCAAAAATAAGCGGGTCTTAAGCTATAGCGGCGCTCAGAAGCATATACTCTCGGGTGGCTTGGTGATGAAGACGCCATTCCCTTAACGCATTTTGTGTCCGTGCCCTTGGTCATCGGGGGTTATCACGACCTCAATTATTGTGATGTGGTTCCTATGAGGACGGCTCATGTTATCCTCGGGCGTTCGTGGCAGTGAACGAAAGCCGTCTCTGACAATGGGAGGTTGAACACTCATACATTCACCCACGACAATGAGGTCTTCTGTTTGTGGCCTATGGCGCCCGAGGAAGTGGCGCCCTCTCTCAGCCGAGGGCCGGCGCGGCTAAGCCACCTCGCCACCACCACCCCCATGCGTGACCCCAAGGGTTCGAGGTCGAATCCTCTTCAAAGGGGGGTGGTTGATATGATCCGGCCCGCGTCTCTCACACTCATGCCGCGTGGCGCCAGTGCCTCATCGAGGCACTCGCTCCTTCGGGCCGGTGCCTCTTTTGTGGTCCGTGAGACTCGAACCTTGGCCTAGCCATTCCTATTTTTCATACCCATTTGTGGTCTTCGAGTGACTCGGAGGCTCGGGAGGCAGGCTATGGCTCGTGGGACTCGAGCCTTAGCCTATCCTTCCTTAGGCGTCTTTACTTGGTGCAACTCCGAGTGATGGTGCCTACTTATCATGCGGATATAGGGGTTTGTAAGGGCTGGTCCCTAATCCTTGTATCTCTTAGTCGTTCTCTCTCGGTGAGTTGACCGAATGAGAGAGATCGACTACCTATCATATATAAATTAAAAGACCAAAAGAATCTGTTACACAAGAATTCCACACGTCCCAACTTTCGATATTTCTATCAATTACCACAAGTTTGGCATTAGGTCTCATCGAGGACGATCTCGAGAGGCAACGTGAACTCCCTCGAGCCAGAATCGAGTCCGATCCTAAGGCGAATTGTTGACTGTAAGGAGTTTCCACTCTAAATCAAAGTGTGGAATCTGGCATTAAGTTCTTTACTATGTGCTTATTTCCGCTACAATTGAAGTCTAATCATTAGTCGCCGACATCGTAGGTGTCGAGGACTTCGAGTACTAATGATCCTACAACGTTCTTTCGAACCTAGTTCCTGTATGTTAGCCCAAAAATAATTTGCAAATAAAACGGAACAAAATCAAATCAAAAGGCAAGGAGAGAAAACTACTTACCTCGGGTTGCTCCCGAGCAACGCCTTTGTTTAACATCATTGACTCGATTTATACCAATGTTCGATCGTGAATAGTTAGTAACTGATAAGGACACCTTAAGGGACGGCATCCTATGCAGAATACTTAATTGAAAAACAACTACATGAATAAGACAAGTAAGGATGACACAAGGCCAGAGCAACCCCACTTAGACCAAGTAGTCTAGGGCCTTGCTATACTTGTTTCCCGAAAGTACTTTTTGCTTGAAAGTAGGCTTATTTTGTCTTGAAATTGGCGAAACTTAGTTGTATTTTGCTAATTTCAATGCAAAGAAAATATACTTTCTCTAAGAAATTGCTTTTTGTAAACAATTATAGCAAGGCCTAGATGGGTAAACCTTTATCTTCGAGAAGGATTTTGAATGACTTCCTTTCATTTGTATTACGTGAGTCCCTACACCTATTACACATAAGAATTGCACACTTCCCTAAACTATAACATTCTGTCCTTATAGTTTACTAGTGAAATTCCTCTAAGCCCTAGCTTTCTTAACACAATAAGCACACAGCACAAAGGAAACCAAACCTCACGTGTTTCCTAGTCCTTAGGAAACACTTAGCTCTCTTGGTTACAAACAGATTTGGTTTGGGTTGGACTTTTTCTTTGGATATGGGACACTCTCTCTCTCTCTCTCTCTCTCTCTCTCTCTCTCTCTCTCTCTCTCTCTCTCTCTCTCTCTCTCTCTCTCTCTCTCTCTCTCTCTCTCTCTCTCTCTCTCTCTCTCTCTCTCTCTCTCTCTCTCTCTCTCTCTCTCTCTCTCTCTCTCTCTCTCTCTCTCGAGATATTCTTTGTGTTCTTGGCAACTCGTGAAAGTGTGTGGAAGTAGTCACCTCACAATAAATAAAAAGGGTTCTATTTATAGTGAGTGAGACAAGGGCTCCTTTCCTAGGACCCTTTTGTCCCTGGCGTCCTCATGCGACAATGTCAGACCAGTCGCTTTCATACAACATTGTACATATTTATTTTCACTTGAAAGTCAACTCTTCTTTCACTAGGGAATTGATAAGCGTGATTTAGTCGTTTTAAATCACAATTATGCAAAGAAAATTAAACTAACTTAAACCACAATATAAAGCAAGTAGGGGTCGATTCCACAGGGAGACAGATTATCTTTTGAGATGAAGTTTGTGTCAAGTTGAAGTAACAAGGGGGGCTTTAGATTAAGTAACACACTAATATGCGAAACCTAAGAAGCCAAGGGTTTGAATAACAGTATTTGAAAATAGCTCAAGTAAATAAATATCCACATTCGCTCGACAAGTAGATCATCGATTTCAATCAATATTTGTGCAATGGAAATCCAAGTTCCTTTTCAAAAATAATTAATAGCACAACCAGATATTATTAACCGTAACTAGTAAAACAATCATGAAACTATCAAGATTCAGTCTAGCTAGCAGCATTCAATAACATGAATATAATTAGATACAAAGCTAAGATAAAATAACCAGCTTTTACCCTAGAATGCAAATCAATTCTCTTATTCATACAACTAACACAGCAAGATATTAGCACGATATAGTTGCTACTTCTGAAATAGAGATGCTTAACAAGAAACACTCTAAATCTAGCAATAACCTAATAACAATAAATCCTAGATGATCAGGCTAAAAATGATTGAAACAAGTCAGTAGCAATTCAACCAGTAGAAAGGATTAAATCCATCCAATAGCTAAAAATTAGAAATCTCACAACTAAATCAAAATTAGTTCTCTATAAAAATCTCCAGCATAACAAAATTATTCCAAGCTCCAAAACTCAAAACTAGGTCTAAAACAAATATCTAACACTCCTTAAATTGGAGAAAATAAAGCTTCCAAAAGTACATAAATACCGGACCAAACATTATATCTCTTAAGCTAATAATTAAAAACACAGCGTTTACAAACGGAATTTCCTCGGACATTGGCAGCGATCACCGTGTCCAACAGAATCCTTTTCTTCACTGTTTCTTCAATCTTCAAACTCGCAGAAACTCCAAGAGGTCTTCAATGCACATCGGCTCTTCTTTCTTTAACGCTTCAAACTCCAACAATAGCATCTAAAACAACACTAAAAGTATGCTAAAACCTCATCTAAATACACAACATAATTGTGCATATTAGAACTTCCACGTTCACAGCGGGATGAGTTGAGAAAGCAACGGATTGGCAGCATGTGTTTGTCATTTTGACACCTGAAACTTCTGAGGACTACAGCCACCCATGACGTCATCTTGTTGGGCAGCCTTGACTTTATTTGAATTTGAACTTTGGTCATTTTGGCGCGCGTTTCTACTCGATAGGTGCGGCTTCCCTATCTCGCAGAAACTCGTTCTTTTTCAACTTGATCATGAAGTTCTTGGCGTCCCTCTGATATATGGACAATGATCACTTGTTGTCCTTTTCACATGATGATCGTCCGTGGAAGAGTTCCTGGGATAAACACTTAGACAAATTCATTAGATAACATGGGAGTTTGTCATAATCAAAACTAGGGACAAATATCGTTGATCCAATGTTAATGACCGACGTCCCTAACACCGTCCCAACAACCAAATATTTACAAGATCAAACATCGTCAATGCCCTGAGCAATCGGTCAAATCTCTACGAACACATCTGATGCAAGCATATATAGCACAATGATAAATTATAAGTAAATAATATAGTAGTCAAACACCTTTTTAACTTATCAAAGGAACTAGAGAAATTTGTATGGGATTGTTTTGGATGGAACCCATTTGGTGGATGTGGTGACATTTCAAAATAATCATCAAGGGCGACAAATTCCACTTTAGTACTACCACCCCGTAAAAGATGAAATACGAGAGCTCCAAAAAATGTTTCTATATCTAGTAGGGGAGGGGAATAAAGGATACAGGGATCGCGATCGATCAAAGGCAAAGGGCTCCACGGCAAGAGACATAGACATCCCCACTAGTGGAGAAGAAATTTTCATGAAGTGCATGAGCTCCTTCTTCTCTAACTTATTACGCTCTTCGTCAACTCCAACGAAGTTGTCAAACTCACGGAAATATTCTTCTTCTGTCATAACCTAATCATGATCATCATTTTCCCCATATATAGAATCCTTGAGCACCTCTGGAAAACGTGGAACTGGCTTTTGAGAACCGAGAGGAGAAAAGTACAACTTAACATAAGAATTGTTCTCACCAGCATAGGACTCGTGGTCGCGGCAAGGGGTCAGCGGTCACGGATCTTCGAGAAATTCGCGAAATTCGAGCTCTCCGCATCCGCGGTCGCGACTATTGGTTCCGCAATCATGGTTGAATTCTTCAATTTCCAGCCCACTCTCGTAAAAACTCCTCTGGGTTCCCTCTCGGCGATCGCGGTTGATCGACCCGCAGTCGCAGGTATGCTCTTCCAGGAATATTGTCGTTTCTTCTTTACATCCAGGAGCACCATTGTCTTCTCGCAATTGTGGTTCTTATACAGAAATTTAATCTCTTGAACTAAGCTCTTTCTGAATGCTCAAAGCCTTCAATTGACCCATCACAATAGCAAGTTGAGTTTCAAGTCTCTATGCACCGGCTTTGAGTTGTTCACTCTCCTTGATTATACAAAAACAATTCCAACGTTCAATGGGCATCATGATGACATACTCTCCACAGCTCATGCGATACATCTTTAGTTGAGTCTCAACAGTCATCCCATCAAAGCTGCTATTACAATCATCATCAAGCTCTATATGTAACCCCCGAATAGAGAGGTTTCCCAACTATTATTGGCCCCTAACGAAGTACTCATGAAAAGGTTCATACTGAAACTGACTAAACTTAAGCAAAGACATTAGTATATACAAGTTTAGACCATAAGATAGTCTACACAAAGTCAAAAAAAATATTAACACTAGAATTCAACCATAGTTCCCGACAACAGCGCCAAAATTTGACTCGGCCTAGGTCGTTATGCCAAGATCAAAGATAAATAACCCTAATACAAGTTTTAGTACAGCAAGTAATTCGGGGTCATCCCCAAGAGATTTATTGCTTCTAGTCAAAATATTCTTACCAACTCAAGAGATTCAAACTAAACTAAACTATCAAACAAATAATAAGCAAACAATTAATCAATCAGTTAGAGAAACAAGCTTATTGAAAAGATCCACTTTGATAAAAAAACATTCAATCATAGATTCATCCATTGATTTCGTTTACTCTTATGGTTAATTCCTATCATGATCTTATTTAAACGTATGTCTAAGGTCCAAGCAAATCTTAATACTGACAAAGGACGCTCAAACTAATATTAGTAATGCAAACAAGAATATGCAGGATACATGTTAAAACAATCAAGTTACGAGTCAATTGTAGAAACATATAATTAAAACTCTTCCTTAATTCTCTAGTCCACGGTCCTAGGAAATCAAGTTGTTTTCACAGATCATGTTTGTCTACGGTCCAAACCCAGATCCAACAATAGAATATCAATCAAATCCCACAAGTTAGCTACTCAAGTAGAATCAAACAACATTCATGAACAAAAGAATTAATATTAACCAAAAGGATATAAATTAATTACCAAAACCCCACAAAGTCATAAATCAAAGCCTTACAATTGAACAAACCTAATATCCAAAACCTAATAAATAGTCTCAGAAACCTAATATAAATTATGTTGTGACCTGGGGAATTTCTCAAGAGAATAAGAAGAGAAGAGTAGAATGAGATGAGAAGAAAGATTTAGAATAGAGAGAAAGGAAGTTAGGGAGAACAGAATTTGTTATTGATTTTCTGAATGAGCTTACAGTAGGTGATTGACGCCTTTTTACAGGTTTTCATCAATCCCAAACAATTACAATTAAGCTCCCAACTTTATCACAATTACACAATTTTCCCAATCATTACAATACCTCCCCTCTAAAAGAAAACTTGTCCTTAAGTTTCAGCTCTGAATTGTGGGAAATTGTTGTAAGATATGTGATGCTCGCTCCCATGTGGACTCCTCAGTGGGCAAATTAACCCATTTGATCAGCCACTCTGTTACAGGATCCCCATTTGGCAAATACTGCACCCTTGTGTCCAAAATCACTTCGGGGAAAATTTCAATTTCACCTACAACATTAGTGACAGGCAACACAGGAGTAATTGGGTGTGTTCCTACTCTTTTCTTCAATTGAGATACATGAAAAACGGAATGTATCTTACTACCAACAGGCAGCTCCAAACGATATGCTACCTTCCCAACCTTTTCCAGAACTTTATAAGGCCCGTAATGTTTAGCACTGAGCTTCAAGTTCCTGCATACAGCCACTGAACTTTGCCTATATGGCTGAAGTTTAAGAAATACCAAATCTCCCACCTCAAAGCTCCGTTCACTTCTCTTCAAATCAGCAAATTGCTTCATTCTAGACTGAGCTCGCACCAGATTGTCCTTACATTGTGCAAGTACTCGGGCCCTCTCTTTCATCCAATCATCCACCGAAGCTGTAGAAACTTGAACAACTGTTTCACCAAACTGAGCTGGAGGATACCCATACAATGCTTGGAAAGGAGTCATCCATAACGATGTATGGAAGTTGGTATTAAACAACCATTCAGTTAAAGACAGCCAAGCCACCCATTGCTTAGGTTTATCAGCTGTCATACATCGCAAATAATTCTCTAGACATTGGTTGACTCTCTCGGTTTGCCCGTCGGACTGTGCGTGGTATGCAGTGGAAAACTTGAGTGAAGTACCCATAGCCTTAAATAGCTCTTGCCAAAAATGACTCATAAATATTTTGTCCCTGTCAGAAACTATACTAGCTGGCATACCATGCAACTTAAAAATATTCTCCATGAATTCTTTAGCCACGGTAGCTGCTGTAAAAGGATGTGACAATGCAATAAAATGCACATATTTAGTCAACCTGTCAACAACAACCAAGATAGCATCCTTCCCTCTAGACTTAGGTAACCCCTCCACAAAATCAAGACTGATTTGTTTCCAGGCCTGAGAAGGAATCGGCAACGGCTGTAATAACCCGGGAGAAGGACAATGCTCGTGTTTGCTACGCTGGCATACATCACAACTTTTCACAAATTCTTCTACCATCCTCTTCATTCCAGGCCAATAAAAAATACTCCGGAGTCGTTGGTAAATACCATTAACCCCTGAATGTCCACCAATCGGTTCTGAATGCAAAGCTGCAATTATACTCTACTGCAATTCAGACTGAGCACCCACATAGAGCTTCCCTTTAAACCGAAGTACCCCCTGACTCACCTTATATTCAGATTCCTTATCTAACACCGCTTGTGCTATATGTTCCTTGGCTAATTCATCCCCCTCATAAGTAGAAATCAGCTGCTGCATCCAAGTTGGCAAAGCTGATGTAATCAATGCACACTGCCCTTTCGAATCCTCATGCATCCTGGACAATGGAATATGACAAGACAAGTAACCTCCTTACAACCTTTCTCTGAAGATGAGTCGTTAGCTGCTGTTCCAACAAGAACTTCAAAGAAAGATGATCTGTCCTGATGTAGAAATGAGCATGTTCCAAGTAGTGCCTCCATTTTTCAACTGCCAACAAAATAGCCAAAAGCTCTTTTTCATAAGTTGACAACAACAGATGTTGTCCATGAAGAGCCTTACTTATATATGAGAGTGGTCTTCCCTGCTGCATCAATACCGCTCCAATTCAAGTCCCACTAGCATCTGTTTCTAGTTCAAACGGTAACTCAAAATTTGGCATACCCAACACAGGAGCTGAAGTCAGTAATCTCTTGAGCTGTTGAAAGGCGATTTCTGCTACATCATTCCATTGAAAAGCGTCCTTCTTAAGCAACTCAGTCAGAGGTCTACTTATCATACCATATCCTCTGATAAACCTCCTGTAATAGCCCGACAAACCCAAAAAACCTCGAAGTTCTTTCAAATTTCTTGGAGATTTCCAAGCTAGCACTGCCTCAACCTTCTTCGGATGAGTAGCCACACCTTCTCTTGAAATTATGTGCCCCAGATATTCCACCTTTGGCTGAGCAAACGCGCATTTCGATCTCTTAGCAAATAGCTTGTGCTCAACAAACAGTTGAAGAACTTCTCTTAAGTGAACCACATGCTGCTGTAAGGATCTGCTGTAGATCAAAATGTCATCGAAAAATACCAACACAAATCTCCTTAACTGTCCTTTAAACACTCTGTTCACTAAGGATTGGAAGGTTGTTGGTGCGTTTGTCAAGCCAAAAGGCATGACCCTAAATTCAAAGTGGCCATGATGCGTCCGAAAAGCTGTTTTTGACACGTCTTCCTTTGCCATCCGGACCTGATGATACCCAGCTCGTAAATCCAATTTTGAAAACACATTTGCCCCATTCAATTCATCTAACAGTTCTTCAATGTTGGGAATAGGGTATTTATCTTTGACTGTAATGTCGTTTAACTGCCTGTAGTCAATGCAAAACCGCCAACTCCCATCCTTCTTCTTAACTAACAAAGTTGGAGAAGCAAATGGACTATGACTCGGCCTGATGGTCGCATTCAGTAACATTTCAGAAACTTGCTTCTCAATCTCGTTCTTCTGCAGGTACGGGTACTTATATGGCTTAGAACAAACTGGATTGGCACCCTCTTTGAGTCGTATATGATGCTCGTGTTCTCGAATGGGCGGCAACTCTTTAGGCTCTTTAAAAACTTCTTCAAATTCATCTAGCACCTGACCAATTTCAGCTGGAATTTCCACTTCTTCCAAGTGAAAACAGTGAGCAATTTGAGTGATAATCATTGGAACCTGCCTTTTCAACAACTTTTGCAACTTGCTTCCACTTAACATCTTGACAGAACCTTGCTCCCTGAAACCTGTCAACTCAATTCTCTGCCCATCCTTCACAAAAGACATCTTTAACTGCTTAAAAGCAAAGTTCAGGGGGCTAAATTCTCTGAGCCAATCCACCCCTAAAACCATATCACAACCACCCAGTTTCAAAGTCCGAATGTCAAAGCTAAAGTTGTTCTGCTGCATTGTCCATTCAAACTTCTTGCATATTTGGTGGCTGAATAACTCGTTTCCATTAGCTACGGCCACGGCCATTACAGTAGTCTCCTGCAGTTCATAATCGGTGTCTTTTGCCAACCTGGGATCTAGAAAGCTATGTGTGCTTCCTGTATCTACAAGTATCACAAAATGCCTATTCTTAACTTTTCCTCTAATCTTGATAGTACTCAAAGGGTTGCTGCCAGTCAAAGTGTGCACATACACCTCAGATTGCTCCTCAACTTCTTCTGCCTCTGTACACCTTCCCTGCTCACTATCAAATTCACCAAACTCAGCACATTCAACCTCTTCCAGTTCTGAAATCACTAAGCTGTGCAAGGATTGGTTCTTGCATTTGTGTCCCACAAAGTACCGATCGCCACACCGATAGCATTGCCCTGGTGTTCTTTTAACTTCGGAATTCTGCCCGGAATTATGGCTAGTACCCTTGACTGTCAAAGGCTGGGAACCGGAGTTGTTGGTTTGATTAGTTGCAGCAGAGGTCAGATTTTTTTGTTGGAATGGCTTAGAGTAGGTTGAGGGTTTGAAAGTATTAGGGTTGAGGTTCTGCAGGTTAGGTTTCCAAGAATTCTTCCCAGCTTTCAAGATTGTCTGAACTGCCCCATAGTGTAATCTGGATTGCTCATATGCAGTAGCAAGACTTTCAGGACGGTTCAACTTAACTAATGACTTGATTTCTTCTTTTAACCCACTTATGTAGCTAGAGACAAAGTACTCTTCAGGCAATGCTGAATTGTACTCTAGCATACACGATCTCAGTACCTCAAACTTTTCCATATACTCCTCTATATCCCCATCTTGAATCAATTTATTGAATTCCTCTATAACCTCAATTCCCTGCTTTTCCCCAAATCGTACACACACAACAGCACTGAATTCTTTCCATCTAACCCTAGGCCTTTGCATCAAAAATCCCTGAGCCCACACATCAGCTTTGCCATTACAATACATCAAAGCTACCTCTACCATCTGATCTTCCCCAATTCCAAAGATGCTGAAACATTTCTCAGATTTTCTCACCCAACTTCTAGGTTTTGTACCATCGAAACTAGGAAATTCGAGTTTGGGAAATCTGTTCATACCAGTGCGAAAATCCGAGCCAATCGTCACGCTTCTTTCCGCTCCATCCTGACGTCGATCCCTTGGAGGAGAACCAAGAAATCCTCTCATTGAACGATCAACCTCTGTCCTAGTGCGCGATTCCGATCTCACGTTCTCTGGCCGATTTCCCGATGAATCTCGCCCCATAATCAGCTCCGTGAGATTCGCGAACTGCTGCTCCGATTCCTTGCGCAAATCCGTAATTGCCTGCTCTGTATTCTTGTGAATCGCCTCCATCCTTTCCTGATGTTCTTTGAACTGGCGACTTGTCTTGCTCATGAATTCTTGAGTGGAATTGATGAAGACTTGACTCATAGAAACGAATTCATTGATTTTTTGCACCTGGAGTTAAGTCTTGCGAACTGATTCTTCCAAGCTCTTCATTCTTGTTCCTTCCGCCATTGCTTAGGACCGAATGCAATGGATACCAATCTTGTTGTGACCTAGGGAATTTCTCAAGAGAATAAGAAGAGAAGAGTAGAATGAGATGAGAAGAAAGATTCAGAATAGAGAGAAAGGAAGTTAGGGAGAACAGAATTTGTTATTGATTTTCTGAATGAGCTTACAGTAGGTGATTGACGCCTTTTTACAGGTTTTCATCAATCCCAAACAATTACAATTAAGCTCCTAGCTTTATCACAATTACACAATTTTCCCAATCATTACAAATTAATTGCCAAAACCCCACAAAGTCTCCATAGAAAAGAGAAATCTAGGTCTAAAACTGGATCATGAATACTGAGAACTCAATAAAACTCTATCCAAAACCTGTAACACCCCAATTTTAAACCAGGAATGTTACACGCCAGTGACCTCGGATTTGAAGTCCGAAGTCACCCTAGGCTTAATCCGAACAATTTATATAATAATAATATTAAAGAGTAAGAGGAAAACAATGGACAATAATTTTTTTTTTGAATTAAATAAACTTCTCTCAAAAGAGTTTAAAAGCTTACAACGGAAGATTAGAAAACTTAAATTACATAAAGACGTTTATACTTGCACCTATACATCATCTAGGAAATAAAATTCCTACTTCGTATTTCATCGAATTGAAAATCAAATTGACTTTATAAATTATCTTGAACAAGTTCCAACTACAGCTCAACTCTTCTCCAACTTACTTCGTTCGACCTGAAGAATATGATCGTCTGATGTGCCGTGACGAGAAATACGGTTGACACCAGCCGAACCATGCAGAGGAAAGAAAGTGGTCGGGTTAGTCTTGTGACAGACTAAGCAAATGGGGTTTTGAAAATGGTTCTTTTGTGGTGATACCTAGTCACTAGCATCGAACTTCGAATAAAAGCCGGTCGATGATCTAGCAACTCAAGTACTTCCCACAGACGAGAAAAACGATGAAATGCAATGGAAAGGATTAGGACACCACATGAGTATGGTTCCTTAGAAGCTTGATCGATTTGTTGGGAACGTTTATTATTCACACAGATTTTGAAAAGCCTCCGTCGACCAATTGGATCCAGGACCACCCTCACCGCATATGCGAATTCAGATTGGAAAGAGGACCATCATTAGTCGGGAGCAAGAATGGCTTTCCAAGTTGTACTAATCATCCTGGTTCATTAATTACGTGCACTAGCACTTATCTTACTTGATGTCAAAACTTCACATTTCACGTTAATAACTTTTACTTTTGCATCGACACTAGTCGAGATACAACGAACAACGATTTCCGCGGATTTGAAGAACGCACTAGCTAGGTGCAACGTCCCTCACACCCAGTTGAGGAGACATGGTCATGACCAGCATTAGGGTATAGGGCCATCCTAATGCAGCTATAGAGAGGTGTTCTGAGGACCGAAGGCTCCACCCCTATTTCTATCCTAAGTCCATAACAAGCCACTACGAGGCTAACAAGAAACAAAGCCACTACGAGGCTAACCACAAGCAAGCAAGGCCACGTACAAGGCCAACACAGATCGAACCTAAGTCCGTACTAGCGTAGCCTAACAATAATAACAACTACGCGAATAACAATAATGTCGTTAATACTAGGAAATAAAACAACAACCTAGTTCATTTTCATTTCACCCAATTACTTCCCAACAAACGGATAAAAACGAACATGCTAAAACTGAACCAAACCACTTGCCTTGGATACAACGTTGACTACGGTCGACGCACGGAGGAAAGGTTAACGACGATAGCACGAATCTTCATTAATCGAACGATATTGGAAAGGGAACAACTCAAAATAAACTTTACTAATTTATTATGAAGAAAGGAAAATTAGAGTTCATATCGTTCATGACTCTAATTTAATAATAACCCCTTTGTATTTAATTTTCCTTCCAACATTTTATTGATAAGTTTCTTAATAAAATCTTATATAATTTCCATAGACAATTAATTTGTTCAATTCTTAACCATACATGTACTCTTTAGTAATATTATTCTCATATTATCCATGTATTCGAATTACCTTATACATATGTCCATTAATCTAAAATGCCCACTTTTCAATTTATTTCTAAAGACCTTACATACTTGAATATTCTAAGGTTACTATAAATACTATAATATATACTATATAGATATTACCATTGTTTTCTAAGCATGATTTATAAGTATTACCCTTAGGAATTATAACCTCATTCTCAAATTTTATAATTCCTCATATCATATAGTCTTTTAATAAAAATAATAATAAAATTAAATTCATTTTTATCATAGAAAAAGTCTATATAATTTTATATTCATATAATCTAAGTATAACAATATATGTTTATGTAATCTCCATAATAGTTTACTTAAAACTTTCTTAACAAATTTGATTTTAATAATTAATTTATTTAATCAATTTAATTAATTAATTATTTTTTTTAAAATCCAAACCCGAACCCAGGTCGGTCGGGCTGGGTTGGGCCCGACCCACCAATCGGGTTAACCATCAAAATACACCCAAAACGAGCAGCTATTTCCCGGAAAAACAGAGGCGACAGTGCTTACTTCACGGAGATTTCTGGGCCGATTCCGGCAGCGGTTCGACGATGAGGCTGCAGATCCAGAAACGAGGGAACGGTACGAAGACTATGGTGGTGACGCCTCGGCGTTTCGTTGTCGGACGAAGGAGAACGAGGCCGTCGAATTCGGCTCCTCGAAAGCAGAGGACAGCAGCGAACTTCGACCTTTCCGGCGATTTCCGGCCAATTCTGGAGCGTTTTTGTGATGGATTTTGGAGAGATTTTCGGATGTAGTTGTGTACCTTTGCTCACTCAACTGAATGGGATTTTATAGCCCCAGAATTGCTGCTCTCGTTCATCCAATGTCGGATAAGAACGTCATTACTCCACACCCAAATTTATGATCTTCTTATCCACTCCATTCAAGATGTTTATGGTGAATTAACTAAAATTGAACGCCTAATTACTCATCCTTATCCACCCACATCACCCTATCTTATCCAATCTTACTCACCACGCCATCAACTGATCAAATTCTATCCAATTCGAATTAATGCCATTAACCCTAACCGATAACCATACTCGAAATTGTGGTTAAATGGCTAATTAATTGATCTAATTGATTGAGGGGTATTGAAGTACTCGAAGAGGAGAATCCAATGTCACTTACGGCATCCATGTTTATGCAGAAACGAAGGAGATATGGCCGATTGAAGAGTGGGTTTAACATGGGTTGATTTGGGGAAGAACAACATTGGGTTTTACACCTTTAGCCCAATACTAATGAAAAGTTGCAATTATACCCTTATGACATAATTACTTATAAAATTGAACACTTCACTTGGATAAAACTTATATTACAATTTATCATTATTATCTTAAATATATATATATATATGTACATAATTTATACATTTTAATATAATAAATTTTATAATAACTTAAATAGTTATTAACATGATTTTATAATCTTATAAACTCGTGTCAGCATAACATTATTCTTATAATTCATTAAACCATAAGTTCCAACTCAATTTATATTATTAGAAAGGGTTATTATGATAAAAAGGTAAAATTTCCTTTTTACTCTTACGGAAAGAGAGGGTTATTACAAAACCTAATCAATAGTCTCAGAAAATAAGTCATTTGAAAATAGGGAAAGAAAATAAAATAAAATAAAAAGATAACAAAAACCGAAACCGAACAAACTCTTCGACCGACACGGCCCATGGGTCACCCACCCGCGGTCGCGGGTCAGCATTAATCCAATTTCTATCTTTAGTGGCTTCTACCGCGATCGCGACACAGGCACCCGCGGTTGCGGCCTTCTCCAGGAACGTTCTTAAGTCTCTGTAGATCTTTCGCGGTCGCGGCTTAGTATCCGCGGGCACGGTTCGCAGAACATACTTTTCTTCGTAATTTTCGCTTCAATAGGTTCTTGGATGTGTTCATGAAAATCCCCTAAACTAGTTTAAAACTCTCATAATAAAGTGCTAAAAAGTCTTAGTTACAACGTATGAATTACACCATATCGATCATTTATAAAAATTAATTTAATTTTATTCTTGATATCATATCATGATCTTGGATTAAAAATATATTGTCTTTATTTTGGATAAATAAACATTGTCATTATCTAAATACTAATAATATTATAATGCATTGAATTATTAACTAAATTATACATGAAAATGTTGTGGATTCTATCTCGTATAGGATAAAATCTATCGACTAGTTTTTTTTTATCTAAACTAGTTTAACGCTCAACCTATGTACAGACAAATGTAATAAATTTGTTAGACAGTTTGGTAAAAAAAATATTATATCTACAAAGTTCACTTATTTTAAAAAGATTTAATTAAATTAATTTATAAAATATTATAAATATATATATATGTATATGACTTAAAGTCAAAAATCTTAAAATAAATATATAATATTTCAATTAATAAATTTTATTGGATATGGTAAGATCTATTATATCATTTAAAATTTACATACCTTAATTTAAAAGATCATGTTTAATTAATATGGACATAAATAAAAAAATCCTATACATATAGATATAGTCTAGATTATTTATATTGTATTTTTTGACAAATAATTTCAGAATTATATTTCAAAAATTACTTTCTAATTTGATCTTGATTTTTTTTTTTGTAAATGGGATGATCATGTTTTATTAAAGTAGATAGAAAATCCTATACATATGATATAGTCTAGATTTTTTTATTCTAAAAAATACAAATTATAACTAAAAATTATAAAAAAATTCGAATTATATTTCAAACATATATTATATTTGGTAAAAAATAATTTAGAATTATATTTTTGAAATTACTTTCCGGTTTTATCTTGATTTTTTGTTTGATTGAAAAGATCATATTTTATTGAATAATACTAATGTTTAATACTCCCTCCGTTTCAATAAACATGTCGTTTTAGTCATTTGCACATATATTAAGAAAACTATTAAATGGACTATTATACCCCTAATTATTACCTCACTTTTTTACTTTATTGAAAACCACTACTAATAAACTGCTAATGATTATAAGGGTAAATCTGTAAAGTAAATGCCCAAAAATGTAAAACGACATGTATTTTGAAACAAAATTTTAGAGCTAAAACGACATGTTTATTGAAACGGAGGGAGTATAAGATTGTAGTTTACTCCGTATTATATATAGAAAGTCTCAATGGATTATTTTATTATACAAATGACACATGGCAAAAAATAATGTAAAGACATTAACTTGGCTTTATACTACTCCCTCCGTCCCAATATGTTTGTCCATAAAGTACAATTGGCACGGTAATTAATACGAAGTTGAAAAGTTGAATAATTAGGGTAATATATAAGTATAAAAGTTAAAAAAGTGATAAAGTTGATGTGAAAGGTGTATAATTGGGGGTAATATATAAGATTGGATGGAGGTAGTTTTGTAATTTTATAGGAAAAAATAATAAAGGTAATCAAAAAGTTGGATAATGGGGGTAATTTATGAGATTGAATAAGGGTAATATGGTAAGAAAATGTGATATAAATGGAAAGTTTAGAAAGATGGACAAACTTTTTGGAACAACCGAAATGGAAAGATGGACAAACATTATGAGACGGAGGGAGTATAACAATATAGACCAACTCTTTCATTCAGTTTTATCTCTTTTAAAATACTTTAGCTTTATTTCTTAACCGTGAAAATACTTTTAGGACGGAGTGTGCACGGGGTTTGCTTCTATAGTGATTCTACATTCAATTACTTTACCACCCACCTACCCAACCACATGACTTTCAACACTTTTACCCATTCTTTTGACTTTAAGTTTCAACATTTTTACCCCTTTTTTCTGGTCATCAACATTTTTACCCATCTAGATATCTCTTTGCTTGGAAGTTTCCAATCTATTTGATTCCTCCCGCAAGTGCTTCGTTTTTGCATTAGTTGGCCCCATATTTTGCAACATTGTAAAATTGGATTGACACACAGTATTAGTCAGCACCACCTATAAATGGCATTATTGACTCCAAATTATACATTTTTCAACTTATCGTGGATATCCGGGACTACTAGCACCTGTCTAACCTTACGCTGATCGCGCTTATTAGGTTGTATGGGAGCCCTTCTCTCCACTCTCTACAAGTGGGTCCTTTTGTAGAGGTGTTAGAGCCAACTCGACCCGCAAAGCTGACCCAACCCGCTCGAACCGAAACTCAAACTGAAACCGAAAAGATAGTGAGATACACCAACCGAAAACAGAACTGACCAAACTCAATCAAGACTGAATCGGAATTGGGACTGAAGGCATGAACCTGAAATGGTCCGAACCCGCAACGACCTGAACTCAAAATGACCCAAACCCGAAAAGGCTCAATTTTATTTGGTAATTGTATATTACATGATTTGTTAGGGATACAGTCTTACTAACTAGCGTATAATTATTATTATTTTATTGAGGTTGATTCCGGTGAAAACTTTTCTTGTCTTATAAACTAAAAATGTGAACAAAATACATAAATATGTGAACAATAGGAAGATATATGTGAACAAAATCATGTTTTTGTTATGGATCGGATTAATATAGGTAGTAAACAAAATTTGTCAATATCATGTGTTATGGATCAGATTACTACACATAATAACACAATAACACAAAATCACAAACATTTTTGGAGTTCATGTATTTACTATTTTGTGTTCACGTACTTCTATTTCATTCTCATGGTTTTTAGTCTTTAGGTTAAGAAAAGTTTTCATTTGATTCAAATCCTTATTTATATTTATAATTTTTATAAAATAATTTGGGTAGGGTCAGGCCAAAGTTTGTACATTACAAGCCAACTTTAAATATGAGTGGGTTGAGGCTAACCCATCAGGCTTAAACCCTTGTCCAAACTCATCCTTATTTGTGGACGGACTTAATAGACCAACCCGCGTTTGGATAGATGTAGATAATATAAAAATCTAAAATTTATGTCCTTTTGTGCGAATTATGATATATAAGGGTGCTTAGAGGGTATTTAGTTTGATATTGGAAAGATTGGGATCGGAGAGTAATAAATATACCTTTCCTACTTCCCTAGGCAACATTGTGAAGCACTCTTCCTTAGATGAGTAGTAGAAAGTTGGTAAGTGTGTAACTGCTCAACTTTGTCCCTCCAAAGATCCTTTTTCTACTCTAAAACATGATCATTTATTTGAAAAAAAGACGTAAAACAAACTACTGTACTACGTTTAAGAAGGGAAGATGCGTGCAAAAGCAGGATTCTTGGAAAAGAAAAACCCAGTAAACACAACCAACAACTGCAATACAGGTGTTTTGTGTATGAGCATAAAAACTCCTCACCCTCCATTTTCTTTAGGCTTTAGTTAGACCTTTATCTTTCCATGTGATTGTGGATCCCCTCTTTTTATATAGTACAACACATATATAAGTAGGAGAATGCAATTCCCCAGCAACCTTAGTTTCATTAGTTGTTTGTTGGTGGGAGAGCAAGAAATACAGGAATCGAAAGAAGGGCATTAGAATTGAGAATGACAATTACAAGATCTTTTGTAGGTGTTCTTCTTCTGATACATGTACTGCCTATTATCACAATCTACAACCACTTCGTGTCGGAAGTGGAAGGCCACGGCGACGATCACGGGTTTCGGAACGTGGACCACCGGCGTGGGCCCCACCTCCTCCACAACCACGATGATAATTACCTCGTGAGGCGACTCGAAGCCTTCAAGGCTTCTTTGGTCACTTCTCAGACTAGGAAGGAATCTCTCATTGGTCATCTCTCAACTTCTGCTCCCCCGCCGCCGGTAACACCAATCAATTAATTAAATACTTAGACTAGATTACATTAGATTAATTAATTGATTGTATATGTGAATAAAGAAGGATGGGTGAATAATGGGTGGGGGGAGGGAATTAATGTGCATGAGCTGGTGGTGTGTAGGTGGTGAAGTCACGTGAGTATCACGTGACGTCATACGGGGCCGATCCCACGGGGGAAACCGATAGCACAGAGGCGCTGTTGAAGGCTTTTGCCGACGCCAGCAAATCCATCACCAACGACACCTTAATCGCCGGCATCCGGAATGTAGGAGGCGCCCAAGTCCATCTCGACGGCGGGATTTACCTCATCAGCCGCCCCCTCCGCTTCCCCGCCACCGGCGTCGGCAACATTCTCGTACGCTTCTACTTACTTACATGCTCCGGATAAAAATTGTTTCTAAAATTCCGCCTATACGCATCTAAAACCAATCGTACTTTACCCGTATAATTTGTGTTTTCTGCGGAATTGAAGGTACACGGCGGAACCATAAAGGCTTCCGACAGCTTTCCGACAGACGGGTACCTCATCGAGCTAGCCACCTCCTCGCCACCGCCGTCCACCCGCCAGACACAACAAGAAGAAGAGTCGGCCGCCGGAGCAGAGCAGCTGGCGGCGGCCTCGGCCCCCTACATCTACGAGTACATGACCTTCCGGGACCTCCTCCTGGACTGCAGCTTCCGCGGCGGGGGGCTGGCGGTGGTGAACTCCCTCCGGACCGCCGTCGACAACGTGTACGTGACCCACTTCGCGAGCGACGGCGTCCAGGTCCGGTCGGGGCACGAGACCTCCATCCGCAGCTCCTACCTCGGCCAGCACATCACCGCCGGGGGCGACCACGGGGAGCGGTCCTTCTCCGGCACCGCCATCGCCCTCCTCGGCAACGACAACATCGTCTCCGACGTCGTGGTCTTCTCCGCCGCCACCGGCGTCCTCGTCTCCGGCCAGGCCAACCTCATCTCCGGCGTCCACTGCTACAACAAGGCCACCGGCTTCGGCGGCGTCGGCATCTACCTCCGCCTCCCGGGCCTCACCCAGACCCGCATCCTCGGCTCCTACCTCGACTACACCGGCATCGTCGCCGAGGACCCCGTCCAGCTCGTCGTCTCCGGCAACTTCTTCCTCGGGGACGCCGCCTTGACCCTCAAGTCCGTCAAGGGCGTCGTCAGCGGCCTCGCCGTTGTCGACAACATCTTCTCCGGCTCCGGCTCCGGCGTCGACATAGTCAAGCTGGACGGGGAGTTCGGGGAGGTGGAGCAGGTGGTCGTCGAGAGGAACTCTGTCAACGGGATGAACATGAGGGCCACGTCAGCGAGGGCGCACGTGCAGGGGGCCACCAACGACTCGGCCACTTGGACGGCTGATTTTAACGCCGTCCTGTTGTTTCCTAATATGATACGCCACGTCCAGTTCTCTACGCTTCTTGACAGTAACGCCGTCTTGAACGCCTCCGCTCCTGCTCCTTCGAATGCTTTACGGGGAGTTAATATGGTGTTGAGGGACGTGTCCATGAATAAGGTGGTCCTACAGTCAGCCTCGGGTTTGGAGTTGGCTAATTCCACGTCTGTCTATGTGATGGTGGATCAGGGATATTAATTGATTCCTTAATTACTTTACCCGGATTAATTCTTTTCCTACCTACTTCATTGTTAATTTGGGGAAAATATCTCTCAACCAAAAAAATTTGGGGAAAATATCTTATTAATAGTGTTACTGTTTTATTTTTTGGCCGAAAATAGCGTTACTGTACGTATATGTATGTAACGATACAAAACTATATCTATACTATGTGTTTGAGGGTAAACTTCATGAATTTTTTTTTTTCATGATTTGACCAAAACAATACTAGTATAATTTAGAGCATGGGTATATCTTTAACCTTTGTCTAGTTGACAAGTCTTATCCCAGTTTGGACCCAACATATTCCACGTTCAAAAGTTAATTAAATTGAAGACAAAACATAAATATCTTCTCAAATTAAGGCCCATTTCGGTTGAATCATCATACAAAATAAAACTAGCCATCTACTTCTGACGTTGTCCGGGACGTTGTTCATTACTACTATTTTGGCCTAAAAGTGAATATTCTATTTGTTTATTTTATAATCATTCATATCTTTATTGTGAAAAAGATAAGCAACCTCTTTATATGAATCCATACAAAACATTAATTATTAGTTTTGACTTGATAATAAATGCCTATCAAATTGCTAATCAATTTTTGGATGGATTATGGATCCATGCAGATATATTTTTGTGTCGATTGATTTGGTCTCAGATTGTTTATGATAAATACAACCACTAATACTTGATAATAAAGAACCAAAGTAATTTACACTCCAATTAACCATTATTCTTATAGTTTAACATATATCCCACTACAATAAGGAGTACTTTTTGCTATTGACATTGTTGGATCATTAGTACTGAAGGACGTCCTTTACTTTGGTTAGGCGTCCTTTGGTTAGGCGTCCCTACGAGGAGTAGGGGCGTCCTTGAGTAATGCAGCGGAATAAAGTACTAAACAGATAATAGATGAACGCAGTGAATTATAGAGGAACCACTCAAGACCAAGTAGTCCTTGAGTGTAAACCTCTACCTCCTTGGAGGATTTTTGAATAGTTCTTTCCTTTATATTGAACGTCCTTACAATTGTACTGGCGAGTCTTTACAGTTCTCTGGTACTTAGCTTTTCCCTAAGTCCACTAGTAAAGGACTCCTCTAAGCCTACAACTTAAGCGAGCTCAATCTATTAAAGGACTCTATCCCTACGTCCTACAGTACTTCGTAGGACTCTCTTTCTCTTTTTGTGTTTTTCTGAATAGAAACTGTTTTGTGCTTTTGGTTACAAGTCTCACTCGATCTAGCACAAGTCTTAGCACTGTTCTTGAGTTCTTGAGCTAGTTCTTCGTGTTCTTGAGTGAGCCGCTTTCTTCTGATTCTCTCTGAATATTCTCTGAAAGCGTTAACGTCACAATAAATGCCTTGGGGTATTTATAGGACTTGGGGAAGGGCGTCATTTCTCTGGGACGATCATGCCCTTCGTGGACGTGGCTACAGGATCTTCCTCCACGTAGTAGGGCGGTGATGAGGAAGCTTCTGTATCCAACTGTGTATAATGAACTCCGTTACAGGATCGGCCGCCACGTGTTGATGAACTCTGTAACAGGATCGTCCGCCACGTAGTGTTGGACTCCGCTACAGGATCGGTCTCCACGTGTCCTTGGATGATCAAATATTGTCGAGTGATGTCATCCTGTCGGCTAGTGAGTAAGGACTCCTTTCTTGCGTTCCTACTTGCATGGGACTCCGTCCTTGCTCAAGTAGTCTCTAGCTAGTTCTTACTTCCTGTTAGCTAGCGTCCCTAAGCCTGGAGGACGCTCATACACACTTGTTGTCCTTTTGTCACTGGCGTTCCTGAACACTTGGACAATTTTATTAGAATCAAAGTGAGTTTGTCATATCAAAACTAAGGGACGGTTGTGTGGTACACTAACAAGTACGCAAGCGTCCTTGATAGCGTCCCAACAGACATGGATATATAACTAACATTATCGTATGCCCATGACTTATATAAATGAAGAAAAAAAAAACCGAAAAACTAAATTAGAAGTGTATCCATGCTGATATAATTAAGAAAGAGAAATTCCGTCCGATAACCACGAGGTTTTGCAAATTCCGCGTGATACACAAAGGTTTTCGGTATTCCGTGTGGTAACCACAAGATTTTTGCAAATTCCGCGTGGTAACCTTGACCTATTATAAAAAGTTAAAATTATATATAAACATACCCATATTTTCTACTTAATTACACAAATCACCCTATGTTTAGTTTTTTTAATATATCTAACCTATTTTAGAAAACAACTAAATTTATAATTTTAGTATAATATATATCTTTTTTTTATTTACTCTTTTTCCATGACACCATATATAATTATTTTACAAAATCTTATATTTTTTATTATTAACAAAAGCTCCACATTTTTCAAATTTTTATTAAAAAAATTAAAATAGATTTGATAGATTTGTTGTAAAAACTAAAAAAATTAAAAAATCTATTATGCCTAATTTGAAGTATCATTTAAATAATTTTTTCAACAAAACTATCAAATCTCTTTTCTTAAAATCTTAGTGAGATGTATTACTTAATACATAACATTTATTATTTTTAAATGTTAACCTATTATAAATACAAAAAATTTCCTAAAGTTGCGTATGTCATAAAAAACCTATAATTTTACAAAATTTTAAGGTCATGATATATGTACATTATGTTAACAAAAAACAATTTTATATTATTTTTAAAGTAAATTACTTGAACTAGTGCAGCCACTTTTAAAGAACACCCACTCAAAGGATCAATATTAATAAAATTTAAGTTTATATTAATAAGAAATGGTAGTTTTTTTTTAAAAAAATTAGGTATGATTTTGTTAATTTGAAAAAATGAACTATTTATTTATACAAATTTGAAAAATGTATTTTTTTTATAATAATAAAAAAATAATATTTTGTAAAATAACAATATATAGTGTCATGGAAAAAGAGTACGTAAAAATTATATTTATAAAATTATGAAGTTAGGTGTTTTATAAAAAGAGATTAAATAGTTTTAAAAAAAAATAAAGATAGGGTGATTTGTGTAATTAAGTAGAACGGATGGGTAAGTTTTTATAGTATTTTAACTTTTATAATAGACCAAGGTTAACACGCGGAATTTGCGAAAGCTCGTGGTTACCATACGGAATACCGAAAACCTTTGTGTAACACGCGAAATTTGCAAAACCTCGTGGCTACCGGACCGAATTTCCCATTAAGAAATTAAACTAAGTGGCAAAAAAACTTGATGATTAGATAAGAACATAGTATGGTGCATTGTAAAATAATAATAACATAGCATATTAGATAAAAGACAATACAATTTAAGTATAATAATAATAAATATTATAGAATAAACTAATAATAACAATAATAAATATTAAAGATAGATATGTATGATATATAAGATAGATAATATA
Source organism: Polygonum maritimum (assembly GCA_963924305.1). Lineage (NCBI taxonomy): Eukaryota > Viridiplantae > Streptophyta > Magnoliopsida > Caryophyllales > Polygonaceae > Polygonum > Polygonum maritimum. The sequence continues at coordinate 12,416,053 of OZ002735.1, read as the reverse complement.
TAATGACAGAATGAATTTACGTATAAATACATAGATACATATATACTATAGCATGGGAAGGAATGAATTGATGAGGGCAGTTAATCTCAAATGTTTCGAGTTTACTAGTTGATAAGATAAGAGAAGGAGTTGGATTTGCAACCTTAAAATGGTAGCTAAAACGACTAATTATGTAGTCATTTATCACCATTAATTTGTGATTAGGTGTAATTATCCTCTTTTTTTATATATAAAGGAAAGATATTAGGCTAACTCCTACACAGCGAGAAATTATCATATAGCATCCAAAACGATGAGGTTCCTGTTTTGGACGAAAAATGCACAAAGCACTCAAACGTCCTTTGGTGAACCTCAGTAGCCAAAGGTTTACGATCGGTTTCGATTGTCGGGAGATCTAGTAAAAAAATAACAATCGAAAGCGATAGAAGCTTTTTTTTGTGAGCTTAATATATATCAATTGAAAAAACTATGCAAAATAAGGAAAATGGCTTATATCCTTTTTATTTATAAATGATCGGCAAATCGATACTTTTGTTTTCGGATCTGGAAGACTTCGGACTGATGTTCAGAAAGCTGTCGGACGACGACGCTCGGCGGCGGCGATACGAGGGCTATAAATTACAAGCTATATAGAGAAATACAATTACAAGTTATTGTGATCTTGTGTGTTTCTTTGGCCTAGAGAGCCTATATATTCATATAGTTACAAGATAGAGAGAGTGAGAATAACCAGTGATGGACATAGGATTCGTTGAATGGGAACAGACTTGAAAAGAGTTCGACATTGTGACGTTATAAGCGATAATAACACACTACTCGATTTCGGTCCGGATCCGGTAGGAATGATTATTATAGTAGGAAATAGGAATGAATCATAGTCATTGGATAAGGAGAGATCAAGTGCTCAAGAAAAAAGAGGGAAAAAAACGGCACAGGCGTATTTTTCGGAAAACGGCACGGGCGTCCAGACTTTGTGCAACTCTATGACCAATTTGTGCAACTCTATGGCCGATTTGTGCAGCCATATTTGTTCAACTCTATTGGTTATTTGTGCAACTCTATGATCAATTTTGCATCCATGTCATATTTTATAGCAGTCGAAGTCGTATAATTTGTTTCGTTTTGGCAATTTGTGCAACTCTATTGCCAATTTGTTCAACTCTATGATCAATTTGTTCATCAATATTTGTTCAACTCAATGGTCAAATTTGTTCAACTCAATGGTCAAATTTGTACAACTCTATGGTCAATTTGTTCATTAATATTTGTTCAACTCTATTGCCAATGTGTGTGAATTCTATGGTCAATTTGTTCATCAATATTTGTGCAACTCAATGGTCAAATTTGTGCAACTCAATGGTCAAATTTGTTCAACACTATGGTCAATTTGTTCATTCATATTTGTTCAACTCTATTGCCAATGTGTTGAATTCTATGGTCAATTTGTTCATCAATATTTGTGCAACTCAATGGTCAAATTTGTGCAACTCGATGGTCAAATTTGTGCAACTCAATGGTCAAATTTGTGCAACTCAATGGTCAAATATGTACAACTCTATGGTCAATTTGTACATTAATATTTGTTCAACTCTATTGCCAATGTGTTGAATTCTATGGTCAATTTGTTCATAAATATTTGTGCAACTCAATGGTCAAATTTGTGCAACTCAACGGTCAAATTTGTACAACTCTATAGTCAAATCATCAAAATTTGTGCAACTCAATGGTCAAATTTGTGCAACTCAATGATCAAATTTGTACAATAAAGATATATAAGTATAATGAACATACAACAGAAACCTAAATTACAATCATCAATTACAACAAAGAGAAGAGGATTAATTATGATCGTTCAAGTTCAAGTTTATATAGCGCACAAAGCTGTTTTATTTTAGTAATATATAGCCTGTGGATGTATGCAATTTCCATTGAAAAGTTGATGAATGAACATAAAATTCAAAGTAGCAAATTTTATGAGCCAAATAGCCAGTACCCCATCACAAGAAGCACAACCATGCAAGATTATAATATGTACTCTGACACTCCTACCTGGTCACAAGATCACTATTTAAGATGTTTATTAATAAACCTGTTTCAAGATGAAGAGTTCGTTTGATTTGGTGCTATAACCATACAAGAATATATGCATACACTTAAGCTGGCCTTTTCTCCTAGTGTCATGGTCTTGATGACTCTTGGGAAAGCAGGAATCAAGTGACCTGAAGAATCAGAATTTTCCAGATTACAACTTAATTCTAGTACAACATTGTTTCATAATGAGTAGAAACATGAACAAAGCTTACCGTCCTTTGATATAAAATTGGACAAATCAAGCAATTCAATCAAAAACAGTTGGTGCAATTACACAACAACAAACCGATCAGAACTAAAGTCAATACATAATCTATCCAATGTCATTTAATCTAACAATCACCATCCAAAAACTGTTCAGATCAAATCGATTGTGATTGAATCGCAATTATCATTCTGCAAGCACAAGTTGCTAGATCCAAGTTTATATATAGCAAGAGAGGATGATCGGCAGAGAGCGATAATTAGCAAGAGAAATCTGATCCGATCTATCAGCAAATTAAACCCATTCCGAAATCCGATCAATCAACTATCAAGAGCCATCAATTACCAAGAGAAATCGGAAATTACCTTAAGCATCCATGAAACGGAGTGAGAGCGGGCGGACGGATCGACAAAGAGCGAAGAAGGGAGGTGTTCAGAGCGAAGATAGGACGATCGGGAGAGCAGCAAGAGGATCCTCGTCATCAAGGCGTTTCAATGTCGGTGCTCGGCGAATGATTTTGGCATCGATCCGGTCAGGACGAATTCCTCTCGACGAATTCGAATCCAGATCTGAAGAACTCGTCGAGCTGCTCCTCTGGATGTGCTGGAGGAACGGTCGCAGGATCCTTGTCTCGCTTCCGGATCTCGACGAACGCTCTCTTCTCCCTGCCTTCCTCCACCACCTGGTGGATCCATCGGAGCCTGGTGCCGAGAAACTCGTCCTCCACGGACTGGTTGGGGTTGAGTATTTGTTCAACTCGTCCTCCACGGACTGGCGCCGAGAAACTCGTCCTCCACTGGTGGCTCCTCGAGGCGAGAGATCGGGATTCCTACTTCGGCAGCGCCGCCGCTCGGGAGATCAGTCAGCTCGGGAGGTGGTAGCTAGATCTGGCCGCCGCTTGGAGGTGGTAGGGCAACAAGCTCCTCTAATGGCAGCCTCGGCCTATCTCGAAAGCCGTCGCCCTTCCGCCTCCGAAGCCCTAGCCTCAATCAATTATATACACAAATTTAAGTAAAAAAATTAACAAAAATTCATAAGATAGCTTAAATAGTCTTTTTTTTTGGGTGAAGAAAAATGGGCAAAGAGCCCATGAGCCGAAGCTAGTGTCATAACTTAAATAGTCTATAGAAACCCTACAATTAGGAAATTTGAACCAAGCCCACATTTATTAAAAGAGCTGACTCGGGCAAAGTCGTTGTTCCCTTATCAAAAATAAATCCCAAATATGCAAACAACAGTATAGTGAGCAAGCAAGGGGTCAAACCCAAAGAAATCAGTTTCTAGTCAGATTTTATGGTTTTCATGCAAGTATTCAAAAAGGGGGGTTTTGAAAGTTGGTTTCAATCAAAGTTATCAAGTAGAGTTTATCAATCAATTCCACTTTATTAATCAGTTGATCATGAATTCATCCACCTCTTTATATGCCTAGGTCAATTCCAATCCCAATCATTAACAATCGCAAGTCCACGGTCCAAGCAATTCTATAACCCTAGGCAAGGACGCTTAACCTAGAATTAGCATAGAGAACAGGGATATTAGGAAATCAAATCATGCAATCAAGCTACGAGTCTCATGCACAATTTAACCATTGAATACTCTTCCCTAAACTAGTCCACGGTCCTAGAATAGAGTTGTTTCGAGAATTGGGAAAGATGCATAGACAACAACCAATCCTAATTCAAACAATAGATCTAAGTCAATCAAACAAGTTGATCAGGCTCATAAAATCAAACATAGATCATGGGATGAAGCACAAGAGTATCAATAAAGACCTAGGGATAAAGAGGTTACCAGAATTTCACAACTTCATAATAAATCTTCCTTGATCGAATAAACTCAAGAGAAGAGTTAGTTCTCCATTACAAAGAAAACTCCAATCTTTATTGAAAGAAGATTGTCTAATGAATAGAATATCCTAAAAACCTAGAAAGGTTCCCCTTAAATAGCCCTAAAGAACAACCTTTTCGGACTAGATAAGAAAGGAAACCGAAAGATAAGAAAGGAAACAAGATAGAAACGATAGAATTTCGCCCGTCTCAAAGTCGGCCGGCACCGCGACCGCAGCGTCACCACCGCGCCCGCGGCGGTCTTCGAATGGTCAAATGCTGAGTCGGCTTCTACCGCGACCGCGCCACAAACAGCGCGACCGCGGCCTTCATGGTTCTCGATGGTTCGTCTCTTCACGCCACCGCGCCCGCGTCCTAGGCAACGCGACCGCGGCATACATGCAGTGGTGATTCTTCGTCTTTAAGCTCTTTAACTCTTGATTCTTCATAACTTGTATCTTCGGTCTTCGTATTACAATAACGCTCAAAACTAACCTAAACACTCTCAAAATCATCTCAAAATACAAGAGTTAACCTATAAAATATAGCCTTTATCAAATTCCCCCATACTTAGATCTTGCTCGTCCTCGAGTAAGCTCAAACAAATATGACAAGGTAGCACATCTAAGATCTCAAGAAATACAAGGGAAGATAATAACACTCAGCTTACAACCCGAACCCAAAAATATAGAGAAATCATGAGCATAAAACAATGAAGCTCAAACACACACCTCACAACAAGATAAAACACTCAAGCTCTAAAAAGTGTAGAGCAACCTAGGATCTACCCAAATCTAACAATGTAAGCCCCAAAGTCCCCAAGCAAGAATGATCTTAAAGCACTCGAATTTTACCGCTCAATTCTACTTAGGCGCCCTTTCGGGTTTTCACCTAACCGCTCTTTTCATTTTTCAATAGGTGTGCTCACAAATACTCACAATCACTCATAAACCTCATATTACCCCAACCTAATGCTGGTCCGGCTTACCTGCTTATTACTTGAGCCGCCCTTTCGGGTTTTCGACTCATCCCAGGATTTATGTGCCTTTTTTCAAATCTTTATGGCTTTTTCGATCTTTTTCTTTTTCTTTCTTTCTTTATTATGCAAAAAGTATGGTGCAAGTGCTCCATGAAAAGATGAAAATCTAAAATCTAAAGCAAATATCTAGCTAAGCTAACTAAGATAAGCGAATGCGAGTACTCCTTCCCCCATACTTAAATCCTTCATTGTCCTCAATGAAGCAAAGAGAAAGGATAGAAGCAAGGAAGAAGGAAATCAGAAGACTCACAATCGATGAAGAGAGGTGGAATGGAAGAACTCTTCAATGGGTGGAAGAATGGAACTTCGTAATCCAGGTCTGGTGGCTAACCGAAGGGCGCGGCACTATGGGCGCGGGCGCGGAATCCTTGCAGAGAGCGAAGTATGCATCGGGTGTCACCGCAGGCGCGGCTGATGGAGCGCGGTCACGGTACTCATGCACGGACGAGGTCTTGACTTCGTCTCGAACAATGATGTGCAAACAACCTTCGTATCTTGGCTCATCTCTTGGAAGATGGACAAATACTCGAACTCGAGCCGTGGAGAAGAGAACTCTCGTGGAAACAAAGCTCCCCCATACTTAGGCTTTTCACACAGCCAAAAGAATGGAATTACAAAGGCGAAAGAAAAGAAGAAATAGAGGGTGGAAAGATAGAAGTTGGAAAAGAATGGGATATAGATAGATGGAAGATTTATATAGAATGGGACCAAGAAGTCCTCTTTTTTTTTCTTCTTTTTTTTAATAAAATAAAAAGAGCTAAAACCGAGACGCAGTATGGTTGCCGCGAGCACGGCCTAGTACCTGTTCGTCGAGGCACACTGGTGATCCACCGCGGGCGCGGCCAAGGCGGCGCGGGCGTGGTATCACGCCAGGCGTGTCCTTTCGGACGTAGTACCTGCATGTTAGCTAGAAAAACAAGCAAATCCTAAGCTAAGAATGGAAAAACAATCTAACTAATCCTTGGGTTGCCTCCCAAGCAACGCTTTTGTTTAACGTCGTTGGCTCGACGTGGATACGATCAATATGGGTCCTCATCCACATGAATTCGGACCTCGTTGCCACCATGAGATATGGAAAGAGATCCATTGACAACATCTATAACCGTCTTGGCGGTTTTCATGAATGGGCGACCAAGTAAGAGAACCGGGTCGTAACGCCCTTCACCTATTTCCATCGCATAGAAATCTGCAGGAAACATTAAACCATGCACCTGCACTAGAACATCCTCAACTAGCCCTTTCGGGCGCACATTAGAATGGTCAGCCAACTCAATAACAATATCGGATTCCTTTAAGGGACCAAGGCCTAACCTATCATACATGCAAGTTGGAAGAACATTAATGGAGGCACCTAAATCTAGCATAGCACGCTCAATTTTAGTTTCTCCAATAGTGACAGGGACGGTGAATCTTCCTGGGTCTGAGCATTTTTTAGGCAATTGCTTCTGGAGTAGGGAATTACAAGTCTCAATTTTGTTATCCTGCGTTTTCTCAACTAGAGCTAATTTCTCAATTTTAGGACTAGTCCTATTCTTCCGTTTTATTGTGCATAGATCTTTCATAAACTTAGCAAAACGAGGGACACTTTGGATGAGATTGATGAGAGGAACATTTACTTGGAAATTGGCGAAGGTCTCAAAGAGTTCCTTGTCATGTGCCGGCTTCCTCGTGTCCTTGAGTGCTTCGGGGAATGGGGGAGAGGGCTTAAAAGAGCTCAAAGGTGGAAGTGGTTGAGCCACATAGCCGTCGTCCTCCTCTGCTACTGGGGCGCGGTCGCGTCTAGGAGCGCGGGAGCGACTAGTTCTTGAAAGCATAATCGAGCAACGCCCGAAATTCCGCTCTGCCTCATTACCGCGGGCGCGGTCCGGGCTCCGCGGTCGCGGCGCCTCATGCGTCTCATGATCCGAGTCCTCTGTTGGATTTCCGCGGGCGCGGTGGGGAGAGCGCGGTCGCGGATTTCCAACAGAGACTTGGTCTTCGTCTTCTGCTGCCCCGGCGCGGTCGCGGCCAGGGGAACGCGGTCGCGGTTTATCACCAGTGGGTGATTCCCGACTCGCCAATGCTCTACCGCTCCTCAAGTTCATGGCACTCACATTCTCCTTGTGGTTGAGCGGTTGAGAGGGAAGTTTCCCGGAATCCTTAGACTCGAGCCTATTGATCATGGTTACAAGCTGGCTCAGCTGAGTCTCGAGATTCTTTACAGCAGCCCTCGTCTCTTGATTCTCCTTCAAGAGGGCAGTAATAGCATCATTCTGAGACGGAGCAGGCGCTCTCGGGGCATAGTTGTTGGACCGGAATTGTTGCTGCTGGCCCTGAGGAGCGTATTGCTGCTGCTGTGGTGGTGGATCTTGTTGCTGCTGGTTGCTCCACCGGAGGTTAGGATGGTTTGCCCACCCCGGATTGTGGGTATTAGAGAAAGGATCATTCCGGGGCCGGGGCGCACCATAATTGCCAATAGCATTGACCGACTCTTCGGTCTCTTGAATAGTAGGGCATTGATCCGTGTGGTGGCTCGCGTCATAGCAAAGACCGCAAGCATTGACTTGTTGAGCCGTCTTCTTCGTGAGCAGCTGCTTCATAAGATCTTTGAGCTCCCTTACTTTAGCATTCAAGGACTCGTTCACCACACTGACGGACCTCACATTGGTCTTGGACCTCTGATTGCGGGCTTGTTCCGCCAAGATCTCAATTTTCTGAAAAGCTGCAGCAGGGGTCAAGTTTTCGTAACTACCCCCACAAGATGCATTCACGAGCCTCTTGTCATTGTCGCAGAGTCCCTCAATGATGTAGCAAATAAGATCCTTGGCAAGATAGCCATGGTAGGGACAACTCGCAATGAGCTTCTTGTAGCGCTCATAATAATCATAGAGGTTCTCGTCCTCCCCTTGCTCCAAACTGCTGAGCTGCTTCTTAATAGATGTTTGTTTGGAAGCGGGGAAGTACTTCTCAAGAAACGCCCTCTTCATGGCCGCCCAAGTAGTAATAGAGCCTGGCACCAAATAAAGGAGCCAATCCTTGGCGGAGTCCTCTAGAGAGAAGGGGAAAGCCCGGAGCTTGATTTGATCCTCCGTCACATTTGTGGGCTTCATACTCACGCACACCGCGTGGAATTCAGTGAGATGCTTGTTCGGGTCCTCACCACTCAACCCGTGGAATTTGGGCAAGTGGTGGATGAGCCCAGACTTCAGTTCGAACTTCACACCTTCCCCGAGTTCGGGGAATTGAACAGCGAGCTGCTGTTGCTGGAGATCGGGCGCCGTCAGTTGGCGAATAGTTTGTTCCGCCATGACGTCCTCTGGTTCAGAGTCAGAGAGAGAGAGAGAGATTCAAGAAGATTCTAGGATGTAGAAGGTCGAGGGGCACTTCTTATCTTCCGGAGAGTCCTGTCAATTTCTGGATCAAAACGAACAGGGGAAATATTAGTAGACCGGGTACGGACCATGTGTTAGGTCCGAACCCAAGAGAAGCCTCTACGCGCGAACCGCGGTCGCGCCGAGGTGGCCGCGGGCGCGGTTTCGGCGCAGAGCACAAAAACGCACACAATCAAAACAAGAAAAAGAATTCCCCGGCAACGGCGCCAAAATTTAACTCGGGCAAAGTCGTTGTTCCCTTATCAAAAATAAATCCCAAACATGCAAACAACAGTATAGTGAGCAAGCAAGGGGTCGAACCCAAAGAAATCAGTTTCTAGTCAGATTTTATGGTTTTCATGCAAGTATTCAAAAAGGGGGGATTTTGAAAGTTGGTTTCAATCAAAGTTATCAAGTAGAGTTTATCCAATCAATTCCACTTTATTAATCAGTTGATCATGAATTCATCCACCTCTTTATATGCCTAGGTCAATTCCAATCCCAATCATTAACAATCGCAAGTCCACGGTCCAAGCAATTCTATAACCCTGGGCAAGGACGCTTAACCTAGAATTAGCATAGAGAACAGGGAAATTAGGAAATCAAATCATGCAATCAAGCTACGAGTCTCATGCACAATTTAACCATTGAATACTCTTCCCTAAACTAGTCCACGGTCCTAGAATAGAGTTGTTTCGAGAATTGGGAAAGATGCATAGACAACAACCAATCCTAATTCAAACAATAGATCTAAGTCAATCAAACAAGTTGATCAGGCTCATAAAATCAAACATAGATCATGGGATGAAGCACAAGAGTATCAATAAAGACCTAGGGATAAAGAGGTTACCAGAATTTCACAACTTCATAATAAAGCTTCCTTGATCGAATAAACTCAAGAGGAGAGTTAGTTCTCCATTACAAAGAAAACTCCAATCTTTATTAAAAGAACAATTGATTGTCTAATGAATAGAATATCCTAAAAACCTAGAAAGGTTCCCCTTAAATAGCCCCAAAGAACAACCTTTTTGGACTAGATAAGAAAGGAAACCGAAAGATAAGAAAGGAAACAAGATAGAAACGATAGAATTTCGCCCGTCTCAAAGTCGGCCGGCACCGCGACCGCGGCGTCACCACCGCGCCCGCGGCGGTCTTCGAATGGTCAAATGCTGAGTCAGCTTCTACCGCGACCGCGCCACAGACAGCGCGACTGCGGCCTTCATGGTTCTCGATGGTTCGTCTCTTCACGCCACCGCGCCCGCGTCCTAGACAACGCGACTGCGGTATCCATGCAGTGGCGATTCTTCGTCTTTAAGCTCTTTAACTCTTGATTCTTCATAACTTGTGTCTTCGGTCTTCGTATTATAATAACGCTCAAAACTAACCTAAACACTCTCAAAATCATCTCAAAATACAAGAGTTAACCTATACAAAATAGCCTGTATCAAGAGCATATTATAAAATTTAAACAAGCTAAGCCTGGGGTGGAGTGGTCAGAGTAGTTGCCTGTGGCCTAGTTGGATAGGGCTATGAGGGATTCGGAAGTGTAAAGCCCATAATTCTTTTTTTTTTGGTAGAAAGCCCACAATTCTTAAATGGAACAAAATGTCTTCGTGTACGTATGTTCATCTTCTGCGATTGCTTCAACTCCAGATCTAGAAAGTGGAAACTCCGACCAAGCTTTACACTGGGGCTTCTCCCCGTCCTACTTCACCCTGATCCGCCCTGCTCTGATTCCTTCAAGCCGTCCCCAGTCCCCACCCACTATGTTTACCCGTCCCTCCGAGGCCACAAGGGGAGGCCGCCCCCCTCCGTCCCCTGGATCCAACGTTGAGAATAACTGCCTTAGAAAATAGGAAAAATAATAGGTCACCCCTTTGAATATGATTTTTGACTTATTCTCCCTTAAAAATAGATCTTGAAGATTGAGAAAATATGTGGTCAAAGTTGGTGAATTGGTTTCCGGAGATCTCGGGATCAGATCTCGTTGGAACTGTTGGAGACGCCAGACGTTGGTTTCTATCAGAGCTTTCCGGAACTTTCTGGGACTATAGTTTGCAGCGATAGCCTTAGAAACCTTGTTTTTCAATAAGATTCTCATGAGATAGGCTAGAATCAAGGGGTGAATTTAGGGTCTAACAATACCCCAAATACATCTTGATCGTTGAAGCAAGGAGACGGGTGAGATGAATTTCATGCCTTTCGCCGGATGCTTCATCATTTGCAAGAGTAACTCTTTGATGGAAGAAATGGAGTTTCTGGTCAACTAGCATCTTTATGAAGGAAGTTGTTAGCCAAGGGCATGGACTCAATCGGAGTCATCAACAAAAGGCCTGGACATGACCGAAGTTGTTATCCACCAGTGTTGGTTTGATCGAATTCGTGTAGCCTCGGCCGTTGACTAATTGACAAAAACCGTCAGCACCGGGCGTTAACATGACCAAAGTCGCTATCCTATAGATAAGACTCGACCGAAGCCACTAGCTAAGGGTTTAGACTTGCCATCATGTGAAGGTGGTGCCTATGAAACTAAGAGTCTAGGTCTTAGAAAGTGAGGTTTCGTCTCAGAATTGAGAGTTTATGTCAAGGAAACTGAGGTTTCACCTCGGAAACTAAGGCTTAGCCTAAGAAACTGAGGTTTCATCTCGGAAACTAAGAGTCTGTACCTCGGAAACTGAGGGTTTAAGCTTCGAAAACTGGAGGCTTGGACACGAAACCCCTGCGTGCAGAAAGTGCTAGCGATGGTTCCTAGTGATGAATGCCTTATAATCGTGATCATACCGTAATCATAACTAGCGGTTAGTGCCTCGTGTGCTTCTATAAGTCAAGATAAGCTAGAAGGGTTGGTTGAGGGTGATGGATCGTAAGTCAGTTAATGAGGGCGTCCTTAACTGGGTTAAGGGCGTCCTTTAGTGCAGCGGAAAATAGACTTAACAGAATACAAGATAAGTGGACACGAGTATTTATAGAGGAACCCCACTAAGACCAACTAGTCTTATGGGTAAACCTCTACCTCCGTTGGAGGATTTTCAATAGCCGTCCCTTATCTTATTAAGAGCGAGTCCTTACAACTTAGGCGAGTCGTTACACTTCTCTGAGCTAAGCGTCCGTCCTTAGCCTCACTAGTAACACTCCTTTCAACCTAACAAGTAACCTAACACTCTTAGCTATAAGGAAGCTATCACTCACGTCTCTCACGGTTCGTTGTGAGAGACAAACTACAACTCTAATTGATTTGTGGTTTGTTTTGGATTTGATGTGGTTGGACTTTCTTTCTCTTGCTTCAAGCTCACTTGATCTTCTTGATCTTCGTTCGTGTTCTTGAATGCTTCGGGAGAGCTTGAGAGAAAGTCTTCAAAGTCCACTCTTGCACACACACACATATCGCTATGCATACTCCTTGGAGAGTATTTATAGCGGAAGTGATTCTTGTCCTCTAGCGTCCTCTGAGACTTGGCAGGATCCTCGATCTTTGATCAACGGTGCGATGAGCGTCTTGAGGAGGTCAACTCTGTTGACGCTTGGGAAGCCTCCGCGTGGGTAGGGGACCATTGTTGGGAAAGCGACGTCTTTGGCATTGTCTACACGTGCCCAGACAAAGGAAGCTTCCTTCTGAGGACTAAGGCCGGACGATGATGTAATCATGTTGGGGCGGCCTTGATTTGAATTTGAACTTCGTCCGTATTTTGGCGCGCGTCCCTTCTTGATGAGGACTCCGTCCTATCTTGCGCAGGGACTCCGCCAATTACGTTTAGCTTTGGAAGTTCTGGTAACATGCGTCCCTACAGCATAGGGACTGCTGTTCACTTGTTGTCCTTTTCGCTCATGTGCGTCCACTGGACTTACCTGAGATCAAAACTTGGACAACTTATCAAATACATTTGAGTTTGTCATTATCAAAACAAGGGACCATTATTATTGGTTTAGATATTAACGACTGACGTCCTTAATATCGTCCCAATAATTTCCCCCTTTTTGATGATGACAAACTCTTTCAAATAATGCACACAGAAGTAAAGCTTTTAGCATGAGGAACTACACTTTGATTTTCTTTTCAGCTTAGATTGGCATGCAACACATTCTTTTAAGTGCGTTCTATTTTATTCCTAACTAACGACCTTTTGACTTGGCCGAAATTCCCCCTGAGCACATGCTTTCTATGATAACTTAAGGACAATCGCATCTCTGCAAAACTATACTTCCCCCTTTTGGCATCATCGAAAAGGAGAACAAGTCGAAAAGCATGCAAGCACAAAGTCATAACTAAAGAAAGGTACGCTTAGACAAAATGAAGCACAAATGTAGTGAATGGCATTCAGAATGAGAAACGAGAACGTTCATTACAGACATTCATAACAATTGCTCAAAACGGGGACAGCGTCCCATTGTCTTAACAAAAACTCAAGAAATGATAAATTGTTTCAGGGTTAGAGAGGGGGGAGGTGATCATTTTCTGGGACGCTTGCCAAGGGCTTTGAGGTGTTGCTCCTGAAGATGGTTGTTCTGGGCAAGGAGCTCGTTGTTGCGCTCAAGAAGGTCTGTGTGGACGTGAAGTGTGTCGTGAACCTGCTGAATTAGATCAATCATGATGCATTGGTTCTCGATCATCATGCCCATCAGATACTTCGTAGAGTGCCTCTCAGCCTCATCAGGAACGCTCATACCATCGAGCTCGTCCTCGTCATCAGCAGCGTCCTCAGCTGGCGTCCCAACTACTTGGACATTTTCAGCTTCGTGATCTCCTTCTCCAGGTTCAGCAGCAGCAGCAGCTTGAGCTCTCCTCTCAGCTTTGGCTTTCCTTTCAGCCTCTTTCCGTTCCTTGTCCAGTTGGCGCTTAACGGACGGAAGGGGCTCATCACACCTGAGTTTCCCAACTGGAGGGAGTGTAATTTGCCTGACATCCCAATGAATGCCAAAGGAACGCTCTTGTTTAGAAGCATAGAGTCCCTGCTGCTTCAGAATTTGCTTGACCAAGCCGGGGAAAGGAAGAGAGTGCCTGCCTCCTGTGCACTTGCCCATGTGTTCCAAGATTACTCGGGGCAAGTTTATCGGCTTGCGTTCCAAGAAAGCGTCCAAGAGAATACTATCAGTGATCTGAACAATGGACTTCTTCTCTTGGCGGGGGACGACCATGCGCACAATGAAGTGATGCGCAAGGACGCCCGTCTTGGTGAGGCAATGAGCAACTCTGTCCTTAGCAGCTGGCTGTCTCCCATTGAATATTCTGTTGAGGATTTCATCTTGGGAGAAACGGCCAAAGTTCTTGCACGGCAGATCGTGCAGAGCATCTTGCGGAGAAGGACGCAGGCCTAGCATTTTGCGGACGGTGCCCTCAGCAACTGAGTACTCGTCCCCATCGATTTCAAAAGTCCCCTGAGGCTTCCCGTTTACTTCTGTGATTTCGAACTTTGAGTAGAAACGGAGAACCTCATCAGGGTCAACATCAGCGGCCTCAGCACCCAAGTGCGTCCAACCCTGGAACTCAAGAAGATCCAAGAACTCTTGGCGCTGGTTCTCTGCCAGAAACTCGGCGGTGAAGAGGAGCGGCGATAGGATTTTCTTGAAGCGTTTCTGCTTGGAGCCATTGCTCACGATCACTTCATCACCACCATCTTCTTCATCTCCATCTCCCTCCTCTTCCTCAGGTTCCTCATCCTGGGGAGGGGCGTCCTCGTCATCGGAGGCTTCGTTCCGTTGTTCTTGGAACTCAACCATTGCAGTGTCCTCAGCTGTGGACGCCTGTTCTGTGGGAGGCGCGTCCACCGCTGGAGTCCTTGCCAAGGACTCTGTGGGAACGGATGGAGGAGACGTCCCTTGAACTTGAGCAGCTTCTTCGACGGCCGGAGCAGGCGGAGGAGGAGGAGGAGGTGAAGCTCTAGGGGGAGAGGGAGAGGGAGTGCGGAGCTTAGCTTTAGGGGGAGGAGCAGAGGAGGAGCTGGGCGGAACCACTGAGATCGGTTTCACCTTGAGCGGAGCAGAGGGAGGAGGCGGCAGAGTAGCAGGGGTAGCATCCTTGGCCTGGACCTGGACTTGTGGAGCGTCCTTGGCCTGGACCTGAGGAGCGTCCTCTACCCTTGGAGGAGGTGGAGGGAGTTGACGAAGGTCCTGCATACTCGCTTGGATCGCCTTCTCAACGGCTGCTTTCTCTGCTTGCTCTTGCTCTTGGCGCGCCTTCTCCTCTTTTGCCAGTTGAATTTCGGAGAGGCGAATGGCGGCCATTTCTTCATCCGTAACGCCCTCAAGCTGAGCAGAGGTCTTGAGGCGTCGTTTTGGGGCAGGAGGAGGGGAGGAAGGGATTGGCTTTGGTGGGGAGGAGGAAGGGCCTTTAATTTGGAGCGATTTGGACGGAGGGGGAGAGGAAGGCCTTTTCCTTTTTTGAGAAGGGACGGAGCCCGTAGGAGCCACAACAAACTCCATTATATCAGGAAGTAGTTTGGCGAGCTCGTCCACGGTTCCACCAAATGAGTCAGAAATGATTCCTGGCCCCATGAACGGTGGGTTGGTGTGATTGGTTTCTTGAAGGCGGGGCTTGACATATGTGATCATGAAGTAGTAGAGGAGGCGTTGGATTTTAGGAGGATGTTCGTGAGTGGACGCCCTAAGACAAATGTTGGCGAGCGTCCTAGGCTCCTTTTCAAGCCAGTCCTCAATGAGAGGGTCAAGGGGAGGACGGCGTTTGGGTTGAGAGGGGAGCCGGCCAATTGAGCCATTGTAAACAGAGGCTTTGGTGATATTTTCTGGCTCAGGCTCGGGTTTGAAGGGCTTCTCCAGAAATGAGAACCTCTTCGGCTGGGTTTTGGATTGAGAGCGGGATGGTTGTTTTTGTTGAGGAGGTTGGGAGCGAAGGGGTTGAGGAGGGGTGTTGGAGTGGCGGCGCTGGGTGCTTTGAGAGGAGGAATGGTGGCGAGGGGGTTCTTGTCGGCCGGAATGTCTGCCTCTCGACTCCATTAATGACCGGCCTTTCACCGGAGGAGATCTCGAAGAGCTAGTGTTTTTCGCTGCCGACGAGGGTGAGGGATTCTTTGAGGCACTTGTGTTGGCCATTTTTGAGATGGGTTAAATAGGGGAGGATTAGGGTTTGGAGAGAGATTTCGGGATTCGGTTGAAGATTTGGAAGATCTTTGAGATTTCTAAAAGTGTGCAAACAGCAGATGAGCGAAGAAAGGTTTTCGGAGTGCACAGGTGGGTATATATAGGAAGAAGACGAAGTTGGACGGTCAGGGGTAACAGGGTCTTTACACACAGCTTCCTCCACCCACCTTCCCACGCGTGGCTTTCTTCTTTGCTAAGGAATACAGCTGTTGTGCACTGTTTGCGCATATCCCGAGATTTTCGCTGACGATTCGCTAAAACGGTTTACCTTCCCAATTTCAACCATTCAAACTTCTCACAACTGCAAAGGACTCTGACCTGACGTCCTTTCAACACAACACTACACAACACAGAACTGAACCACGGCGTCCCATTCACTGATCTCAACCTCTGTAATTAGAACTCTGTACAGAGAACTCTCAGCTCTTAGCACGCGTCCCTTTGATCACTTAGAACCATTTTTGAAAATCAAGCAAGTACGTCCCGTAAAGGTGAAACAAGGAATGCTCATAGGACGCGTTTGCAAGATTCTCGGCTTGGGTAAGCTTAGAGTTCCCATCATTTCGGCTTATGATGAGGGTAGGGTGATCAGGGATACTCTTGAGATGAAAAGCGAAATGAATACCATTCAAGGACACAAGCGAATACACATATCTTAGACTAACGTCCTTTAAAGATGACTTTAATGCATGACACACCTTAAAACAAGTTCTCAACAAGACATAGCCAATCATGGAGGGAATAATAGAACGGGACTTGATCATTTAAAAGTTATCATCCCCAAGAGCAACCGTAGGTGCTCGTAGGGACGTCTATCAAGTGCTTTTGTGAAAATATCGGCCACTTGGTCCTCAGTCCTAACATGATCCACTCTAATTAATCCAAGTTCAACATTATCACGAAGAAAGTGATGCCTTATGTGAATATGCTTCGTCCTAGAATGATGAACGGGATTTTTGGCAATACTTATAGCACTGGTGTTGTCACACAAGATAGGGACTGTGTTGAGGGACGTACCATAATCTTCAAGTTGGTACTTGATCCATAGGACTTGTGAGCAGCACGAAGCAGCAGCAACGTACTCAGCTTCCGCGGTTGATAGTGCCACGGAGTTTTGCTTTTTGGATCCCCAAGATACAAGGCATGAGCCAAGGAATTGTGCCATTCCTGAGGTGCTCTTCCTATCCACCACATGGCCAGCGTAATCTGCGTCAGAGTAAGCTACCAGGTTCAGGGACGTCCTTCTGGGATACCATAGACATAGGTCATCCCGTCCCTTGAGATATCTGAAGATTCTTTTGACCTCTTGCATATGGGACTCCTTTGGATTTGCTTGGAATCGAGCGCACAAGCATACAACGAACATGATGTCGGGACGACTTGCCGTAAGATATAGCAAGGACCCTATCATTCCTCTGTAGAGCTTTTGATCTACACTCTTGCCTTCTTCATCAGCATAGAGGCGAGTGTTTGGGGAGATGGGAGTATCAATGGGTTTTGAAGAGTTCATCCCATACTTCTCAAGCATTTCACGAATGTACTTTTGTTGATGAATCCGCGTCCCATCTTTGAGCTGAGTGATTTGGAGTCCCAAGAAGAAGTTGAGTTCTCCTATGAGGGACATCTCAAACTCACTACTCATCAAGTTCTTGAATTCCTCTACAAATTTCATGTTAGTGCTTCCAAAGACTATGTCGTCGACATAGACTTGGACAATTAAGACATCTTTAAGAACTTTCTTTAAGAACAGGGATTTATCAATGTTACCTCGTGTGTACCCGTTGGACAAGAGGAAGGACGCAAACCTATCGTACCATGCACGAGGGGCTTGCTTGAGTCCATAGAGTGCCTTGTCCAAGAAGTACACATGATCTGGGTGATCAGCGTCCTCAAATCCTGGAGGTTGAGCGACGTACACTTCTTCTTTGAGCTTGCCGTTGAGAAAGGCTGTCTTGACGTCCATTTGAAAAAGCTTGAACCCTTTGTGAGCGGCAAAGGCGATGAGGAGGCGAATGGCTTCAATCCTGGCGACAGGAGCGAAGGTTTCATCATAATCAATCCCTTCCTCTTGCCTATAGCCTTGAGCCACAAGCCTTGCTTTGTTTCTTGACACGCGACCATTCTCATCAAGCTTGTTCCTGTAGACCCATCTCGTCCCTATTATGTTTTTGTTTCTCGGACGAGGGACGAGGGTCCAAACCTTATTTCTTTCGAATTGATTAAGTTCCTCTTGCATGGCCTGAATCCAATCAGCGTCCTGGAGTGCTTCCTTTATGTTCTTAGGTTCAACCAAGGACACAAAGGCGTTGAAGGCACAGAACGCTATGTTAGCATTAAGGGACTGATTCACGGCTGATCTTGTTTGAACTCCTTTTGACATATCTGAGATGATTTGATCCGTTGAATGAAGTCTCGAAAGATGGGATCCCTTATGAGTATCGTCCCTTACAGGAGTACATCTAGGGTCCGTCCAATCAGATTCATCTGAGTCAAACCCGTCGTCTTCATTGAGAGTTTCATAGAGTTCCCCCTCAGGTTGAGCGTCCTCTTCTTGACGCTGTTCTCCTTGTAGGCTTGATTCAGCGACCTCATGTTGAGCTGGAGATTCACTTTGAGATGGAACTTCCTGAACAACACTGGGAACTTCTACTGAGACTTCTTCAGGATTTTGAGTAGCGTCCTTAGGAACATAGTATTTTCCAGAGGACCCGAAATCAACTTCATCATCGGAGTCATCCTGCTGCAGAGGAGATGAGCGTTCTTTCTTACTTGGTTTATCTTTGTGAGAAGAACTTTCTTTGAACACAACATGAATGCTCTCCTCAAGCTTTAGAGTTCGTTTATTGAAAACTCTATACGCTTTACTGGTGAGGGAGTATCCAAGGAATATGGCTTCGTCACTTCTTGCGTCAAACTTTCCAAGTCTTTCTTTATCATTGTTGTGAACAAAGCACTTGCATCCAAAGACTCTGAGATAGTCGATGCGAGGCTTTCTTCCATTCAGCAACTCATAGGACGTCTTCTTCAGCAAAGGACGGATCATGGCTCGATTGATAATGTAGCACGCTGTAGCAATAGCTTCAGCCCAGAAGTACTTGGGGACGCTATTGGCTAAGAGCATAGTCCTTGCCATATCCTCCAGGGTCCTATTCTTTCTTTCCACCACTCCATTTTGTTGAGGAGTCCTTGGAGCTGAGAAGTTGTGAGAGACTCCATGTTGATCACAGTAAGCCACGAACTCTGAGTTTTGAAACTCCGTCCCATGGTCTGATCTTATGGATTTGAGAGGCGTCTCAAGCGCAACTTCCACTTGTTTGATGAAGACTTTGAATGCGTTGAAGCAATATGTTTTTGAAGCTAAGAAAAGAACCCAGGTGAATCGAGAAAAGTCATCTACAAGGACATAAATATACCTCTTTCCACCATAGCTTAACGTCTTCATTGGTCCACAAAGATCCATATGGAGAAGTTCCAAAGGTTTCTTTGTGCTGACATCGTTCTTTGACTTAAAGGACGTTCTTGTCTGCTTCCCTTTGATACATGCTTCAAACTGTTCAATTTTCTCAAGATCAATTTGGGGAAGACCTTTCACAAGATTTCTTTGATGAAGCTTGATGATTGTGCTTGGTCCAGCATGGCCAAGTCGGCGATGCCAGAGGTCAGCGTCCTCCTTTGACACAGATAAGCACAACTCAGATTTTGGCTTGAACTCCTGATTGAAGATGTAGACATTGTTCTTTCGGACTCCTTTGAGGACGACTTTGTTGGATTTCTTGTTGATGACGAGGCACTCCTTTGAGTCAAATGTGACTAAGTTTTCACCTTGATCACACATTTGAGAGACGCTTAGGAGGTTGAAGCCAAGTCCTTCAACAAGGCTAACATTTGTCGCTTTGATAGACGGATTGAGAATAGCAGTTCCCGTCCCTTTGATCTTTCCTTTGCCCTTGTTGCCAAACGAGGCAGTTCCTCCCGTGGCGCTACTTTGGATAGAAGTGAGATGGATCTGGCTTCCTGTCATATGGTTTGAGGCGCCACTATCAATGATCCATGGGCGTCCCCTCACTTCCACCTGCCAAAACAAGGTTAGTGTATGGCGACCCAGGCAAGGTGTTCCTTACCTGGTTCGTTACAGAAATAGAACTCTGGTTCTGGCATGTAGTCACTTATATTCACATCATTTGAAATAGCATGCTTTCTGAAAGAACTCTTAGATCGTCTCGGACGTCTAGGGTTAGCCTTAGGGACGGACTTATCATTTTCAATGTTATTCCTAGCAGCTTTGCCACTTTCAATGTCGTTCTTCAGTTTCAGGCAATCATATTTGAAGTGATCTCCTTTTCCACAGTACCAACACGTCCTATAGTAAGTACCAAGGTAGTACTTCTTGTTGGGACGTTGGATTTTGTTCTTTTTCATCTTTTGAGGGTTACAAACTTTTGAACCTTCCCCCTTAGCAATCTTCTTATAGATCCTATGACTAGTGGAGTTAGTGTAATAGTCCCTTTGACCTTTCTCTCCACTCTCTAGGACTCGAATTCTTTCAAGAAGGTTCTTGGTCTTTTCCCTTTCTAATTCAAGTTCTGAGGTTTTGCTAGCCTCAAAGTTACTAGGGAGAGAGTTCCTAGTGTCAGACTCGTATCCTAGTCCTCTTTTGGCTGGGACAAACACCATTGGTTGAACTACCTCAGTTACCGGGCTCTTCCCTAACACTTTCACCTCTTCCCTAAGCTTAGCGTTCTCTAGCTTAAGGCACATCACTTCAGTTTTCAGGGATTTAATTTCGACATACGAGGACTCTGGTTGTAACGAAACTGTAGCACAGTTCTCACATTCAACTAGCCTATTTTCACTTTCAAGTTCAAGTTCATCCATTCTATGTTGCATAACAACGCTTTCTTCCATGATTCTTTTAATGAGCTTAATAAGTTTGGTTTTGGAACAATTCTCTAAGGAGTTCATCATGGATTCACGAGTTACCTCTTGTTCCTTTTCAGAAGCGTCCTCTTCAAGGACTGGGGCATCCTCCACAGCCATGTACGCCACTTGCTCATCATCTGAGGCGTCCTTTACGGCTATGTACGCCACTGGTCCTTCTGGTTCTTCATCATCAGAACTCACATTATCCCATGCGGCTTCGCACGCTCCCAAGAGAGCTTTCATCTTCATTTCTTTTGAGTTTAGTCTCGTAGTACACCTTTTAGCAAAGTGTCCTTTCTTGTTACATTTGTAGCAAGTAAGTTCCTTCATCTCTGCCTCTGTATACTTGGGACTCTCCTTTTTGTAAGGCATCTTGTGTTTCTTGGAATCTCTGGCCTTTTTACCCCATAAGCGAGCAACTTTGTGTAGAAGGGCAATCTCTTCCTCTTCTTCCAGCTGTTCCTTAGTCTTGCTTTCCTTTTCTTTCAAAGCTTGAGCACGCATCCTTTCACGATTCTCGTTTTTATTTGCTTCCACCATTAGGGCAATATCTCTTTGGTGGCGCAGATACTCAGCGTACTCTGGAGTTGACGTCATCAAAGCAAGATCTGTCTGGGGGTTTCTAGCCAATTCAGCCATATCAGCTTCCCTTCTCGCTTCATAGCCTCTCAGCTTCCCATAGATCTCTTCCATATCCAGGGTTTTGTTGGCTGTGTTCTCCTTGAACGTAGTCCTATCAAAATTCCATTTTCCTGTAAGCCCATCAATGACTACTCCGACTCTGTTTCTCATTGAGACTTCAGCTTCTGGGATGCCTAAATTTCGCATCTTGGTCACAAGAGCTTCAAAGCGGTATGAGTAGTCCTTGACAGATTCGTTAGGAAGCATTCTGAAGGCATAGAACTCTCGTTTGATTTCAAGCTTGACGTCTTCCTTCATCTCTGCCGTACCCACATGGTACTTCTCAAGAGCTTCCCATTGTAATTTGGCTGTTGCCAAATTGCTAACTCGGGTGGCGTCCCTTTCGCAGAGGGACGCTTGAAGGAAGCATATAGCCTTAGCGTTTGTTTCCAAAAGCTTGAATTCGTCAGGACCCCACTCGTCCTCTTTGTCTTTCTTGTCATCAGGGATGGTAAGGTCACCCTTCATGATCACTCTCCAGCATTGATAATTCTGACTTCTGCAAAAGTTCTCGAAGCGGATCTTCCAGCGGTTGAAGTTGCCGTCCGTCAGACGAGGAGGCTTTACAAAAGAGATTCCAATAGGTTCCATGTCCATCTTGTACCTGCAACTCAACAAAAATCTAGAGCGCCTGCTCTGATACCAATTGATGGATCGTAAGTCAGTTAATGAGGGCGTCCTTAACTGGGTTAAGGGCGTCCTTTAGTGCAGCGGAAAATAGACTTAACAGAATACAAGATAAGTGGACACGAGTATTTATAGAGGAACCCCACTAAGACCAACTAGTCTTATGGGTAAACCTCTACCTCCGTTGGAGGATTTTCAATAGCCGTCTCTTATCTTATTAAGAGCGAGTCCTTACAACTTAGGCGAGTCGTTACACTTCTCTGAGCTAAGCGTCCGTCCTTAGCCTCACTAGTAACACTCCTTTCAACCTAACAAGTAACCTAACACTCTTAGCTATAAGGAAGCTATCACTCACGTCTCTCACGGTTCGTTGTGAGAGACAAACTACAACTCTAATTGATTTGTGGTTTGTTTTGGATTTGATGTGGTTGGACTTTCTTTCTCTTGCTTCAAGCTCACTTGATCTTCTTGATCTTCGTTCGTGTTCTTGAATGCTTCGGGAGAGCTTGAGAGAAAGTCTTCAAAGTCCACTCTTGCACACACACACATATCGCTATGCATACTCCTTGGAGAGTATTTATAGCGGAAGTGATTCTTGTCCTCTAGCGTCCTCTGAGACTTGGCAGGATCCTCGATCTTTGATCAACGGTGCGATGAGCGTCTTGAGGAGGTCAACTCTGTTGACGCTTGGGAAGCCTCCGCGTGGGTAGGGGACCATTGTTGGGAAAGCGACGTCTTTGGCATTGTCTACACGTGCCCAGACAAAGGAAGCTTCCTTCTGAGGACTAAGGCCGGACGATGATGTAATCATGTTGGGGCGGCCTTGATTTGAATTTGAACTTTGTCCGTATTTTGGCGCGCGTCCCTTCTTGATGAGGACTCCGTCCTATCTTGCGCAGGGACTCCGCCAATTACGTTTAGCTTTGGAAGTTCTGGTAACATGCGTCCCTACAGCATAGGGACTGCTGTTCACTTGTTGTCCTTTTCGCTCATGTGCGTCCACTGGACTTACCTGAGATCAAAACTTGGACAACTTATCAAATACATTTGAGTTTGTCATTATCAAAACAAGGGACGATTATTATTGGTTTAGATATTAACGACTGACGTCCTTAATATCGTCCCAACAGAGGGTTTCTCCAATGTACCTTCGGTGCTCAAGTTAGTAACATATGCTTAAGAAATCGTAAAGAAAGTCTATAGTGTAAAATAATATAGGATCCTTAGAGAAGATACAAATGAAACCTGCGTTTCTTGCGGTCACGAGTGATTGGACCATGACGACCGTGACTTTCTTGGTCGTCCTCACTATCGTCGTCAGAGCTTTCTTGGACAGATTAACTATCTTTCACGGTTTGGTCACTAGATTCAGGTTTCTGGAAGTTATGTTCCGGAATCCTCCGGCTAGCCTTTTCTTCTTCGAGGCGGATTTGGGTCATTGCTTTCTCTTGGACATCCTCGAAAGTTGTACACGGGTTCATGGTCAATTCATCGTAAATTTCATTGCTCGTTTGAAGGCCATGGCGGAATGCTTCGATGGCCGCCAAAGCATTACCTTCGGGATTCTTGACTTTCTCGTGAACGAAACGATTCAAGGAATCTCTAAGAGTTTCGTCATACCATTGTCTAATTCGATATAAATCATTAGATTACCTCTCAAGACGTCGACTACTTGTGAATCGAACTTTAAAAAAATTGATGTCTCTCATTTTGGAGGTGTTTTAGTAGTTAATTTCCATTGTAAATATGTGTTTTTCATTCCTTTCTTTGTTAGTTTCGTTCCTTCTTAGCTTAGTTCCCGGTTTTCTTTGAGATTCGGAAACTATGCGAGTTTGCTTTGTTTTGTAGGGAAAAATGGCAAGAATGAGGACATTTTGGAGGAGCTAATGAAGGAGCCAAATCAAGGAATGCAAGAGCCAAGCCAAGAATGAAGTGGAACCGAAGGAAACCCAAGAAGAAGACAAGGATCGAGGCCTAGGACCGAGTACCACCACGTCGGGCCCGAGATCGAGCAACCAGTAGCCAGGACCGACGTTCCCAACGTCGGGCCCGAGGTCCCCAATGCGTCGGTCCAAGTCGGCATTTGAGAGGATTGTTCCCCAAGGCATATTTTTAGTAAATTTCCACATTTGCGCTTTTCTAAATTGGGAATTCCTTGGTCCCCAATCAATAGAGTAGGATAATTAGAGGTGATTAGGGGATAGAACACACACACCCACAACCCAAATCACTCTCAAAAGGCTCAAAGGATGACTTGGAGGGCAAGGAGAAGAGAGGAGGAGGAAGAGAAGAGAAGAGCGGTGGAGAAGAGAGGAGGATTAGTGAGTATTGTACTTTGTTTTGCTTTGATCTAGTAGAATTGAGACTTGGATTTTGTTGACACTTTGAATTTGAATGCAATTGGAGTTTGATTGGATGTTGATGATTGAGATTTTCTTGATTTCCATTTTGATTGTGTTTTTCTCTTACCTTATGGAGTAGATTCCATAGTCTTGGGCTATGGGGAAATCCCCTAGGTAGGATTGGGTAGAAAACCCCAATTCCATAGCCTTGAGTGCTTGATTTGTGAATCCTCTCTACATTGAGCTTCAATTCTCTTGTGAAAACAAGGGATAAAGGGCTTGAGATTGGTAAGAGTAAGCGAAAGCAATCTCGATCCCATCACAAGTTCCTAGCATCGAAGGTGAGTGAAAACTCTCTTAGGTCGAGGTGTAGAGTGGAGGGATCCGGGGCTAGCAACCTCGATCTCACAAGGATCAAACACTTATTGGCTGAATTGGGGAAGAATATCCAAGTCTAGTTAGGGGTGGAACCCAAAAACCCAAGACCGATCTACTTATTATGCAAGACCGAGTTACCCAGTACATCGGGCCCGACGTAGTGCGTGTCGGTCCCGGCCTAACTCAACCTCGATCCACCCTCGGACCGAAGTGACTTGTGTCGGTCCGAGGTGATCTCTTTTGTTTTCCTTTGTTTTGCCTTTCTTCCATCTTTTCTTAGTCTTTTCGGGTACTCTCGACGCACGAACTCCCGTGTGTTCGACACCCTACCTCTTTACTACAATTGAGGTTCGGTTTTTATAAATTTAAATTGTGAGACCCTCCGATCCCGGACCGATCAGAATTTTGGCGCCGTTGCCGGGGAGTTCTATTTGTTCGAGGTACCCTCTTTGTTGAGTCTTTGATTTTGGTAGTGATTTGGGTGAGGGACTAGCCCAAACCCCTTGTTTGTTTTGATTCGGTTTTTGTTTGTGTCTTTGGTTGTAGGTGCATGCGAGCTAGTTCCGCCCGAGGAACTCTTGAGCTTGACTTCGTGAGTGACCCGGAGAGTATTCTAAGGCAAGCCCGAAAGAAGAAGAGGATGGCGGACCAAGCCCGAGATGAGGAGTTTGAGAGGATGAGAGCCGATATGGCTCGAATGCAAATTGAAATGGCGAACCGAGATGCCGAGGCCCATAGAGAGAGGGAGCAAAGGATGAGATTGGAGGCTCAAATCAACACTCAACCCCGGAATGCTAGACAATACATGCATCCGGAGTTGAAGGTGCCCGAGCCGTCCATCGTCTTGCCGGAGGTGTCAAAGAATTTTTAGATCAAGACTCAATTCATCTCGCTCATCAAGAGGGAGCAATTTCAAGGGAGACCAAATGAGTGCCCGATCGAGCATGTCAAGCAATTCAAAGATCTATGTGAGACCATCTCGACGGACGACGAGACACTTGAGTATGTGCTACTCAAGGCCTTCAAGTGGTCTTTGGGAGGCAAAGCTTCGCATTGGTTAGAGAGCCAAGCACCTCGTTCTATCACGTCATGGAGGGCACTCAACGACTCATTCTTGATGAAGTTCTTCCCGCCCACCAAGACGACGGAGCTTAGAAGGAAGATTGCTAGCTTTCAACAAGGAGCTCACGAGCCACTCTTCGAGGCATGGGACCGGTTCAAAGAAATGTTGAGGGCGTGTCCAACTCATGGGCAACAACCTTATGTCCTTCAAGACATTTTCTTCCAAGGAATCAACCCCGCCACCAAGGATAAATTGAACCTCCATACCGATTGTGGGTTCATTGACTTGCCTCCGGAGCAAGCATGGGAGTTGCTAGACAAGCTCTCGGATTATGAAGCTATGTATGGTGTCAATCAAGTGAGCAAGGAAGTGAGAGTCCATGGAGACGGTCCGAAGAGGCTCTACGATCCAAGAAGTGAAGAGGTGGACAAAGATGTGAAGATCCAATTCTTGGAAGATGAGTTGAACAAGATGAAGAGGCTCTATCACCAAAAGCAAAACACAAGAGCATGTGAGGAGTGTGGTTCTTTGAAGCATGGAGCTCAAGAGTGCCCAAATGAGCGCCAAGTCCGGTTGGCCGAGCAAATTGAGGAGGCCAACTATGTTTAAAGGAATTACGGAGGGAGAACCAACTTTAACAACAATGGAGGAAGGTGGAACCAAGGCCAAGCTAGTGGCTACAACAACAACTTCAACCAAAACGAGCCAAGGGCCCAACAACCACCTTACCGACCTCCCGGATTCTATGAGCAAACACCACCATGGGCTCAAGATTTGAAGAATCACGTCATCAACATGAAGAGGAAATTTGATGATCAATTCAAGGAGTTGGGTGTTTGGAGGAGACAAGTGGACAACCAAATGGTTCATATGGCAAATCAACTTCCACAAGAGGAAGGGATGTTGGATCGTTAGTCAAAAATACAAGGACGTCCTTAACAGGGTTAAGGTCGTCCTTTACCAGGATGTCCTTAATAAAGCTTAAGGAATTCCTTAGCTCGCAGCGGAAATCAAAAGACTAAACAAGTAAAGACAATAAGTAAGGAACGCTTTTGATTTATAGAGGAACCACTCAAGTACCAACTAGTCCTTGAGTGTAAACCTCTACCTCCTTGGAGGATTTTGTAATAGCTTCTTTCCTTTCTTATTAAGTTTCCTTACAATACACTGGCGAGTAGTTACACTTCTCTGGCACTTAGAAGGGCGTCCCTAAGTCCACTAGTAACAACTCCTTTAATCCTGTAGAGTAACCTAACTTAATCTCTCTAAAGGACGCTATCACCTTTTCCTTACAGTTTGTCGTAAGGACTCTTTCACTATTTTTGTTCTTTTCTGTTACAAACACTTTGTGGTTTTGTGGTACGCTTCTCGCTTGATCTAACACCTAGTTCTCACTTGTTCTTGAGCTTGTTCTTGGTGTTCTTGGTGTTCTTGAGCGACTGACAAATTCCCTGAATATTCTCTGAAGCGTCACATCACAATAAATGCTCTGGACGAGTATTTATAGTGACATTGGGAAAGGGCGACTTTCTCTGACGATCATGCCCTTTGGGGACGTTGCAACAGTAATCAGCTTCCACGTGTCTCTGTGATGATCAAGGAAGCTTACTGGCAATTCCGTTAGACTTGGATGCGGGATCTTCTTCCACGTGGAGATCATGATCAAAGCTTGTCTGGTGATGTCACTTTGTCGGCCAGCTTTGAAGGACTCCAGTGTAAAGGTTAAGGACGGTGTCCTTGTGTATGATTTTGCCAAGCCGTTCACTGAGAGACGTAGCGTCCTTACTCCTTAAGGACGACTACATGTTTATCAACTTGTTGTCCTTTTCAACGTGCGTCCCTGAAACACTTGGACAACTTATTAGATCAAGGCGAGTTTGTCATATCAAAACTAAGGGACGCCAGACACAATGTTAATTACTGAAGGCGTCCTTAACATTGTCCCAACAATTTCCCCCTTTTTGATGATGATAAACTCTAGGCAATAAACGTTTTGAACTTAAACTCTAGCATGCTTGAAAGCTTAAAAAGCGTCCTTTCATCACTTGGTGAAAGTCTATAAGCACAAGTTTTCAGCTCTTGATCTAATCTCTCTTTTGGATGTTAAGGAAAGGACGGCTTTTCTATTCAAAGATTTCTTTCTTAACTAGCGTCCTTAGATTTTATTCAGAGGCATTTACGTCTTTAGTTCCTTTCACTAAAATTCCCCCTTAACACTTGCATATTCTAGATAACTAATAAAAGCGAATCTCTACAAAACTACACTTCCCCCTTTTGGCATCATCGAAAAGGATAACAAGTTAGCATAAGGACGATAGCGCAAAATCACAACTATAGACAAGTAAACGCTTAAACACACAAATGCACACAAAGATGAGAATTGCCATTTGAAAGAAGAGATAGTCATTACAGACATTCAGACAAATGTTTTTAAATGAAAAGAAGCACAGGCAAAAAGATAAGGGAATAAAGGGTTAGGCGGTAGGTGATCCAGCAGGACGGCTTTGATCATTGACATTAGCGTCCGTCGCAGCAGGTTCCTCTTCCTCTTGCGTATCACCCTCTGTACTGTCCCTGTGAATTGACTGGACTAGCAGCTTAATCAAGTCGTTCTGAGTCTTAACAGCCTGAAAGTAATGATAGTTCTGTTGCAAGGCCGCATTGTTCTACTGAATGATGGCGTTCCCTTGTTGCGCAAGAACATTTTGGTTGTTAAGAATGAGGGCGTACAGCTGCTTCTCAGAATAAGCTTCAGTGTTGGAGGGAGCAGGAGAGCACTGAAAGTACGACGGCTGTTGATGAGGAGGAAGATAAGAAGGAGAAAAGTTGAAGTCCATCGGCTCTGCATGAATAAAGGACGATAACTGATCAACTTCTGCATAGCGAGCAACACGATCTTCCTCAGTCTCAGCAACCAAGGGAGGATCAGAGACAACAGTCTTCCCTTTCTTGGCAGCCTCTTGTCTAGCACGCTCATCCTCAGCAGCTTTCTTAGCAGCTTCCTGCCTTAGACGTTTTTCCTCTGCTTTCCTGGCGGCCTCTTCTTCTTTCTTTTTCTTCTCCGCCTCTTTTCTCTCTTTTTCAAGTTGTTTTCTGATGGAGGGGAGTTCTTTGCTATGCTTGATTTCCAGGACGCCATACTTCTGATCCCATGGCAGTCCCAAAGTTACTTCTTCACCAGGATAATAAGCATCATTTTCAATGAGAAGAGCTTTAACAAGGCCGGGATATGGAAGGGCATGGTTCTTGCGGGTGCATTTGGCCATATGCTCAATCATAATTCTGGCCAGGTTGATCTTGCGACCCTGTAGGAAGGCGTCCAAGAGGAGAGAGTCTATTGTTTGGACTATTGATTTCTTCTCCTGCCTTGGGACGATAGTCCTGCATATCATGTAATGTGCCATAACACCTGTTTGAGTCAGGACTGAAGCAACCCTGTCTAAACCATCTGGAGTCTTCCCGTTAAACACTCTTCTGAACAAGGCTTGCAGCTCTTCGCCTTCCATCCCAAAACCAGATGCAGGAACCCTATGTAAGGCGTCAGGCCCTGGTCGTTGTTTGTCAAGACCCATTAGCTGGCGGACGGTCTTCTTGGAGAAAGTAGCAGACTCGCCATTTGCCATGAACGTCCCTGTGCCATTCTCAATGTTGATGTTGAGAGAATCATAAAAGCCTTGCACAAGTTTGGGATCAACTGTGACGTTCTCCTCTGAAATTTTGAGCCAACCTTGGATCTTGAGAAGCTCCACTAGCTCCTTGGCCTCAGAAAACTGGCTCAGGAAGGCTTCATCAAACACTAGAGGAGCCAAAATGTGCTCCTGTTTGTTGGTCTTTTTGGCTTTCTTCTTTTGAGGACCAGAAGTGCCGTCCTCATTATCCTCATCACTGCCTCCTTCATTATCTCCGTCCTGGAGATTTTCATCAGCTTGTCCTTCAGATGGACCAGCAGCGTCCTTGGACGCCTTTGTTTTCCGTGGACGCTTCTGTCCACCTTTCCCTGTGGGAGCAGATTTGTCTCCCGCGTCCACTGGGACGGCTTCCCAAGGAGGGATCTCGAGAGCATCAGCGTCAATTTGCTCGTCAAGAGAGAGAGCGTCCTCTTGTACAACATTGTCGCGTTGATTTGCAATATGGCGACCAAGCTCTTCGTCCTCAGCAATTTGCTGTTTAGTAATTTCATCCAGGACGACTGTAGTATTAACCTCCTCAGATGAAGCGGAGCCAAACTCTGCTTCTATTGAGTCGTCAGGGACGACAACCGTAGCTGAAGGAGCGTCCCTTTCTGCTGAGGGTCCCCTTGATTTGGGAGTGGGAGGGGCAGATGGAGGTGAATTTTGTGGAGATGGGGAGTTAGAAATTTGGATATCAGGGAAGGCCTGTTTGATTTGGAGAAGGGAGGGATCAGGATGGAATGGGTCAAGTACTTCGATGGGTGAGGGAGTGGCGGAGGGTGTGTCCAGAGGAATGGGATTGGGCTTGGGTTTGACAAGTTTTCGCCTTTTGAGGGGTCGTTTTCGGGAACGGTCATGTTTGAATTTAGTGCGTTCCTCCACATGAGAAGGGAATTTGTCAAAAATTTGAGTGGGTAAGGAGGAGGAAGCCTTTTGTGGGAGAGAGTTGTGAATGAGGCGAGATGGAGGAGGAGTAGGTCTGGTAGTAATGACTCTAGGAGGGGATGGAGGAGGAGGGGACGATTGTACTGACCTTTTTCTTGTGGAAAGGGAAGGAAGATCCACAAATCTGGCATTGGAAAGGTCTGGGATGGACTCTATCAGGGGAATCCTCCAATCTTGTCCTTGGAACGCTTCTAGAAAAATGTTGGTGCCTCCACGGAAAGGAGCGTCCATTCCCCCTGTCTGGCGCAGAACTGGCACCACAAATCTGTCCAAGAACGTCCTTAAGTTGCGAAGACGGACTTCATCCTTGCAATCCTTCATGTAGTTAGCCACAGCAACGTATAGGGTGCGTGGCTTGGAGTCAATGAAGTCCTTGAGAATTTCATCAATCTGAATTTCTGGGGGTCCTTCCACATAGAAATTTCTCTTGGCAAGACGCTTTCTCTTCCCACCCATAGACGAACCAGATGCATTCATAACTCTTGACATTCTGAGCTGATTGGAGAAAATAGATCGGAGATTGATCGGAAACTTAGAGAGATGTTGCCGGAGATCTAGAGAGAAGTCAGAGCAAAACGGAGTTTTGAGATTTTAGAGAGGGAAATTTCTGACAGCCGTTTCAATCAATGTATATATAGGAGGTTGGTGAAGGGCACGCTGGAAACTTCCCAAATTCAAAATTCAAACTGCCAGCGATTCAACTTCCAAAATG
Source organism: Polygonum maritimum (assembly GCA_963924305.1). NCBI lineage: Eukaryota > Viridiplantae > Streptophyta > Magnoliopsida > Caryophyllales > Polygonaceae > Polygonum > Polygonum maritimum. The sequence goes on along the minus strand of OZ002735.1, from coordinate 12,385,111 downwards.
GCGCGTTCTGAAAGAACCTGTACTGACGTCCTGTCGGACAGACTAACTGACTTCCACAGAATTGACACTGTCGTCCTGAGATCACCTTAAGAACCATTTTGAAAACCAGGCAAGTACGTCCCGTAAAAGAAAAAATTGAAGATCATAGGACGCTTTTGCAAGATTCTCGGCTAGGGTAAGCTTAGAGTTCCCATCATTTCGGCTTATAATGAGGGTTGGGTGATCAGGGATACTCTTTTTCAAGACAATAGAGAAATTCAAAGGCGTTCTCAACATATGCACATAGCAGTTTTAGACTAGCGTCCTTGCAAATGTGAAATTGGTGCATAAAGTACTTAGCAATTATGAAATCAACTAAACATAGCCAAGCATTGAGGGAATAGCAGAACGGGACTTGCTACTTAAAAGTTATCATCCCTAAGAGTACCCTGAGGTGCTCAAAGGGACGTCTGTCAAGTGCTTTAGTGAAGATATCAGCTACTTGGTCCTCAGTCCTTACATGCCCCATACTAATAATTCCTAGTTCAACATTATCACGCAAGAAATGATGTCTTATATGAATATGCTTTGTGCGAGAATGAAAAACAGGATTCTTAGCAATTTCAATAGCACTGGTATTATCACACAAAATAGGAATAGTTTCAAGAGATATACCATAGTCCTCAAGTTGATATTTGATCCAAATAACTTGTGAGCAACACGAGGCAGCAGCCACATACTCCGCTTCCGCAGTTGAAAGTGCCACAGAGTTCTGCTTCTTAGATCCCCAAGAGACTAGGCATGAACCAAGAAACTGTGCCATTCCTGAGGTACTTTTCCTATCAATGACATGACCAGCATAATCAGCGTCCGAGTATCCAACAAGCTTGAAGGACGTCTTCCTAGGGTACCAAAGACAAAGATCGTCGCGTCCTTTGAGGTAGCGAAAGATCCTCTTCACTTCTTGCATGTGGGACTCCTTTGGATTTGCCTGGAAGCGTGCACACAAGCAAACGGCAAACATAATGTCGGGACGACTTGCGGTCAAGTAGAGCAAAGAGCCAATCATTCCTCTGTAAAGCTTTTGATCAACGTTCTTCCCTTGTTCATCAGCGTAAAGACGCGAGTTGGGAGAACAAGGTGTTGCCACAGGCTTGGACGTGTTCATTCCATACTTCTCAAGTATTTCACGGACATACTTTTGTTGATGAATGCGCGTCCCTTCTTTGAGTTGGTTAATTTGAAGTCCCAAGAAGAAGTTTAGTTCTCCAATGAGGGACATCTCAAACTCACTACTCATTAAGGACTTGAACTCATCTACAAGCTTCATGTTAGTACTACCAAAGACTATATCATCAACATAGACTTGGGCAATTAAAATGTCCTTGTGAACTTTCTTTATGAACAAAGTTTTATCAAATGAACCTCTTGTGTAACCATTAGACAAAAGAAAGGACGCAAACCTGTCGTACCATGCACGAGGAGCTTGCTTGAGTCCATAGAGAGCTTTGTCTAAGTAGTACACATGATCTGGGTGAGAGGCGTCCTCAAAGCCAGGCGGCTGAGCAACATACACTTCCTCCTTAAGTTTCCCATTGAGAAAGGCAGTCTTGACGTCCATCTGAAATAATTTGAATCCTTTGTGTGCGGCAAAGGCAATGAGGAGACGAACGGCCTCAATTCTAGCAACAGGAGCAAAGGTTTCATCATAATCAATGCCTTCCTCTTGCTTGAATCCTTGAGCCACCAGTCTTGCTTTGTTCCTTGACACACGTCCACTCTCATCAAGCTTATTTCTGAACACCCATCGCGTCCCTATGATATTTTTGCCTTTGGGACGTGGGACGAGAGTCCAAACTTTGTTTCTTTCAAACTGATTGAGTTCTTCTTGCATTGCTTGAATCCAGTCAGCGTCCTGGAGTGATTCCTTGATATTCTTTGGCTCCACCATAGAGACAAAGGCATTGAATGCACAGAAAGCTAAGTTTGCACTCTGGGACTTGCTTGCAGCTGACCTTGTTTGAATTCCTTGAGAAGGATCAGAAACAATTTGAGAAGTTGGGTGGTCCCTAGAGAATCGGGACTCCCTTTGAAACAAATGAGCAAATCTTGGATCAATGTCACCATCTGAATCATCACTGTCACTTTGAGCATCGTCCTCAATGTGTTCCCCCTCAGAGAGAGCGTCCACACCTTGACGTTGCTCGCCTTGTTGACTTGATTCAGCTACATCTTGTTGAACTGGGGATTCACTACAAGATGGAACTCCTTGAACAACACTGGGAGCGTCCACTGAGACTTCTTCAGGATTTGGAGACGCGTCCTTAGGAACATAGTATTTTCCAGAGGTCCAATCTTCAGCTTCATCTTCAGAGTCGTCCTGTTGTTGTAAAGAGGAGCGTTCTTTCTTACTTGGCTTTTCTTTGTGAGAAGAACGTTCCTTGAACACAACATGAATACTCTCCTCAAGCTTTAGAGTCCTTTTGTTGAAGACTCTATATGCTTTGCTGGTAAGAGAGTACCCAAGGAATATGGCTTCATCACTCCTTGCATCAAACTTTCCAAGTTTTTCTTTATCATTGTTGTGAACGAAACATTTGCAACCAAAGACTCTGAGATAGTCAATGCGAGGCTTCTTTCCATTCAACAACTCATAGGACGTCTTCTTTAGCAAAGGACGGATCATGGCACGGTTGATGATGTAACACGCTGTAGCAATAGCTTCCGCCCAGAAGTACTTGGGAACGCTATTTGCTAAGAGCATAGTTCTTGCCATATCCTCTAGCGTCCTATTCTTTCTTTCCACAACTCCATTTTGTTGAGGCGTTCTTGGAGCTGAGAAATTGTGAGAGACTCCATGTTGATCACAGTAGGCCAGGAACTCTGAATTTTGGAACTCCGTTCCATGGTCTGATCTTATGGCTTTGAGAGGCGTCTCAAGAGCAACTTCCACTTGTTTGATGACTACTTTGAATGCCTTGAAACAATCTGCTTTGGACACCAAGAAAAGAACCCAAGTGAATCGAGAAAAATCATCTACAAGAACGTAAATGTACCTCTTTCCACCGTAGCTTAACGTCTTCATTGGTCCACAAAGATCCATATGAAGCAGTTCCAAAGGCTTCTTTGTACTAACTTCGTTCTTGGATTTGAAAGACGTTCTTGTTTGCTTCCCTTTGATGCAAGCTTCACATTGTTCAACTTTCTCAGGATCAATTCGGGGAAGTCCTTTCACAAGATTTCGCTGGTGTAGCTTAAGGATTGTGCTTGGTCCAGCATGGCCAAGTCGGCGATGCCATAGATCAGCGTCCTCCTTTGAAGCAGATAGACACAATTCTGATTTAGGCTTGAACTCCTGGTTAAAGATGTAGACATTGTTCTGGCGTACTCCTTTGAGAACGACTTTGTTTGATTTCTTGTTGATGACGAGGCACTCCTTTGAGTCGAAAGTGACTAGATTTTCACCTTGATCACACATCTGGGAGACGCTAAGGAGATTGAAGCCAAGTCCTTCAACAAGGCTGACATTTGTTGCTTTGATGGACGGGTTGAGAATAGCAGTTCCCGTTCCTTTGATCTTTCCCTTGCCCTTGTTGCCAAACGAGACAGTTCCTCCCGTGGCACTACTTTGGATAGAAGTGAGATGGATCTGGCTTCCTGTCATATGGTTTGAGGCGCCACTATCGATGATCCATGGGCGTCCCCTCACTTCCACCTGCCATAACAACGTTAGTGTTTGGCGACCCAGGCAAGGTGTTCCTTACCTGGTTCGTTACAGAAATAGAACGCTGGTTCTGGCATGTAATCATTAATATTCACATCATTTGAAATAGCATGCTTGCGGAAAGAGTTCCTAGAGCGTCTAGAACGCCTAGGATTAGCCTTAGGAACGGACTTAGCATTTTCGTTGTTAGTCCTAGCAGCTTTTCCATTTTCAACATCTTCTTTGAGTTTTAAGCAATCATATTTGAAGTGATCTCCTTGTCCATAGTACCAACACGTCCTATAGTAAGTACCAAGATAGTACTTCTTATTGGGACGCCGAATCTTGTTTTCTTTCATCTTTTGAGGATTACAAACTTTTGAATCGTCCCCTTTAGCAATCTTCTTGTAAATCTTATGACTAGTGGAGTTAGTGTAGTAGTCTTCCTTTCCTAATTCCCCACTCTCTAGAACTCTAATTCTTTCAAGAAGATTTTTGGTTTTCTCCCGTTCAAGTTCAAGTTCTGAAGTTTTACTTGCCTCAAAATCACTAGGAAGAGAGTTCTTAGTGTCAGATTCATAACCTAGACCTCTCTTAGCTGGGACGAAGACCATTGGTCTCACTTCTTCAACTATGGGACTCTTACCCATCACTTTCACTTCTTCCCTAAGCTTAGCGTTCTCAAGTTTGAGACACATGATTTCAGTTTTTAGGGACTTAGTTTCTTCACAAGAGGACTCTAGTTGAATGGTCATGGAACTACAGTTTTCACATTCAACCACTATATTTTCATTTTCAAGTTCAAGTTCATCCATTCTATTTTGCATGATCACGCTTTCTTCCATGATTTTTCCAATGAGCTTAATGAGTTTAGACTTAGAACACTTTTCATGAGAACTCATCATAGATTCACGAGTTACCTCATTTTCAGATTTCGAAGCGTTCTGTTCAACAATGGTGACGTCCTCCATAGCCATGAAAGCTACTTGCTCACCATCAGATGCGTCCTCAAGGGCTATGTATGCTTGTTCATCGGGTTCTTCATCATCATCATCATCAGAGGAAGAACTCCCATTATCCCATGCAGAGGCGAACACTCCAATGAGAGCTTTTGTCTTCATTTCCTTTGCAGACATTCCTGTTGTGCACTTCTTAGCAAAGTGCCCTTTCCTGTTACACTTGTAGCATGTGAGTTCCTTCATTTCTGCCTCAGTGTACTTGCGGCTTTCCTTCTTGGGCATCTTGTGTTTATTGACGTGTTTGTTCCTTTTGCCAAAAACACGGAGAACTTTATTAAAGAGAGCAACTTCTTCTTCTGCATCCAGTTGTTCTTTAGACTTGCTTTCTCTTTCCTTTAAGTCTTGAACGCGCATCTTCTCGCGGTTCTCAGCTTTGTTGGCTTCCACCATTACAGCGATTTCCTGTTGACGCCGAAGGTACTCAGCGTACTCTGGTGTTGTGGACGCCAATGCAAGATCAGTTTGAGGATTCTGTCCAAGCTGAGCCATATCAGAAATTCTTCTTTCCTCGTACTGCCTGAGCTTCCCATAGATTTCTTCCATGTCTAGAGTTTTGTTGGCTGTATTTTCTTTGAACGTTGTTCTGTCAAAGTTCCAGACTCCGGTCAAACCATCAATGACCACTTGAACTCTATTCCTCATGGAGATTTCTGTTTCTGGGATGCCCAAGTTCCTCATCTTGGTGACAAGGGCCTCAAAACGATATGAGTAGTCGTTCACTGTCTCATTTGGCAGCATGCTAAAAGCATAGAACTCCTTCTTGATTTTCAGCTGGACGTCCTCTTTCATTTCAGCTTTTCCTACATGAAACTTCTCCAGGGCGTCCCACTGTTGTTTAGCCGTTGGCAAGTTACCAACTCGAGTGGCGTCCCTTTCACATAGGGATGCTTGAAGGAAGCACATGGCTTTTGCGTTGGTTTCCATCAATTTGAACTCGTCAGGACCCCACTCGTCCTCCTTATCAGCTTTGTCAGCGGGCACCTTGAGATCTCCTGTCATAATGACCTTCCAGCATTGATAATTTTGACCTCTGCAGAAATTCGTGAACCTTGTCTTCCAGCGATTGAAGTTGCCGTCCGTCTGACGCGGAGGCTTCACAAAAGAGATTCTAATCGGTTCCATGTCCATCTTTACCTGCAACTCAGTAAGAATCTAGAGCGCCTGCTCTGATACCAATTGTTGGATCGTTAGTCAAAAATACAAGGACGTCCTTAACAGGGTTAAGATCGTCCTTTACCAGGATGTCCTTAATAAAGCTTAAGGACTTCCTTAGCTCGCAGCGGAAATCAAAAGACTAAACAAGTAAAGACAATAAGTAAGGAACGCTTTTGATTTATAGAGGAACCACTCAAGTACCAACTAGTCCTTGAGTGTAAACCTCTACCTCCTTGGAGGAGTTTGTAATAGCTTCTTTCCTTTCTTATTAAGTTTCCTTACAATACACTGGCGAGTAGTTACACTTCTCTGGCACTTAGAAGGGCGTCCCTAAGTCCACTAGTAACAACTCCTTTAAGCATGTAGAGTAACCTAACTTAATCTCTCTAAAGGACGCTATCACCTTTTCCTTACAGTTCGTCGTAAGGACTCTCTCACTATTTTTGTTCTTTTCTGTTACAAACACTTTGTGGTTTTGTGGTACGCTTCTCGCTCGATCTAACACCTAGTTCTCACTTGTTCTTGAGCTTGTTCTTGGTGTTCTTGAGCGACTGACAAATTCCCTGAATATTCTCTGAAGCGTCACATCACAATAAATGCTCTGGACGAGTAATTATAGTGACATTGGGAAAGGGCGACTTTCTCTAACGATCATGCCCTTTGGGGACGTTGCAACAGTAATCAGCTTCCACGTGTCTCTGTGATGATCAAGGAAGCTTACTGGCAATTCCGTTAGACTTGGATGCGGGATCTTCTTCCACGTGGAGATCATGATCAAAGCTTGTCTGGTGATGTCACTTTGTCGGCCAGCTTTGAAGGACTCTAGTGTAAAGGTTAAGGACGGTGTCCTTGTGTATGATTTTGCCAAGCCGTTCACTGAGAGACGTAGCGTCCTTACTCCTTAAGGACGACTACATGTTTATCAACTTGTTGTCCTTTTCAACGTGCGTCCCTGAAACACTTGGACAACTTATTAGATCAAGGCGAGTTTGTCATATCAAAACTAAGGGACGCCAGGCACAATGTTAATTACTGAAGGCGTCCTTAACATTGTCCCAACAAGGGAGACTCCCGGGCCGACCCGAGGAGAATCCCCGTGCCCCACAACAACAAAATGAAGTTCGTGCCATAGGATTGAGGAGTGGACGGAGTTTGCCCGAGCCACAAGTTCCAAGAACAAGAGAAGAGAGTCGGACCGAGGTTCCCAGCACCTCGGGCCCGACGTGCCCAGACATCGATCCGGTGAATGAAGGAAGTCCCCTGAAGTGGACCGAGATACCCAGCAACTCGGGCCCGACTTGTTCTGAAGATGGCTCGACGTGCCCATAAAGCCCCTGCCCCCGGTCCGAGATGCTTGACGTCGGTCCTGACGTCGATCCTAAGTCGGTCCAGGCTGAGATCGTGGAGAGAAGCCAAGATCGATCCAAGGAGGTGGATCCAAGAAAGAAGCAAGGTGCCACTACTCTTCCATATCCTATGAAGAAGCCCAAGGAGATTGTTGAGGGCAAGTTCAAGCGGTTCTTGAAGCTTTTGCAAGGCTTGAACATCACTATTCCATTCACCGATGCTCTAAGTGAGATGCCATCTTATGCAAAGTTCTTGAAGGAAATCTTGAGCAAAAAGAGGTCAATTGTTGAGATGCAAGATGAGGTGAAGATCTTAGAGCTACCTCAAAAGCTAGGTGATCCCGGGAGATTTGCCATCACCGTGGGAATTGGATCCCAACAATTCAAGGCTCTTTGTGATCTAGGAGCAAGTATATCGGTTATGCCCATGAGCATATGGAGCAGGGATAACCTCGGAGATATGGAACCGGTTGATATGAGTCTTACCATGGCCGATGGTTCATCAACAAAGGCGACCGGAATTCTAGATGACGTCCCGGTTAGAGTTGGAAGATATTTTGTGCCCGATGATTTCGTGATCTTAGACATGAAAGAGGATCCGATGGTGCCCATTATTCTCGGGAGGCCGTTTCTAGCTAGGGCGGGCGCCAAGTTTGATGTGAGGAATGGGAAGGTCACTTTCGAGATTGGAGAGGAAAAAGTGGAGTTCCATTTCAACAAGGCCCTTAATGAACCGGATGCATTGGCGATTTTGAAGCTAGAGGAAAACGCCAAGCGCAAGAGGGAGGAGTTGGAATCCACAAGAGAAGAAGCACCATTGAGGGACCATGACATGGTCAATGATCGAATCCATGAAGCGACAAGGGATGGAGATAGCCCACCAAGCCATGAAGAGTATCCTAATCTATATCCTTTTGATGTGGGAGATTCTTACATTTGTCTAAGTGATTTGAAAGAGGATTTAGATGATGACTATCTTTGCTTGGATGATTTGCAAGGAGACTTGAGTTATAATGTCATAGAGTCCCCTAGCAATTCTTTAGACTTTTGTGATATAGGTGATGAAGAGCAAGTTGGGAAGATGCAAGAGATGCCAACCTACACTTTGGAGGACAAAGGAGATGTAGAATGTCCCACTTTCATCAAACACAAATGGTGGCACTTTGGCTATGAGGAGAATGGAGGTGCATATGACGAGGAGGATCAATTCACCGTTTTTCACCCTCCTTGAAGGGTAGAGGTTAGAAGTCAAGCTAGTGACTTAAAAGAAGCACTCCTCGGGAGGCAACCCGGGTTTAGTAGATTCATCTTCGTAGTTTCTAGTTTGTCTTTCCTTGCTTTAGCTTAGATTCTTCCTAATCTCTTCTTTAGCATGTATTTTGTGGATAAATGTGTTATGTGAGCTTCATAATCATGTTTGGTATGTGTGGAAATGATGCAATAACTTGTGGGTAGAAAATACCAAGACGAGGGAATTTTAGGAAGCCAAAACGGGTAGGACCGAGGTACCTAGTACCTCGGGCCCGAGGTTCCAAACGTCGGTCCAAGCTTGCCGATTACCTTGGCCTTGATTTTGGTGGAAATTCCTACTTTGCCCTTCTGACCTACCTTTGTCTTCTACCCCATTGAAGCCCCCTTTCCCTTACCTAACACCCCTTACCTCCATAACTACCTTCCCAAAATACCAAATCCTTCAAAAACTCCCAAATTCGATCCCCATTCTCCACCATACTCGAACCCCAAGCCATTTCACCACAAGATCTCGATCCAACCCCTAGCAACCCTAAAACATTGATCCTCAAGCCAAAATCCCAACCAAAAACCCATAGATCTTCATCCTTCTTCTAGATCTAGAAGAGAAATTTGGGTTCTAAGAAGTTGATTGCTAGAAGTCTTAGTTTCTTCAACATTTGGTATGTGAATCTCAATCTCTACTTGATTCCTTGTGAATTTCATGCTTTCATTGCTAGATTTGAGATTTGCCATGATTGAGTGAGCTTAGACCTTGAGCATCTATGGTGATTTGCATGCATTGTGAAATTTGTGCTTAATTGTTGCTAAATCCCACTTAGAACTTCGATTGGTGATGAGAATTGGTTGAATTTGAGTTTTAGGAGCATGATAGTGTGTTTTATGGGTGTTTTGAAGTAAAGAAGTCGAAATATAATCGGACCGAGGTACCCAGATCCTCGGACCGATGTTGAATGTCGGTCCAGACACTCGGACCGAGGTCCCCAACCTCGGACCCGTTGTCTTTTGCATGTCGATCCTATACTTTTCGAGTTTATCTTGTGTGAATTTAGGGATTCATGAGCTTGATTGTTGGTTATAGCATGTTTATCATGATATATCTTGTAGCTTGACCATTGATGTGTGATTCCTTGTTCATGCATGATTGATTTTGTGAAGTGAGTGTGTTAAGTGCAAGTATGGGGTCATCTCTTTGCATGATGAGTTGTTTGAGGCTTGTGCTCTTGTTGTGATTGTATAGATTTTATCTTGGAGTTCTTTGGTTTTGATTGTGTGTAGGTACCATGTCTACCCGAGCATCTTCTTCAAGGATGGAGAAAGCAACTAGAAAGTCCAAGAAGTCGTCCAAGAGAGTCCAAAGGATGGATGATGTGCGTTTTGAGGATGAGGGCGTGGCTAGAGAGTATGAGCGACTCATGGGTCTATCTCACTACACTCGGTGGTTAGATTGGGAGTCAATTCAAAAGATGAGCATGGATGAGGCTCTTGCTCGGTGCTATAACAACATTGGGCTCAACGTCTTGCTAAGGTGGAACAACACTCATTATCCCGCCTTGACGTCCGAGTTCATGGCGACATTCAAGTGCACCTATGAAGGGGTCGAGAGTGAAGGCATGATCTCATTTCAAATGGGCAACGAGTTGCATGAGGTCTCTCTTCGGAACTTGGCAAATTACTTTGGGTTCCCATTTGCAAGAGAAGAGGCCTATGTTGATAATGAGAAGGTGGACTACCTTTGGAAGTTCGTAGCCGGAAGACGTGAGATGAGGAAAGGAGCATCGACAAACGAGATAGCAAACCCACTCTTCCGAGTCATGATCCGAGCTTTGGGTTGTTCTATCTTTGCTAGACATGAATTGAGCAAGCCGATGAAAGAGGAGGCCATGCTACTCTACGAGATGTTGTTTGAGAATGAGAAGCCAATGAGCCTTGCTTGGGAATGGGTGAAGATGGTGAGGGACTTCCAAAGTTCCTCATGGATCTACTTTGGAGGCATGATTGCCCGACTAGCTCACCGTCTTGAGGTGGACTTGTCTACCTACACACCGGCCACAACTGGTGTGGAACTCATGGATTTGAAGTACTTCAAAAAGGCCAACATTATCAAAGAGAAGCAAGTGACCGGCGCCACCACCTACCTCGCCCCACACTCCAACTTCAACAATGTGCACATCCCCTTGGAGCCACGCCTCTTCAACCTCACCAACTACTACAATTGGTTCCAAGTGTGGACGGGAGTGGTGAATCCTTTTGGAGAGCCGGAGGGGACACTTGAGGTTAGGAGACAACCTCAACACATCAGCTTTACTTCTCCTCAAGTTTCCCCGGACACCGAAGAAGAGGAGCCTAACCAATATGAGTTCGTGAGGCGAGACGACATGGAGGTGGACTTGCCTAGAGGTGAAGAAGAAGAAGAAGAAGAAGGTGGTTACCACAATTTGCTCACCGACCACGCCCCAACACTCTTGAACCGAGGTGCTTCACAAGTCGGGCCTGACATCCACCAACGTCGGTCCGATGCATACTTGCCCAATCCGGTCCCGAGCCGATTTGAGAGGGGTGAGGGAAGTGGAGCACATCAAGCACCACCAAGCTATGAAGGATATGAGGGGTATGCCCAATGGTACGGCCCCGGAATGGTGTTCCCCGAGCTGAACCAATCGGTGGATATGAACTTTTTGGCCAACCAAATGGCGCATCTCCAACTACAACAATCTACAATGCTTCAAGAGGCACATCAAATCAACCTTCAACAACAAAACCTCAACTTCCAACAACAACAACTCTTCCACCACCAAGAAGACTTCTAAGAGCAATTTGATGAGGTGAACCGCAACATGGCCTACATGAGACGTGATGTGGATGACTTAAGGGCGGCCGAGGATCAAAGGTGGACCGTCCAAGAGAGTTTCAATGAGTGGATGTCCGGGAATTTCTCATCCCGTGAAGACCAATGGAATTCCTTGGTCCCCAATCAATAGAGTAGGATAATTAGAGGTGATTAGGAGATAGAACACACACACCCACAACCCAAATCACTCTCAAAAGGCTCAAAGGAAGACTTGGAGGGCAAGGAGAAGAAAGGAGGAGGAAGAGAAGAGAAGATCGGTGGAGAAGAGAGGAGGATTAGTGAGTTTTGTACTTTGTTTTGCTTTGATCTAGTAGAATTGAGACTTGGATTTTGTTGACACTTTGAATTTGAATACAATTGGAGTTTGATTGGATGTTGATGATTGAGATTTGCTTGATTTCCATTTTGATTGTGTTTTTCTCTTACCTTATGGAGTAGATTCCATAGTCTTGGGCTATGGGGAAATCCCCTAGCTAGGATTGGGTAGAAAACCCCAATTCCATAGCCTTGAGTGCTTGATTTGTGAATCCTCTCTACATTGAGCTTCAATTCTCTTGTGAAAACAAGGGATAAAGGGCTTGAGATTGGTAAGAGTAAGCGAAAGCAATCTCGATCCCATCACAAGTTCCTAGCATCGAAGGTGAGTGAAAACTCCCTTAGGTCGAGGTGTAGAGTGATGTCTCTCATTTTGGAGGTGTTTTAGTAGTTGATTTCCCTTGTAAATATGTGTTTTTCATTTTCTTCTTTGTTAGTTTTGTTTCCTTTTTAGCTTAGTTCCCGGTTTTCTTCAAGAGTCGGAAACTATGCGAGTTTGTTTGTTTTTGTAGGTAAAATGGCAAGAATGAGGACAATTTCGAGGAGCTAATGAAGGAGCCAAGTCAAGGAATGCAAGAGCCAAGCCAAGAATGAAGTGGAACCAAAGGAAACCAAGGAAGAAGACAAGGATCGAGGCCCTGAACCGAGATACACCACGTCGGGCCCGAGGTCGTTCCGTGTCGGTCCAAGTCGGCATAGGATTGGATTGTTCCCCAAGGCATATTTTTAGTAACTTTCCACATTTGCCCCTTTCTAAATTGGGATTCCTTGGTCCCCAATCCATGAGAGGCTATAAATAGAGGTGATTAGAGAGCATTAAGGGCATGTTTTGGATAGACCACACTCAAATCACTCTCTAAAGGCTCAAGGAAGACTTGGAGAGCAAGGAGAAGAAGGGAGAAGGAAGAGAAGGAGAGATCGGTGGAGAAGAGAGGGAGATTTGTGAGTTTTTGTACTTTGTTTTGCTTTGATCTAGTGGAATTGAGACTTGGATTTTGTAGACACTTTGGATTTGAATGCAATTGGAGTTTGATTTGATGATGATGATTGAGTTTTGCTTGATTTCCCTTTTGTTTATGCTTTTCTCTTACCATATGGAGTAGATTCCATAGTCTTGGGCTATGGGGGAATCCCCTAGCTAGATTTGGGTAGAAAACCCCAATTCCATAGCCTTGAGTGCTTGATTTGTGAATCCTCTCTACATTGAGCTTCAATTCTCTTGTGAAAGCAAGGGATCTAGAGTTTGTGTTTGGTAAGAGTAAGCGAAAGTGGTCTCGATCCCATCACAAGTCTCTAGCATCGAAGGTGACGCGAAAGCTCCCTTGGGTCGAGGTGTAGATTGGAGAGATTTGAGGCGAACAACCTCGATCTCACTAGAATCAAACACTTATTGGTTGAATTGAGGAAGAATATCCGAGTCTAGTTGGGGGAGGAACCCAAAAACCCAAGACCGATCTACTATTTTTGCCAAATCGAAGTACCCAGTCATCGGGCCCGACTTGCATCAACGTCGGTCCCAACCATTTCGACCTCGATCCTACCTCGGACCGAAGTGACTTTGTGTCGGTCCGAGGAGATCTCTTTTGTTTTCCTTCGTTTTGTCTTTATTTTCTCCGCTTTTTTGTCTTTTCGGGTACTCTCGACGCACGAACTCCCGTGTGTTCGACACCCTACCTCTTTACTACAAGTGAGGTTCGGTTTTATAAATTTAAATTGTGAGACCCTCCGATCCCGGACCGATCAGAATTTTGGCGCCGTTGCCGGGGAGTTCTACTTGTTCGAGGTACCCATCTTTGTTAAGTCTTTGCTTTTTGGTAGTGATTTGGGTGAGGGACTAGCCCAAACCCCTTGTTTGTTTTGATTTGGTTTTGGTTTGTGTCTTTGGTTGTAGGTGCATGCGAGCTAGTTCCGTCCGAGGAACCTTTGAGCTCGACTTTGTGTGTGACCCGGAGAGTATTCTAAGGCAAGCCCGCAAGAAGAAGAGGATGGCGGACCAAGCCCGAGATGAGGAGTTCGAGAGGATGAGAGCCGACATGGCTCGAATGCAAATTGAGATGGCAAATCGAGATGCCGAGGCCCGTAGAGAGAGGGAGCAAAGGATAAGGTTGGAGGCCCAAATCAACACTCAACCCCGGAATGCTAGACAGTACATGCATCCGGAGTTGAAGGTCCCGGAGCCGGCCATCGTCTTGCCGGAGGTGTCAAGGAATTTTGAGATAAAAACTCAATTTATCTCACTCATCAAGAGAGTGCAATTCCAAGGGAGGCCGAATGAGTGTCCGATCGAGCATGTCAAGCAATTCAAGGACCTTTGTGAGACCATTTCCACGGATGATGAGACACTTGAGTATGTGCTACTCAAAGCCTTCAAGTGGTCTTTGGGAGGCAAGGCTTTGCATTGGTTGGAGAGTCAAGCACCTCGATCCATCACATCATGGAGGGCTCTAAATGAAGCATTCTTGATGAAGTTCTTCCCGCCCACCAAGACGACGGAGCTTAGAAGGAAGATTGCTAGTTTCCAACAAGGAGCTCATGAGCCACTTTTGGAGGCGTGGGATAGGTTCAAAGAGATGTTGAGAGCATGTCCGACACATGGTCAACAACCCTATGTCGTTCAAGACATTTTCTTCCAAGGAATCAACACCGCCACGAAGGATAAATTGAACCTCCATACCGATTGTGGGTTCATTGACTTACCGCCGGAGCAAGCATGGGAGTTGTTGGACAAACTCTCGGATTATGAGGCGATGTATGGTGCTAGCAATGTGAGCAAGGAAGCAAGAGTCCATGGAGAAGGTCCGAAGAAGCTCTACGATCCCAAAGTTGAAGAGGTGGACAAAGATGTGAAGATCCAATTCTTGGAGGATGAATTGAACAAAATGAGGAGGAAGATGAGTTATGCCCAACAAACCACAAGAGCATGTGAAGAGTGTGGTTCTTTGAAGCATGGAGCCCAAGAGTGCCCAAACGAGCGCCAAGTCCGATTGGCCGAGCAAATTCAAGAGGCCAACTATGTTCAAAGGAACTTCGGAGGGAGAACCAACTTCAACAACAATGTAGGAAGGTGGAACCAAGGCCAAGCTAGTGGCTACAACAACAACTTCAACCAAAACGAGCCAAGGGCCCAACCACCACCATACCGACCTTTGGGATTCTATGAACAAACTCCACAATGGGCGCAAGAGATGAGAGGCGAGTTCAAGGACTTGAAGAATCAATTCACCAATGTGGAGAGAAGAGTTGATGAAATGGGTGCTCAATTCAAAGAGTTTGGTGTTTGGAGAAGGCAAGTGGACAACCAATTTGTTCACATGGCGAATCAACTTCCAAGAGAGGAAGGGAGACTCCCGGGCCGACCCGAGGAGAATCCCCGTGCCCCACAACAACAAAACGAAGTTCGAGCCATAGGATTAAGGAGTGGACGGAGTTCGCCCGAGCCACAAGTTCCAAGATCAAGAGAAGAGAGTCGGACCGAGGTTCCCAGCACCTCGGGTCCGACGTACCCAGATGTCGATCCGGAGAATGGAGGAAGTCCCCTGGAGAGGACTGAGGTTGAACCCAACTCGGGCCCGACTTGCCCTGAAGTCGGCCCGACGTGCCCAGAAGTTCTTTGCCCTGGGACCGATGTCCCTGTAGTCGGTCCCGAGGTACTCCCAACGTCGGTCCAGGGTGGATTTGTTGAGAAAGATCAATCCAAGGAGGTTGACCCAGGCAAGAAGCAAAGTGGCACTACTCTTCCATATCCTATGAAGAAGCCCAAGGAGATTGTTGAGGGCAAGTTCAAGCGGTTCTTGAAGCTTTTACAAGGCTTGAACATTACCATTCCATTCACCGATGCTCTAAGTGAGATGCCATCTTATGCTAAGTTCTTGAAGGAAATCTTGAGCAAGAAGAGATCAATTGTTGAGATGCAAGACGAGGTGAAGATCTTGGAGCTACCTCAAAAGCTTGGTGATCCCGGAAGATTTGCCATCACCGTAGGGATTGGATCCCAAAATTTCAAAGCTCTTTGTGATCTAGGAGCAAGTATTTCGGTTATGCCCATGAGCATATGGAGAAGGGCTAACCTTGGAGATATGGAGCCGGTCGATATGAGTCTTACCATGGCCGATGGTTCATCAACAAAAGCCACCGGAATTCTTGATGACGTCCCGGTTAGAGTGGGAAGATATTTTGTGCCCGATGATTTCGTGATCTTAGACATGAAAGAGGATCCGATGGTGCCCATTATTCTCGGAAGGCCGTTTCTAGCTACGGCGGGTGCCAAGTTTGACGTAAGGAATGGGAAAGTCACCTTCGAGATTGGCGAGGAGAAAGTGGAGTTCCATTTCAGCAAGGCCCTTAATGAACCGGATGCATTGGCAATTTTGAAACTAGAGGAAAATGCCAAGTGCAAGAGGGAGAAGTTGGAGTCCACAAGAGAGGAAGTGCTATTGAGAGACCATGACATGGTCGATGTTCAAATCCAAGATGAGACAAGAGATGGAGATAACCCACCAAATCATGAAGAGTATCCTAATCTATATCCTTTTGATGTGGGAGATTCTTTCATTTGCTTAGATGATTTGAAAGAGGATTTAGGAGATGATTATCTTTGCTTGGATGATTTGCAAGATGAGTTGAGTTATGATGTCATTGAGTCTCCTAGAAATTCTTTAGACTTTTGTGGTGTAGGTGATAAAATGCAAGATGAGTTGATGCAAGAGATGCCAAGCTACACTTTGGAAGAGACGGACGATGGAGGATTTGGATGCCACACTTTCATCAAAGACAAATGGTGGCACTTTGGCTATGAGGATTGTGGAGAAGCACATGGCAAGGAGGATCAATTCACCGTTTTTCACCCTCCTTGAAGGGTAGAGGTTAGACGTCAAGCTAATGACGTTAAAGAAGCGCTCCTCGGGAGGCAACCCGGGTTTAGTAGATTCATTTTCGTAGTTTATAGCTTGTTTCTTTTTGCCTTAGCTTAGATTAGTCCTAATCTCTTCTCTAGCTTGTATTTTGTGGAAATATGTGTTGTGTGAGCTTCATTAGCATGTGTGGTATTTGTGGAAAAGATGCAAGAACTTGTGGATAGAAGTAACCAAGTCGTGGGATTTTTAGGAACCAAAATCGGGTAGGACCGAGGTACCCAGTACCTCGGGCCCGAGGTGCACGACGTCGGTCCAGTTATGCCGACCCATGTTGGACCTTGACTTTATGGAAATTCCTACTATACCCTCTTGACCCACCTTTGTCTTCTTCCCCATTTAAGAGCCTTTTCCCTTACCTAACATCATCACCCCCATAACTACTTTCCCAAAATACCCAATTCTCTCTCAAAACCCAAATCGATCCCATCTCCCCCACCATAGTCGATCCTCAAAGCAACCTCACCACAAGATCTCGATCCATACCCTAGCATACCCAAGCATTGAACCAAAAGCCAAAAATCCCACCCAAATCCTATAGATCTACATCCTTCTTCTAGATCTAGAAGAGGAAATTTGAGTTCTAAGAGTTGCTTGCTAGAAGTTCTTGTTTTCTTCATATTTGGTATGTAAATCTCAATCTCTACTTTATTCCTTGTGAATTTCATGCTTTCATTGCTAGATTTGAGATATGCCATGATTGAGTGAGCTTGAACTTTGAGCATCCATGGTGATTTGCTTGCATTGTGAAATTTGTACTTAATTGTTGCTAAATCCCACTTAGAACTTCGATTGATGATGATTGATGGTAGAATTTGGATTTTAGGGGCATGATAGTGTGTTGCATGGATGAATCTAGGATGAGAAGTCGGAATGGACTCGGTCCGAGGTACCCAGTACCTCGGGACCGATGTTCAACGTC
Organism: Polygonum maritimum; assembly: GCA_963924305.1. NCBI lineage: Eukaryota > Viridiplantae > Streptophyta > Magnoliopsida > Caryophyllales > Polygonaceae > Polygonum > Polygonum maritimum. The sequence goes on along the minus strand of OZ002735.1, from coordinate 12,367,660 downwards.
GGTCCAGCAACTCGGACCGAGGTCCCCAACCTCGGGCCCGTCGTCTTTTGCATATCGGTCCGACGTTTTTCGAGCTTCTTTTGTGTGTATTTAGGATTTCATGAGCTTGAATGTTGGTTATAGCATGCTATTCATGATATGTCTTGAGGCTTGACCATTGATATGTAAATCTTAGTTCATACATGATTGAATTTTGTGGATTGAGTGTGTCAAGTGCAAGTATGGGGTTATCTCTTTGCATGGTGAGTGTTCATGTGTATAATCTCAGGATTGACCCCCCCTAGGGTCGAGATCGACCACCCTTGTGGTTATTTCTTTGCATGATGAGTTGTTTGTGATGGAAGCTTGTGATTTTGTTGTGGTTGTATAGATTTTATCTTGGAGTTCTTTGGTTTTGATTGTGTGTAGGTACCATGTCTACCCGAGCATCTTCTTCAAGGATGGAGAAAGCCACCAAGAAGTCCAAGAAGTTGTCTAAGAGAGTCCAAAGGATGGATGATGTGCGTATTGAGGATGAGGATGATGCTAGAGAGTATGAGCGTCTTATGGGTCTATCTCACCACACCCGGTGGTTATATTGGGAGTCAATTCAAAAGATGAACATGGATGAGGCTCTTGCTCGGTGCTATAATCACATAGGGCTCAATGTGTTGCTAAGGTGGAACAACACTCATTACCCCGCCTTGACGTCCGAATTCATGGCGACATTCAAATGCACTTATGAAGGGGTCGAGAGTGAAGGCATGATCTCCTTCCAAATGGGCAACGAGTTGCATGAAGTTTCTCTCCGGAACTTGGCTACCTACTTCGGGTTACCATTTACAAGAGATGAGGCTTATGTTGACAATGAAAAGGTCGACTACCTTTGGAAGTTTTTGGCCAGAAAGAGCAAGATGAGGAAAGGAGCATCGACTAATGAGATAGTCAACCCACTCTTTCGAGTCATGATCCGAGCCTTGGGTTGTTCTATCTTTGCAAGGCATGAATTGAGCAAACCAATGAAGGAGGAGGCCATGATTCTCTATGAAATGTTGTTTGAGAATGAGAAGCCGATGAACCTCACATGGGAATGGGTGAAGATGGTGAGAGACTTCCAAAGTTCTTCATGGATCTATTTCAGAGGCATGATTGCCCGGTTAGCTCACCGTCTTGAGGTGGACTTGTCTACCTACACACCGGCCCCAAATGGTGTGGAGTTCATGGACCTCAAGTACTTCAAGAAGGCAAACATTATCAAGGAGAAGCTAGTGACCGGCGCCTCTACTTACCTAGCCCCGCACTCCAACTTCAACAATGTGCACGTTCCCTTGGAGCCTCGACTCTTCGACCTCAGTTGTTACTACAATTGGTACCAAGTGTGGACGGGGAATGTCAATCCTTATGGAGAGCCGGAGGGGACACTCGAGGTTAGGAGACGAGCACAACACATCCGCTTCACTTCTCCTCAAGCATCCCCGGGGACCGAAGAAGAAGAGCCCAACCAATATGAGTTTGTAAGGAGAGACGACATGGATGTGGACGTGCCTAGAGGTGAAGAAGAAGAAGAAGAAGAAGGTGGTTACCAACATTTGCTCACCGACCACGCACCAACTCTCTTGGACCGAGGTGCTTCACAACTCGGGCCCGATGTCCATCAACGTCGGTCCGACGTGTTTTTGCCCGATCCGGTCCCACGCCACTTCGAGAGGGGTGAGGGAAGTGGAGCACATCAAGCACCACCTAGCTACGGAGGATATGAGGGGTATGCCCAATGGTACGGGCCCGGAATGGTGTTCCCCGAGCCTAACCAATCGGTGGACATGAACTTCTTGGCCACCCAAATGGCGCATCTCCAACTTCAACAATCAAGTATGCTTCAAGAGGCACACCACATCAACCTTCAACAACAACATCTCAACTTCCAACAACAACAACTTTTCCACCACCAAGAAGACTTTCAAGTGCAATTTGATGAGGTGAACCGCAACATTGCCTACACTAGACGAGAGGTGGAGGACTTGAGGGCGGCCGAGGATCAAAGGTGGACCGTCCAAGCAAGTTTCAATGAGTGGATGTCCGGGAATTTCTCATCCCGTGAAGATCAATGGACACCTCCCGCGCCACCACTACAACCGCCAAGCCATGATCCCTTCAATGATCGAGTGTACGAGCAAGAGCGACACGCCCGGCTCCAAAGGAGACAACGCCGTGGCCACCCTCCGAACTAAGCCTCCACTTGCCATTCAAAAATAAGGAAATTGTGAGCTTTCTCTACTCTTCTCTTTACTTTTGAGTTTTGATTTCTTTTGATGAGGACATCAAAATTTTAAGTATGGGGTGGGTTAGTAACTCATAATTCCATGTTTATGTGTAGTTTCTTGTTTCTTGTTTAAGGGATGTTTCATTTTGGATAGTGGCATGATTTGTATGAGGATGATGATTGAATTTTATGGCATGAATGGATGAGTTTGTTTGTTTTGTGTGAGAAAATTTTTGCAAAATTCCATAAAAATTCGAAAATGATGTGAAAAATGTCAAAAAGATTTTGTTTTGGACTAGGAATTCCCATCTTAGATGTCCATATGAAAGCTAATGATGATGTGAGCATGTAAAGTCCTTTGCATTATTTTTTTGGAAAGTTTAGCCTCTAAATGGATGTTGCTTTTAATGTGATATGATGTCTTGCATGTTTTTATTGAGCACATGAGTTCTTGGATGAGTTTTGATGCAACTAAGCTTGAGTGAACCTTGTGAGATGATTTTTGGCCATTTTAGGGATGCTTGTTCATATTGCATATCCCTCATTTTCTTGTGTGATTAGCTCATGCATGCTTAGTAATACTTGCTATTGAGGTGTTTATCTATTTTCCAAGGCCAATATGAGAATTGTTCTATGCATTGTCACATTGATTTGAACTTTATTTCATTTAGTCACAAAATATTCCATATCCTACCTTGAAGATAAACCGTTGTTTGTAGCCCCGTTTTAGCCTTAGACCTTTGCTTGAAACTCCTCAAAAATATGATTCCTAGCCTATATGACTTGACCCTTATGGGATTGGACTTTAGTGAGAGGTTTTGGAATGTATTTGGAGAGTTGAGATTCTCTTTGGTGAAGGGCAAGAAATGGAGTTACAAAATCAAGTGGGTAGTGCATCTTTGTTGTGAAAAGAAAGAAAGAAAAGTTGGAAAAAGTAGTGGATGGAAAGCAAAGTGCTTAAGTGAAAAAAAAGGGCACCGACCGAGTTAATGTGCACATCGGGCCCGAGTTGTAGTGCAAGTCGATCCTAGTGGAGAAAAGTGTGAAAAATCCAACAAAACGTGTAGTGCAAAGATGAAGTGGAATGTTTAGTGAAATGTGGGTTGAGAAAGAAAAGAAAAGAAGAAAAATCAAAGTCTTTTGGGAGAGTGAAGTGAAGTGGAATGTTTAGTGAAAGTTTGGGTTGAAAGTTGAAAGAAGAAAAATCAAAGTCTTTTGGAGTGTGAAGTTGAAAGTGGAATAATTTGGTGAAAGTTGGTGAGAGACTAGAAAGTTCAATCCCCATTATAAGCACCACAAGACCAAAATGATTCCCACCTTGAGAAACACCAAAAGCCCCATTACAACCCGGCCGAATGGAACCTCTTTGAGGACCTCCATTGAGCCAAGTTCATATTCTTTGTGTGCATTGTAATAGGCATCTCTAGGTGGAGGAATTGGTGATATTAGCTTCAATGGTAAAGCCTTTACTTGCATGATTTTTGAGTATGAGTGTTCATTGCTAAGCCTAAACACATGATGAGTCATACACATTTCCATATCCCTAAAGTGAGGCTTTGTTGCATTAGGCTTTATTCCTTGAACACTTGATCATGTGTGATGACATAATCTTGCTAGCATATCTATCACTTGTGCTTACTTGTTTTTCATATGAGGCTTTACTTGAAAATTGTGCTTCGGTCTTGCTTATATTGTTATTGCTTGAGGACAAGCAAGTTTAAGTATGGGGTATTCTGATGTCTCTCATTTTGGAGGTGTTTTAGTAATTGATTTCCCTTGTAAATATGTGTTTTTCATTTTCTTCTTTGTTAGTTTTGTTTCCTTTTTAGCTTAGTTCCCGGTTTTCTTCAAGAGTCGGAAACTATGCGAGTTTGTTTGTTTTTGTAGGTAAAATGGCAAGAATGAGGACAATTTCGAGGAGCTAATGAAGGAGCCAAGTCAAGGAATGCAAGAGCCAAGCCAAGAATGAAGTGGAACCAAAGGAAACCAAGGAAGAAGACAAGGATCGAGGCCCTGAACCGAGATACACCACGTCGGGCCCGAGGTCGTTCCGTGTCGGTCCAAGACGGCATAGGATTGGATTGTTCCCCAAGGCATATTTTTAGTAACTTTCCACATTTGCCCCTTTCTAAATTGGGATTCCTTGGTCCCCAATCCATGAGAGGCTATAAATAGAGGTGATTAGAGAGCATTAAGGGCATGTTTTGGATAGACCACACTCAAATCACTCTCTAAAGGCTCAAGGAAGACTTGGAGAGCAAGGAGAAGAAGGGAGAAGGAAGAGAAGGAGAGATCGGTGGAGAAGAGAGGGAGATTTGTGAGTTTTTGTACTTTGTTTTGCTTTGATCTAGTGGAATTGAGACTTGGATTTTGTAGACACTTTGGATTTGAATGCAATTGGAGTTTGATTTGATGATGATGATTGAGTTTTGCTTGATTTCCCTTTTGTTTATGCTTTTCTCTTACCATATGGAGTAGATTCCATAGTCTTGGGCTATGGGGGAATCCCCTAGCTAGATTTGGGTAGAAAACCCCAATTCCATAGCCTTGAGTGCTTGATTTGTGAATCCTCTCTACATTGAGCTTCAATTCTCTTGTGAAAGCAAGGGATCTAGAGCTTGTGTTTGGTAAGAGTAAGCGAAAGTGGTCTCGATCCCATCACAAGTCTCTAGCATCGAAGGTGACGCGAAAGCTCCCTTGGGTCGAGGTGTAGATTGGAGGGATTTGAGGCGAACAACCTCGATCTCACTAGAATCAAACACTTATTGGTTGAATTGAGGAAGAATATCCGAGTCTAGTTGGGGGAGGAACCCAAAAACCCAAGACTGATCTACCATTTTTGCCAAATCGAAGTACCCAATGATCGGGCCCGACTTGCATCAACGTCGGTCCCGACCATTTCGACCTCGATCCTACCTTGGACCGAAGTGACTTTGTGTCGGTCCAAGGAGATCTCTTTTGTTTTCCTTCGTTTTGTCTTTATTTTCTCCGCTTTTTAGTCTTTTCGGGTACTCTCGACGCACGAACTCCCGTGTGCTCGACACCCTACCTCTTTACTACAAGTGAGGTTCGGTTTTATAAATTTAAATTGTGAGACCCTCCGATCCCGGACCGATCATAGAGTGGAGGCATCCGGGGCTAGCAACCTCGATCTCACAAGGATCAAACACTTATTGGCTGAATTGGGGAAGAATATGCAAGTCTAGTTAGGGGTGGAACCCAAAAACCCAAGACTGATCTACTTATTGTGCAAGACCGAGTTACCCAGTACATCGGGCCCGATGTAGTGCGTGTCGGTCCCGGCCTAACTCAACCTCGATCCACCCTCGGACCGAAGTGACTTGTGTCGGTCCGAGGTGATCTCTTTTGTTTTCCTTTGTTTTGCCTTTCTTCCTTCTTTTCTTAGTCTTTTCGGGTACTCTCGACGCACGAACTCCCGTGTGTTCGACACCCTACCTCTTTACTACAATTGAGGTTCGGTTTTTATAAATTTAAATTGTGAGACCCTCCGATCCCGGACCGATCAAAAATCAATGAGATTCGCGAATGATTCCATGAATCCTTGTGGTAAACAAAGGAACCATCTTAGGGCTGGGCCCTCAAGACTAGCCCTAAAACACTTGCACAAGAGGGCTTCACGCTCCTTTCTAAGGATAGAAGTCGTCATCATCTTTTCCTTGAAGATTGAGACATGATTGTTGGGATCGTCGGTGCCATCATAAATTGAGATATCGGGAATGATGAACCTCTTAGGAAACTCGACCCCAACTATAGTTTCTACAAAGGGTTTTGCCTCATAGTCATTGTCGGGTTCTTCCTCCATGAGATGTGGAATCCTAGGGATCGTTGCGATCTGCTCGTAAAGAACCTTAAGTTGCTTTTAGACCTGGATGTCATTGACGTCGAGAAGAGTAGGAATGACCCCAACATCTTTCGTGCGTTGATGCCTAGGAAAGACTGTTGTAGCAGAATCCTGACCGGTCACACTTTCAAGCGAGAAAGCTCTTATGGTGGTCGTGGAAACTTCTCGGAAAGCTACTGCCGGAGTCATGAACCTGTCCGTTGGTACCTGTGATCTCACAAACTCATTTTCAACTATTAGTTGCACCAATTCGACGTGGGTTTTGGAGGTTTCGGCTTTGAATTCATCAAGGCCTTTTTGGAAGGCATCTATGTTGGATCGTAAGTCATTAGAATGGGCGTCCTTAACTGGGTTAAGGGCGTCCTTAAGTGAAGCGGAAAGTAGACTTAACAGGAAACAAGATAAGAGAATAGACACGAGTATTTATAGAGGAACCCCACTAAGACCAACTAGTCTTATGGGTAAACCTCTACCTCCGTTGGAGGATTTTCAATAGCCATCCCTTATCTTATTTAAGAGTGAGTCCTTACAACTTAGGTGAGTCGTTACACTTCTCTGAGCTAAGCGTTCGTCCTTAGCCTCACTAGTAACACTCCTTTCCACCTAACAAGTAACCTAACACTCTTAGCTATAAGGAAGCTATCACTCACGTCTCTCACGGTTCGTTGTGAGAGACAAACTACAACTCTAACTGATTTGTGGTTTGTTTTGGATTTGATGTGGTTGGACTTTCTTTCTCTTGCTTCAAGCTCACTTGATCTTCTTGATCTTCGTTCGTGTTCTTGAATGCTTCGGGAGAGCTTGAGAGAAAGTCTTCAAAGTCCACACCGCTATGCATACCCCTTGTAGGGTATTTATAGCGGAAGTGGTTCTTGTCCTCTAGCGTCCTCTGAGACTTGGTCAGATACTTGATCTTCCATCAACGGTGCGATGAGCTCCTTGAGGAAGTCAACTCTGTTGACGCTTGGGAAGCCTCCGCGTGGGTAGGGGACCATCGCTGGGAAAGTGACGTCTTTGGAGTTGTCTACACGTGCCCAGACAAGGGAAGCTTCCTTCTGAGGACTGCGGCCGAACGTGATGTGATCATGTTGGGGTGGCCTTGATTTGAATTTGAACCTCGTCCGTATTTTGGCGCGCGTCCCTTCTTGATGAGGACGCCGTCCTATCTTCGCAGGAACTTCGCTAATTACGTTCAGCTTTGGAGGTTCTGATGACGTGCGTCCCTACAGCTTAGGGACTGCCGTTCACTTGTTGTCCTTTTTCGTTCATGTGCGTCCTTTGGACTTACCTGAAATCAATACTTGGACAACTTATCAAATACCTTTGAGTTTGTCATTATCAAAACAAGGGACGATCATTATTGGTTTAGATATTAATGATTGGCGTCCTTAATATCGTCCCAACAATCTAGGTGAGCAAAGAGTTCATCTATGGGAAACGGTCGGTGTTTGACGGAAGGATGATCGTTTTTCTTTTAGCTATTGGCCCTATAGTGGGCGCCAAATTGTTTTGGAGGAAAAATGCACGAAGCACTTAAACGTCCTTTGGTGAAGGTCAATAGCCAAAGTTTTACGATCGAATTCAGTTGTCGGGAGATCGAGTAGAAAATAGCAATCGAAAGTGATAGAAACTTAATATAAATCGAATGAAACAACTACACAAATAAGTAAAATTCTCCTTTTTATTTGTAAATGATCGATAAATTACAATCGATAGCTTTGGATTTCGGATCCGGAAGCCTTCAGACTGATGTCCAGAAAGCTATCGGACAGCGGCGACGATCTTAACTACGAGGGCTATAAATTACAAGCTATAGAGAGAAATACAATTACAAGTTGTGGCTACTGTGATCTTGTGCGTTCTGGGGTGTTTCTATGGCCTAGAGAGCCTATTTATATAGTTACATGGTAGACAGAGTGAGAATAACTGCCCTAGAAAATAGGCTAAATAATAGGTCACCCCTTTGAATATGACTTTTAACTTATTCTCCCTTAAAAATAGCTCTTGAAGATTGAGAAAATCGTGGTCAAAGTTAGTGAAGTGGTTTCCGGAGATCTCGGGATCTTGTTGGAGCTGTTTGAGATCATTAGGTGTCGGTTTCTGTCAGAGCTTTCTGTTGGCGCTTTCTGCCAGAGCTTTCCGGAGCTTTCTGGGACTATAGTTTGCAGCGATAGCCTTATAAACCTTGTTTTTCACTAAGATTCTCATGAGACAGGCTAGAATCAAGGGATAAATTTAGGGTCCAACAATACCTCAAATTTATATTGGTCATCAAAGCAAGAAGACGGGTGAGATGTACAGTAAAGCAAAGGGTCCAGCAATACCCCAAATTTTGATTCCGTTTCGTGCCTCTTATGGGTGATCATGGGTAGAACGATGGCTGTTTTATGACCCAATTCCATTTCGTGCCTCTTATGGGTGATCAAAATTTGGGTCATCCCCAAAATTTGATGTCCGTGACGGATTGCATTGCACCAAGGTGGGTACCGTGGCTATATGACCCAAAATTTGATGTCCGTGACGGATTGCATTGCACCAAGGTGGGTACCGTGGCTATATGATTGGATTTTTTGCAGCCTAAATGGAGTGTTTTATGACCCAGATCTAACGTTGCTCCAGGCCGAGAATCATCCATGTTACATGTCATCCATATAGAGTTTATCAAGTCCATAAAGAAGTTATACGTGATGCATTGATGAAGATTCAAAGCAAATCAACATGGTTAGGCAGTTCGCGCGTAAAATTCAAGACCTTATATTGACGTGTATGAACAAGAAGCTTGGAGGTTAACAACATGTTTTGAGCATCAAAGCACATATCTAAGACCACCCATACAATTCAAAGTTTGGGAGACAATTCAATTCAAAGGGTATAACTAAAGCAAAGGGATGTACAATACATAATGCATAGCTACTTGTGTTAGCGTGCCCTACAAAAACAAAATTAAGTTTCATGCATGTCCAAGGGGAAGTAAACTAATATGGAGATTCTTTGATACAAAGTATGCTAAATATATATATAAGCATGCACTCGGGGTTCAATCTTCCAAGTCACACGTCCCATAATTTTGTTTAACATAAATTCAAGTTATAACAAAAGAAAAAAATAAGCCGAGGGTTGGAAGCCAGCTATAGTAGTAGCTACTATGAGGAAGAGATGGTGATATAATTTTAATCGAGTACATTTTTCAGCCCGCAAAAACGTTGTAAATCTTTGCCATGTATATTATGGAAGCAACGTCATATCATCGGGTTACACCTCAATGTCGCGACCAAGGGAGGGACATGTCAAGTGTGTATATCAAAGAAGCAATGACAATGAACAAACTTGCCTCGATCGAGTTATTGATCGTACTTATCTTATGCGATCATCGAAGCCATATCGACCCCTCATTGGAGTCTAAGTTATGCCAAAACTTTATGGCTTAAGTTCCCCCTTGACAATCCCAATCCTGTTGGATTCTAGTGTTGATATAGCGAGCACAATCTGCAATTGTTGGTCCTTTTCTTTCTTGAATGCAGAACACCTATGGAACAATCAATGAAGTCTATCTTCGGATAAGATTTGAATCGTGTAAACACTTTCCGAAATCAGAATTTTGCCCCTTATAAGCCTTAGGTAATCCACAAAATCTAAAGTGAGAGAAGACAAATCTACTAATCCTTTCCAAGGCTTATGGTAAGGACCAAACTATAGAATATGTATTAATGGATGTATGACTTCGACTTGGTTGAATCTAATGTGAGATTGTCTAACCAGCCAAGCGACCACGACCCTATCTTCCTTTGTCCTTATGTAGGTCGTAGGAAAAACTTGGAAGCGGTTTCTACAAGTTATGGGGGGTTACTAGGGCGGTTACCGCTGATCCTTCGCCTCCAATGACTCTCTCTTGGAGAGACACGTGGCGTATAAAAAGCCAATGATAAAAGAAGGTCACTCAAGTAGTTATACAACGCTAATATTGATAGTTAACCCATGTGACCAATATTCAAACCGCAAAACGACTGATCTCGTTGGTACCAATCAACCAGAACTCTTGTTTCTTGATCCTATGTTCCCGTAGGAACATTCAGAGTAATTGATCCTTAATATCTCCAACTAGATCCCAAATATAATTATATAAGCGTGAACTCCACAACCCCAAATTTGTGATAAGTTAAATGGAGCCTCATAAAATTGCATGGACCCCGATAACACTAAAAGACCATTTATCACTCTGGAACCATCACTGATCCTTAGGGATCAAGCACCAATGACACTATCCTACCACTAGTTAATTAGTCAAATTAATGGTCTCCTATTGCATTTGCGTACACCAGTTAATAGGCGCTAAATGGGTGGCTACGTGGATATATGTATGTACGTAGTGATCAAATTCACTCTTTTATATATATATATATGGAGAGGGGCGCTCAGGAGAACTAGTTATATAGGAGTACTAGAGAGCCTTAATATTGATCGTTAGATTAAAACAAATCAATGGATGATAATGAGGGTCTATAATAAGGAAAATTGGGGTGGAGCATCCTACAATTTCAAATTGAAACTAAATTTGGAAGTTCCTAAATTTAAGGATGTGGTAATTATTAAATTAAAATAGGAGAAATATATGGAGAGTGAAATCTGATTGGTTTAATTTCAATTTCAAATTCAAAATTTGAATTTTAAGTGGCAGATTTTTTTTATACGTATTTTCCGATTTGACTAAGAATGTATGAATTGGCATAAGTGTGTATAACGGTTTGCATAATAACACCTATATGCTGATTTGAAAGTTTATAGGGTCATAATTCTTGATTTTCATGTGCATAACGTTTGATCATTAGTTGCATAATCACACATTAAGATGGCGATGAATAGGAAAAATAATTATTGTATATAAACATTGCATATACTAATGTAATACATTGCATAAGAAAAAAATGAGGATACTTAGATCTCAAGTACATACTACAATGAATGTGAATAACTTCATTTATCTATTTGCATAAGTACACATAAATGGAAATAAATTGATCATTGTCATGGTCTTCAACCTCCTCTTATCTATACATCTTTGAACTTCATTCTTGAATAACTGCATAACAGAACGAAAGTGCATGAGTAACAATTTTCGCAACTATTAATAGCAAAACACACACAAGTGAGTTGCATAACACTGTTACATAGTATTACTAGGTATAATGCATAAGAAATTAACATACTCAGTATTACATAATATTACATGGTATAATGCATAAGAAATTAACCTAAAAAACGTGTATTTATGTATCATTTAATAAGTTTACTAAACAAGTTGCATAACAGTATAGGGGGTTGTCAAAAGTTTTTAGTCTATATTGCATAATATTACAAGTTATAATGCATAAGGTATAATGCATAAGAAATTAACATACTCAGTGCTAAATAATAGTACAAAGTGTAATGCATAAGAAATTAATCTAAAAGATGTGTATTTATGTATCATTTAATAAGTTTACTAAACATGTTGCATAACATGATAGGGGGTTGTCAAAAGTTTTTAGTCTGTATTGCATAATATTACAAGGTATAATGCATAAGAAATTAACATACTCAATGTTACATAATATTACAAAGTATAATGCATAAGAAATGAACCTAAAATGTGCGTGCTTTTATTTATCATTTAATAAGTTTACTAAACAAGTTGCATAACAGTATAGGGGTTGTCAAAACAATTTAGTCTATATTGCATAATGTTACAATGTATAATGCATAAAAAATTAACATACTCGGTGTTACATAATATTACAAGGTATAATGAGAGGCGGGAAATCACAAGACATGTGCATGAGATGCCAACGATATCTTTCACACATGATCTGAACTATCCGAATGTATATAAGCATATCTCTCTATCTACCCAAAATTAAAAATTTAGGTGTGTACACTCAAGCTTGAAGCAGCCAAGATCAGTTCATTTTTCAATTTTGAACAATATTCTAGCAAAGCAACCTCACAATTGAATTCGAGATCAATACTACCAATCATACAAGAGTAATAATTGTACCATAAGCACGACCTGTCTTGAACGCCTTATAGTCTTCCACTAAAAGTGTGATGGCAAGTATATCTGACAAAAAACAGTACAACAATCTCAGATTTTACATCCCTCATTGTAAACTGAAAAAATCAACCAAAACAGCAAATATATACAATTATCGGAACAACAAAATTACTCAAAGAGAGATGGCAAACCTGGCCAATTTCCCGGCTGGGGAGGAAGGAAGAAAAAAACCCATCAAATGAGGAGGAAGGTCTGTAGATAAAGAGGAGAGAAGGAGATGATTAGCCCCAAGAATGTACGGATTGATTAGGTCAAAACTAATCAAAAATATTACATCTCCAAATACTATTTTTGTACACCGTCGCCGAAAGAGATCCAGGCTAATCAAAATTAATCTCCAAATACCCTTTTTATACACCGTCACCTCTGGGTCAAAACTAATCAAAATTAATCTCCAAAAGAGATCCAAGCTTCGGCTCGAACACCGTCGGAGGCGGTGAAGGCGATGTTGGAGCGATCGGAGAAGCTGATTTTGCCACCGCCGGCGGCGTCTCCACCAACGCCGTCGTCGGTGAGGTTTGACTTATACGAGATGTGCCGGAGAGATCGACGAGGAGTTGGAATTTGTTACTTGACGGTGGGGAATTTGTTTAGGGATTGAATATTGTGATTTGGAGAGTCAGTAATGGAGGAAGAAGGAGAAATTAAACGTGGAGGGTTTGTTAACGTGATTAGGGGGATTTGATTAATATTGAAAAGGAAAGAATAATTGTAGAAAGATTTGATAATTATTCCCTACATTTCACTCATATCACAATATTACACCTATTTTTTCTTTGAATCTGACCATCCATCATATTGCATCTAACGGTGGAGAAAACGGCTCCTAGTACACCGTAATAGGCTTAGTACCCTTGAGCGTTTTTCTATATATGGAGGTAGGTTCTACAGTGAACAACCTTCTATAAAGAACATGTGAACAAATCTCATCCGTAGAATGAGATTTGTAATGGATGGTGGGATTAGTGTTTATAATATCTATTTATAAGAAAATAGAAAAAAAAAATATGAGAGATTCTCTCCCATGATCCTTGTAACCACCAACAATATAATTATAGAAAATAATAAATTGTCATTCTAGAAATTACGCATATAAAAAAAACGCAGATCCTCCATTGCCAGAAACCATTCGGAGAATTACGCAGATCCTCCATCGCCGCTCAACCTCTCACCCTAGCGCCACCACTCCAGGGAGTTTTCCGGCGACCACCCGTCGCCACCTGCCTTGCACCCCGCCCGACCGTATCCCCCCTCCAGATTCGGGGTTTCGCCCGTCCCCCGGATTGCGCCCCAGATCTGGTGCCCGACGTTGGTCGCTTCCCGATTCCGCCCGTCGCCGGTGCTCGTCCGTAGGTTCGGGTCCCCTCCCGCCGGCCTCTCGTAGCCCCAGTCGAACCGCGTCGGAGTTTCGCTCCCCACCACGTTGCTAATTATTAATCATATAAATATGACATCGGGTAATTTTGTATATAATTTTTTCATTATGTATATGATTGATTTGATTTAGTACGGTATATGTCGTGAATTTATGTGTAAATTGTTTATGTGACCTATTTCAACCGATCAAGATGTATATATATAGTAATATTGTATATGGCAACCTGAGGAATGTATATACAAAATTTGTCGTTGCTGGATTGCTTTCGTGACCTATTTCTACGGATGTGTATATGTACGGTAACATTGTATATGACAACCTGAGAGATGTATATACGAAATTTGTTCCGGCTAGATACTAATTGCATTATTGTATATATGTACAGTAATATTGTATATAACCACTTCGCCGGTGTAACCACTTCCCCGGCCACCACAATTGCGCTGACAACATCGAACCACCATTGCGCCGGCCTTCGGAACCACCAATTCGCTGGAAGGCCCCGTCGGAACCACCACGTCGCCAAAGACACCACGAACCACCACGTTGCCAATCATTGTATATATGTACAATACTCGTGTATATGACAACCAGAGGAATGTATATACGGAATTTTTTGTGCTTCAATTGTTTATGTGACCTATTTCTTCAGATCAAGATGTATATATGTACAATAATATTGTATATGACAACCTAAGGCATGTATATACGAAATTTCTTGAGGCTGGATTGTTTAATTATGTGACCTATGTCTACAGATCAAGATGTATATATGTACAATAATATTGTATATAACAGCCTAAGGAATGTATATACGAAATTTGTTGTGGCTGAATTGTTTATGTGACCTATTCCTACAGAATAAGATGTATATATGTATAGTATATTGTATATGACAATCTGAGGAATGTATATACGAAATCGAGTGGGTGAGCGGAGGAAGTGAGAGGCCGAGCGAGGGGCGGGTTAATTGTCGTCGGGTTCTTGGTGGCCGATGGTGTCCAGGTTACAGATCTGGAACGAGAGGTGACTCGGGCAAAGTCGTTGTTCCCTTATCAAAAATAAATCCCAAACATGCAAACACAAGTATAGTAGGCAAGCAAGGGGTCGAACCCAAAGGAATCAGTTTTATTCAGATTTCATGTGGTTTTCATGCAAGTAATCAAAAGGGGGTTTTGAAAGTTGTTTTCAATCAAAGTTATCAAGCAGAGTTCATTCAATCAATTCCACTTTATTAATCCGTTGATCATGAATTCATCCACCTCTTTATATGCTTAGGTCAATTCCAATCCCAATCATTAGAAATCGCAAGTCCATGGTCCAAGCAATTCTATAACCCTAGGCAAGGACGCTTATCCTAGAATTAGCATAGAGTACAGGGATAATAGGAAATCAAATCATGCAATCAAGCTACGAGTCTCATGCACAATTTAACCATTGAATACTCTTCCCTCAACTAGTCCACGGTCCTAGAATAGAGTTGTTTCGAGAATAGGAAAGATGCATAGACAACAACCAAACCTAGTTCAAACAATAGATCTAAGTCAATCAAACAAGTTGATCAGGCTCATAAAATCAAACATAGATCATGGGATGAAGCACAAGAGTATCAATAAAGACCTAAGGATAAAGAGGTTACCAGAATTTCACAACTTCATAATAAAGCTTCCTTGATTGAATAAACTCCAGAGGAGAGTTAGTTCTACATTACAAAGAAAACTCTAATCTTTATTTTAAAGACAATTGATTGACAAGTATTGGATATCCTAAAAGCCTAGAAAGGTTCTCCTTATATAGCCCCAAAGATCAACCTTTTCGGACTAAATAAGATAGGAAACCGAAAGATAAGAAAGGAAACAAGATAGAAACGCCAAAATCTTGTCAGCTCCGAAGTCGGCTACCACCGCGCCCGCGGCACCAGATCCGCGCCCGCGGCGGCCTTCAAATGGTCAAACCGGGTTCAGCTTCTACCGCGACCACGCCTTAGGCAACGCGTCCGCGGCCTTCACGGTTTAGGTTGGTTCGCTCCTCCACGCCACCGCGCCCGCGCCATGTGTAACGCGTCCGCGGTATCCATGCAGTGGCGACTCTTCGTCTTTAAGCTCTTTAACTCTTGATTCTTCAAATCTTGTGTCTTTGGTCTTGATATTACAATAACGCTCAAAACTAACCTAAACACTCTCAATAAAGCTCTAAAATACAAGAGTTAACCCATACAAAATAGAGCGAATCAAATTCCCCCATACTTAGATCTTGCTCGTCCTCGAGTAAGCTCAAAACAAAGACAACAAGGTAGCACATCTAAGATCTCAGGAAATACAAGGGAAGATAAAAACACTCAACTCACAACCCGAAACCCAAAAATATAGAAAAATCATGAGCATAAAACAATGAAGCTCAAACACACACCTCACAACAATGATATAACACTCAAGCTCTAAAAACATGAAAGAGAGCAACCTAGGATCTACCCAAATCTAACAATGAAGCCCCAAAGTCCCCAAGCAAGAATGATCCTAAAACACTCGAATTTTACCACTCAATTCTGCTTAGGCGCCCTTTCGGGTTTTCACCTAACCGCTCTTTTCATTTTTCAAAAGGTGTGCTCACAAATACTCATAACGCTCATGAACCTCATATTACCCCAGCCTAATGCTGGTCCGGGTTACCTGCTTATTACCTGAACCGCCCTTTCGGGTTTTCGACTCATCCCAGGATTTATATGCCTTTTTTCACTTTTTATGGCTTTTTCTATCTTTTTCTTTTCCTTTCTTTCTTTATTATGCAAAAAGTATGGTGCAAGTGCTCCATGAAAAGAAGAAAATCAAAAATCTGAAGCAAATCTCTAACTAAGCTAACTAGGATAAGCGAATGCGAGTACTCCTTCCCCCATACTTAAATCCTTCATTGTCCTCAATGAAGCAAAGAGAAAGGATAGAAGCAAGGAGAAAGGGTATATCAGAAGACTCACAACCAATGAAGAGAGGTGGAATGGGAGAACTCTTCATAAGTGGTAGAATAGAGAAGCTTCGTATTTCCAATCGGCGGCTATACCGCGGGCGCGACACTAGGGGCGCGGGCTCGGAATTGAAGCAGAGAGGGAAGTCATCGTCGGAGATCACCGCGGGCGCGGCCAGTGTGGCGCGGGCGCGTGTCTCATGCAGGAACAAAGTCTTGACTTCGTCTCGAAAAACGTGATGTGTAGGGAACCTTCGTATCTTGGCTCGTCGTCTTGGAAGATGGATCAATACTCGAACTCAAACCGTGGAGAAGAAAACTCTCGGGGAAACAAAGCTCCCCCATACTTAGGCTTTTACACATGGCCAAAGAATGGAAAATACAAAGATGAATGGAAAGAAGAAATAGAATGGTGGAAAGATAGAAGATGGAATAGAAAGGATATAGATGGATGGAAAATATAAAGGTAGAATGTGACCAAGAAGTCATCTTTTTTTTTGTCTCTTTTTTTTTCATAATAAAGACGAGCTAAAACCGAGATGCAGTATGGTTGCCGCGAGCACGGGCTAGTACCTGTTCGTCGGGGCGCGCTGACGATCCACCGCGGGCGCGGCCAAGGGGGCGCGGGCGCGGTTTCGCGCCAGGCATGTCCTTTCGGACCTAGTACCTGCATCTTAGCTAAAAACACAAGCAAATCCTAAGCTAGGAATGGAAAAACAATCTATCTAATCCTTGGGTTGCCTCCCAAGCAGCGCTTTTGTTTAACGTCGTTGGCTCGACGTGGATACGATCAATACGGGTCCTCATCAACATCAATCCGGACCGTGTTGCCACCATGGGATATGGAAAGAGATCCATTGGCAACGTCAATGACCGTGTTGGCGGTTTTCATGAATGGACGACCGAGTAAGAGAACCGAGTCGTACCGCCCTTCACCTATCTCCATCACATAAAAATCTGCAGGAAAGATCAAACCCTGCACCTGCACTAGAACATCCTCAACTAACCCTTTCGGGCGCACATTAGAATGGTCAGCCAATTCAATAACAATATCAGATTTCTTCAAAGGACCAAGGCCTAACCTATCATACATGCAAGCTGGGAGAACATTAATGGAGGCACCTAAGTCTAGCATAGCACGATCAATTTTAGTTTCTCCAATAGTGACAGGGACGGTTAATCTTCTTGGGTCTGAACATTTCTTAGGTAATTGCTTTTGAAGTAGGGAATTACAAGTCTCAATTTTGCTATCCTGAGTCTTTTCAACTAGAGCTACCTTCTTAATCTTAGGACTAGTCCTATTCTTTCGTTTTATGGTGCATAGCTCTTTCATGAATTTAGCAAAACGAGGGACACTTTGGATGAGATTAAGAAGAGGAACATTTACCCGACAATTGGCGAAGGTCTCGAAGAGTTCCTTGTCATGTGCCGGCTTCCTTGTGTCCTTGAGAGCATCGGGGAAAGGAGGAGAGGGCTTGAAAGAATCCAATGGTGGAAGGGGTTGAGCCACATAGCCATCGTCCTCTTCTGCTGCTGGAGCTTGGTTCCGTCTAGGAGAGCTTGGGCGAGGAGGTGAGTAGTTCTTGAAAGCATAGTCGAGCAAAGCCTCGAAATGTCGTTCTGCCTCCTTGCCGCGGGCGCGGTCCGGACTCCACGGGCGCGGGTCTTTACGACTCTCATGCTCCATGTGCTCTGTTGGGATTCCGCGGGCGCGGAGGGGGGAGCGCGGGCGCGGAGGGGGGAGCGCGGGCGCGGAATCTCCACAGAGGCTTCGTCCTCTTGTGCTGTCGCCCCGGCGCGGTCGCGGCCAGGGGAGCGCGGGCGCGGTACGTCACCAGTGGGTGATGTCCGGCTCGCCAGTGTTCTACCGCTCCTCAAATTCATGGCACTCACATTCTCCTTGTGATTGAGCGGTTGAGAAGGAAGTTTCCCGGAATCCTTAGACTCGAGCCTATTGATCATGGTGGCAAGTTGGCTCAGCTGAGTCTCAAGATTCTTTACAGCGGCTCTCGTCTCTTGGTTCTCCTTCAAGAGGGCAGTAATAGCGTCATTCTGAGACGGAGTAGGCGCTCTCGGGGCATAGTTATTGGACCGGAATTGTTGTTGCTGGCCCTGAGGAGCGTACTGCTGCTGCTGTTGTGGTGGATCTTGCTGCTGCTGGTTGCTCCACCTCATGTTAGGATGGTTCGCCCACCCAGGATTGTAGGTATTAGAGTAAGGATCATTCCGGGGTCGGGGCGCACCATAATTGCCAATAGCGTTGACCGAATCCTCGGTCTCTTGAATAGTAGGGCATTGATCCGTGTGGTGGCTAGCATCATAACATAGACCGCAAGCGTTGACTTGCTGGGCCGTCCTCTTTGTGAGGAATTGCTTCATAAGATCCTTGAGCTCCCTTACTTCAGCATTCAGGGACTCATTCACCACACTAACGGACCTCACCTTGGTCCTAGATCTTTGATTGCGGGCTTGTTCCGCCAAGATCTCCACCTTCTGAAAAGCTGCAGCGGGGGTCAAGTTCTCGTAACTACCCCCACAAGATGCATTCACGAGCCTCTTGTCATTGTCGCAGAGTCCCTCAATGATGTAGCAAATAAGGTCGTTGGCTTGGTAGCCATGGTAGGGACAACTCGCGATGAGCCTTTTGTAGCGCTCATAATAGTCGTAGAGGTTCTCGTCTTCCCCTTGCTCCAAACTGCTGAGCTGCTTCTTAATAGATGTTTGTTTGGAGGCGGGGAAGTACTTCTCAAGAAACGCCTTCTTCATGGCCGCCCAAGTAGTGATTGAGCCTGGCACCAAATAAAGGAGCCAATCCTTGGCGGTGTCTTCAAGAGAGAAGGGAAAAGCCCGGAGCTTGATTTGATCCTCCGTCACATCTGTGGGCTTCATACTCACGCACACCGCGTGGAATTCAGTAAGATGCTTGTTCGGGTCCTCACCGCTCAACCCATGGAACTTGGGCAAGTGGTGGATGAGGCCAGACTTGAGCTCGAACTTCACGCCCTCCCCGAGTTCGGGGAATTGAACAGCGAGCTGTTGTTGCTGGAGATCGGGCGCCGTGAGTTGGCGAATAGTTTGCTCCGCCATGACGTCTTCTGGTTCAGAGTCAGAGAGAGAGAAAGATTCAAGAAGATTGTAGGAGGTAGAGGGTCTGGGGGCACTCCTTATCTTCCGAAGAGTCTTGTCAATTTCTGGATCAAAACGAATAGGAGAAGTATTAGTAGACCGGGTACGGACCATGTGTTAGGTCTGCACCCAAAGAGTGGTTCTGCGTACGAACCGCGGGCGCGCCGAGGGGGCCGCGGGCGCGGTTTGGGCGCAGAGCCCGAAAGCACACACAAATCCAAACAAGAAAAACATTCCCCGGCAACGGCGCCAAAATTTGACTCGGGCAAAGTCGTTGTTCCCTTATCAAAAATAAATCCCAAACATGCAAACACAAGTATAGTAGGCAAGCAAGGGGTCGAACCCAAAGGAATCAGTTTTATTCAGATTTCATGTGGTTTTCATGCAAGTAATCAAAAGGGGGTTTTGAAAGTTGTTTTCAATCAAAGTTATCAAGCAGAGTTCATTCAATCAATTCCACTTTATTAATCCGTTGATCATGAATTCATCCACCTCTTTATATGCTTAGGTCAATTCCAATCCCAATCATTAGAAATCGCAAGTCCACGGTCCAAGCAATTCTATAACCCTAGGCAAGGACGCTTAACCTAGAATTAGCATAGAGTACAGGGATAATAGGAAATCAAATCATGCAATCAAGCTACGAGTCTCATGCACAATTTAACCATTGAATACTCTTCCCTGAACTAGTCCACGGTCCTAGAATAGAGTTGTTTCGAGAATAGGAAAGATGCATAGACAACAACCAATCCTAGTTCAAACAATAGATCTAAGTCAATCAAACAAGTTGATCAGGCTCATAAAATCAAACAAGTTGATCAGGCTCATAAAATCAAACATAGATCATGGGATGAAGCACAAGAGTATCAATAAAGACCTAAGGATAAAGAGGTTACCAGAATTTCACAACTTCATAATAAAGCTTCCTTGATTGAATAAACTCCAGAGGAGAGTTAGTTCTCCATTACAAAGAAAACTCTAATCTTTATTTTAAAGACAATTGATTGACAAGTATTGGATATCCTAAAAGCCTAGAAAGGTTCTCCTTATATAGCCCCAAAGATCAACCTTTTCGGACTAAATAAGATAGGCAACCGAAAGATAAGAAAGGAAACAAGATAGAAACGCCAAAATCTCGTCAGCTCCGAAGTCGGCTACCACCGCGCCCGCGGCACCAGATCCGCGCCCGCGGCGGCCTTCAAATGGTCAAACCGGGTTCAGCTTCTACCGCAACCGCGCCTTAGGCAACGCGTCCGCGGCCTTCACGGTATAGGGTTGTTCGCTCCTCCACGCCACCGCGCCCGCGCCATGTGTAACGCGTCCGCGGTATCCATGCAGTGGCGACTCTTCGTCTTTAAGCTACGAGTCTCATGCACAATTTAACCATTGAATACTCTTCCCTGAACTAGTCCACGGTCCTAGAATAGAGTTGTTTCGAGAATAGGAAAGATGCATAGACAACAACCAATCCTAGTTCAAACAATAGATCTAAGTCAATCAAACAAGTTGATCAGGCTCATAAAATCAAACAAGTTGATCAGGCTCATAAAATCAAACATAGATCATGGGATGAAGCACAAGAGTATCAATAAAGACCTAAGGATAAAGAGGTTACCAGAATTTCACAACTTCATAATAAAGCTTCCTTGATTGAATAAACTCCAGAGGAGAGTTAGTTCTCCATTACAAAGAAAACTCTAATCTTTATTTTAAAGACAATTGATTGACAAGTATTGGATATCCTAAAAGCCTAGAAAGGTTCTCCTTATATAGCCCCAAAGATCAACCTTTTCGGACTAAATAAGATAGGCAACCGAAAGATAAGAAAGGAAACAAGATAGAAACGCCAAAATCTCGTCAGCTCCGAAGTCGGCTACCACCGCGCCCGCGGCACCAGATCCGCGCCCGCGGCGGCCTTCAAATGGTCAAACCGGGTTCAGCTTCTACCGCAACCGCGCCTTAGGCAACGCGTCCGCGGCCTTCACGGTTTAGGGTTGTTCGCTCCTCCACGCCACCGCGCCCGCGCCATGTGTAACGCGTCCGCGGTATCCACGCAGTGGCGACTCTTCGTCTTTAAGCTCTTTAACTCTTGATTCTTCAAATCTTGTGTCTTTGGTCTTGATATTACAATAATGCTCAAAACTAACCTAAACACTCTCAATAAAGCTCTAAAATACAAGAGTTAACCCATACAAAATAGAGCGAATCAAGAGGTAGAGGAGAGGGTGAGAGAGAGTGGTTTTTCCAAAATTCCGATAATTAAGTGGTTTAATTTTGAAATTCCAAAATTCCTATAATCAATCATCACTTCCTATAATTAAGAGATTGGTTTAAATTTGAAATTGTGTCAAATTTGTAAGGATAATCTGAGTCATCCATTTGATTATCATCCAAAGGTCCACAATTGTTCACTTGTTCTCTAATACTTATGTGTTCACTATTGAACTTTAATCTCTCTCTCTCTATATATATATATATATATATATCCGCTCAGGTGAGATACATGTTGTAGTATAACATGTAACATGATGTGGACCGTTAGATTGAGGGTACACAATAGCTATATTTAATGAGGGGGATGTGATCAATATTATGTGGCTGCAAACATGGAAACAAGCGTGATTTGTGGATTTTCAAGCAGGAAAATCGGATTTTAATTAGGGGGATTTTGAAAGCCACGTTTTTTAAAATGGGAAGTTCCTTGATTATAGGGTTTAACAAGAATGAAGATATTTTTTTAAAAAAAATAATAGAGCATAAAATTCAAAAATCGTTCGTGAATCCTAAAAAATCTATTAGTCAGTGTTTGAATAACTCAGTTCGATGGTTTGAAAAATAGAGTTGAACATTCAAATTAACTCTGCACAATGGGTTGAACATTCAAAATAGAGTTGAATATGTGTTACTGCTTTATGAATCTTTATCTAATTTGGTGTGCTCATATATTACTATAGTTGAATAAGTAGTTGTCTTCACATGAAAATCAATTCATTATAAGCTGAAATGAAAATAAGGATCTTACGTGACCATTGAAAAAGTAAATGTATTGCATTGAATAAGATGAAAATCAGGATTGTTACAACTCGAATACATACTACTATAAGTTTGAAAAAATGCATCTCTTTTTCAATATACATTGGTATGATATAAAAAAATGTCATTGTCTTTGTCTTCAAACTTCATCCATTATTCACCCCCTTCTTGAATAACTTCAAAACAAAACACACATATATGAATATCAATTCATACATAATAGTACAAACAACTAATATTGTTGAACAAGTGTTCATCATATAATGCAAAACTATCAAAGCGAAAATATACTATTGTAAAAGTTGTCTTATAATCATCGAAAAACACTATTGTCTAGCATGAAAAATATAGAATAATTAAATTCTGTTACTTGAAAAAGTATTATCAAGATATAGAAAAACACAATAGACACATATGAACCAGATAAGTGAAAAAGTTGTCTTATAATCATTGAAAAACACTATTATACAACATGAAAAATACAAAACTATTTATATCTACTATTTGAAAATTTGTTATTAATATGTTGAAAAACACAATAGGCATACATAAAACAGAAATGAAAAACATTCATATTATATCGTAAAAAACATGATAATCCATATTAGTAGAGATTTTTCAACTATGCAACGACGTTTTTCAACTATGAAATATCATATTTAACAACTTTTGAATTGAAGAACATACGCAAACGAATTGAAAAACTATGACATCATCCTTGTTCTATGCACAAACGAATTGAAAAACTATGGCATATGTAATTCCGTGGACAATCAAGAATATTGTTTTACCTCTTTCGACCTTTCTCTTCCTTTGAATCATCTCACTAGTCTTCGCCATTGATCTGTGCAAACAAATAGATAAAATCCCAGTTAAAACCCAATTAGGAATTACGAGAACAACCAAAAATCCCCAAATCAGACTATGGACTTCATACCGACGATTTTCACACAAACCCTAGGATTTGCAAACACTTTTCAAACATACGAAATAACATGGTTTGTTTAAGAATCTTAAACCTAAATGTAGCAATTTCGACCCACAAACAAACCAAATCGATGTTCGTGTACTGAAAATCCAAAATCAAAACCCTAAAAATGAGAGTAGCGAAATCGGATACTCGCGGGGGTTTTTGATTCAAACAAATCGAAAAAAATTACAGAGGAGTAACGACAACTTACCAAGAACACTTGTGCGGAACGAAATCGTTGCTGATGACTATGGGGAAGACGATTTGCTTCAATGGAGAATGGGAGCTTTTGGGATGGAGACGGCAGAAATGTTTTGTGAAAGAGAACGGGATTTTCTTTTGATGAAAATATCGGGTATGGAAGGCAAGCATAGGAAGATCTTGTAAGATATTTTTTCATCCAAAAAAAAGGGATTGAATAATTTTTATTAGATATAAGCGGAAATAGTGGGATTGATTTTTGATATGGTGTTTCTCCACCCAACAACAAATATACACCCTCTTTCTAATTAATCCGGACCGTTTGATTAGATTGATCCAAAGGCCCTCATAACACCTCATGTTATACTCTAAGAGAGTGTTTTAGTGCATATATATATATACATATACGTGTGTAAGCGCGCACATACATTCCGCATGCAAATTCACAAGCAAAAAAAAAGGAGAAAGCACATGGTGACTTAATATATAGTAGTGGGCAAATCAATGATCATCATGCATGAACGGACCCGTGTGTTGTTGCTCAGCTGATATAGCTTGCATGCATGCATGGGTGCGTGAATATAAACAAAGGATCACAGGCGAGTGATCAAATTCATGCAAACACTTACGGTAGAACTAATATACGTAGAGTTGATTGTATCTCAAACGGATACGTACGAAATTCGACATCAACCTCAGATCGACCAGCCTCGATTTCAATCAGATATTCCAAACCAAATCCAACATTATGAAGAGCTATGTAGACTTCATTCCGTCCCAAACAGATACGTAGTGTTGGGATGATGTTAAGGACGCTAGTACTTAGCATTGTATAAATAGTGATTGTCCCTAGAGTTTTAATAATAACAAACTCAACTTTGATCTAATGTTTGTCCAAGCAATATCTTAGAAGTTTACAGGGATGACCTCATGGAAAAAGGACAACAAGTGAACAACAGTCCCTAAGGAGTAGGGGCGCTAAGACTTAGAAGAAAGAGCAAGATTGAGTTTTGATTCGCTCTAGTTTGTATGGTTTAACTCTTGTATTTTAGAGTGTTATTGAGTGTGTTTAGGTTAGATTTGAACATTATTGTAATATGAAGACAGAAGACACATGTGAAGAATCGAGAGTTTTTAGAGCTAAGTTGAAGAGAAGTTCGCCACTGCCCATATTCCGCAGGTGCGGTGCCTATGCCGCGGTCACGATGAAGGAAGGTGACGACGATCTACTCCTATGAAGGCCGCGGTCGCGCCGCCATGGTCGCAACCGTGGTAGAAGCCGACATAGCCATCCCAAAGATAGAGCTTCTACATCCTATAATCTTCTAGACCGTCTCTCGCTCTTTGATTCTGAACCAGAAGAAGTCATGGTGGATCAAACTATTCGTCAACTCACCTCGCTGATGGATCGTAAGTCAGTTAATGAGGGCGTCCTTAACTGGGTTAAGGGCGTCCTTTAGTGCAGCGGAAAATAGACTTAACAGAATACAAGATAAGTGGACACGAGTATTTATAGAGGAACCCCACTAAGACCAACTAGTCTTATGTGTAAACCTCTACCTCCGTTGGAGGATTTTCAATAGCCGTCCCTTATCTTATTAAGAGCGAGTCCTTACAACTTAGGCGAGTCGTTACACTTCTCTGAGCTAAGCGTCCGTCCTTAGCCTCACTAGTAACACTCCTTTCAACCTAACAAGTAACCTAACACTCTTAGCTATAAGGAAGCTATCACTCACGTCTCTCACGGTTCGTTGTGAGAGACAAACTACAACTCTAATTGATTTGTGGTTTGTTTTGGATTTGATGTGGTTGGACTTTCTTTCTCTTGCTTCAAGCTCACTTGATCTTCTTGATCTTCGTTCGTGTTCTTGAATGCTTCGGGAGAGCTTGAGAGAAAGTCTTCAAAGTCCACTCTTGCACACACATGCCGCTATGCATACTCCTTGGAGAGTATTTATAGCGGAAGTGATTCTTGTCCTCTAGCGTCCTCTGAGACTTGGCAGGATCCTCGATCTTTGATCAACGGTGCGATGAGCGTCTTGAGGAGGTCAACTCTGTTGACGCTTGGGAAGCCTCCGCGTGGGTAGGGGACCATTGCTGGGAAAGCGACGTCTTTGGCATTGTCTACACGTGCCCAGACAAAGGAAGCTTCCTTCTGAGGACTAAGGCCGGACGATGATGTAATCATGTTGGGGCGGCCTTGATTTGAATTTGAACTTCGTCCGTATTTTGGTGCGCGTCCCTTCTTGATGAGGACTCCGTCCTATCTTGCGCAGGGACTCCGCCAATTACGTTTAGCTTTGGAAGTTCTGGTAACATGCGTCCCTACAGCATAGGGACTGCTGTTCACTTGTTGTCCTTTTCGCTCATGTGCGTCCACTGGACTTACCTGAGATCAAAACTTGGACAACTTATCAAATACATTTGAGTTTGTCATTATCAAAACAAGGGACGATTATTATTGGTTTAGATATTAACGACTGACGTCCTTAATATCGTCCCAACAATTTCCCCCTTTTTGATGATGACAAACTCTTTCAAATAATGCACACAGAAGTAAAGCTTTTAGCATGAGGAACTACACTTTGATTTTCTTTTCAGCTTAGATTGGCATGCAACACATTCTTTTAAGTGCGTTCTATTTTATTCCTAACTAACGACCTTTTGACTTGGCCGAAATTCCCCCTGAACACATGCTTTCTATGATAACTTAAGGACAATCGCATCTCTGCAAAACTATACTTCCCCCTTTTGGCATCATCGAAAAGGAGAACAAGTCGAAAAGCATGCAAGCACAAAGTCATAACTAAAGAAAGGTACGCTTAGACAAAATGAAGCACAAATGTAGTGAATGGCATTCAGAATGAGAAACGAGAACGTTCATTACAGACATTCACAACAAGTGTTCAAAACGGGGACAGCGTCCCATTGTCTTAACAAAAACTCAAGAAATGATAAATTGTTTCAGGGTTAGAGAAGGGGGAGGTGATCATTTTCTGGGACGCTTGCCAAGGACTTTGAGGTGTTGCTCCTGAAGATGGTTGTTCTGGGCAAGGAGCTCGTTGTTGCGCTCAAGAAGGTCTGTGTGGACGTAAAGTGTGTCGTGAACCTGCTGAATTAGATCAATCATTATGCACTGGTTCTCGATCATCATGCCCATCAGATACTTCGTAGAGTGCCTCTCAGCCTCATCAGGGACGCTCATACCATCGAGCTCGTCCTCGTCATCAGCAGCGTCCTCAGCTGGCGTCCCAACTACTTGGACATTTTCAGCTTCGTGATCTCCTTCTCCAGGTTCAGCAGCAGCAGCAGCTTGAGCTAGTGTTTTTCGCTGCCGACGAGGGTGAGGGATTCTTTGAGGCTCTTGTGTTGGCAATTTTTGAGATGGTTTAAATAGGGGAGGATTAGGGTTTGGAGAGAGATTTCGGGATTCGGTTGAAGATTTGGAAGATCTTTGAGATTTCTAAAAGTGTGCAAACAGCAGATGAGCAAAGAAAGGTTTTCGGAGTGCACAGGTGGGTATATATAGGAAGAAGACGAAGTTGGACGGTCAGGGGTAACAGGGTCTTTACACACAGCTTCCTCCACCCGCCTTCCCACACGTGGCTTTCTTCTTTGCTAAGGAATACAGCTGTTGAGCACTATTTGCGCATATCCCGAGATTTTCGCTGACGATTCGCTAAAACGGTTTACCTTCCCAATTTCAACCATTCAAACTTCTCACAATTGCAAAGGACTCTGACCTGACGTCCTTTCAACACACAACACTACACAACACAGAACTGAACCACGGCGTCCCATTCACTGATCTCAACCTCTGTAATTAGAACTCTGTACAGACAACTCTCAGCTTTTAGCACGCGTCCCTTTGATCACTTAGAACCATTTTTGAAAATCAAGCAAGTACGTCCCGTAAAGGTGAAACAAGGAATGCTCATAGGACGCGTTTGCAAGATTCTCGGCTTGGGTAAGCTTAGAGTTCCCATCATTTCGGCTTATGATGAGGGTAGGGTGATCAGGGATACTCTTGAGATGAAAAGCGAAATGAATACCATTCAAGGACACAAGCGAATACACATATCTTAGACTAGCGTCCTTTAAAGATGACTTTAATGCATGACACACCTTAAAACAAGTTCTCAACAAGACATAGCCAATCATGGAGGGAATAATAGAACGGGACTTGATCATTTAAAAGTTATCATCCCCAAGAGCAACCGGAGGTGCTCGTAGGGACGTCTATCAAGTGCTTTTGTGAAAATATCGGCCACTTGGTCCTCAGTCCTAAGATGATCCACTCTAATTAATCCATGTTCAACATTATCACGAAGAAAGTGATGCCTTATGTGAATATGCTTCGTCCTAGAATGATGAACGGGATTTTTGGCAATACTTATAGCACTGGTGTTGTCACACAAGATAGGGACTGTGTTGAGGGACGTACCATAATCTTCAAGTTGGTACTTGATCCATAGGACTTGTGAGCAGCACGAAGCAGCAACAACGTACTCAGCTTCCGCGGTTGATAGTGCCACGGAGTTTTGCTTTTTGGATCCCCAAGATACAAGGCATGAGCCAAGGAATTGTGCCATTCCTGAGGTGCTCTTCCTATCCACCACATGGCCAGCGTAATCTGCGTCAGAGTAAGCTACCAGGTTCAGGGACGTCCTTCTGGGATACCATAGACATAGGTCATCCCGTCCCTTGAGATATCTGAAGATTCTTTTGACCTCTTGCATATGGGACTCCTTTGGATTTGCTTGGAATCGAGCGCACAAGCATACAGCGAACATGATGTCGGGACGACTTGCCGTAAGATATAGCAAGGACCCTATCATTCCTCTGTAGAGCTTTTGATCTACACTCTTGCCTTCTTCATCAGCATAGAGGCGAGTGTTTGGGGAGATGGGAGTATCAATGGGTTTTGAAGAGTTCATCCCATACTTCTCAAGCATTTCACGGATGTACTTTTGTTGATGAATCCGCGTCCCATCTTTGAGCTGAGTGATTTGGAGTCCCAAGAAGAAGTTGAGTTCTCCTATGAGGGACATCTCAAACTCACTACTCATCAAGTTCTTGAATTCCTCTACAAATTTCATGTTAGTGCTTCCAAAGACTATGTCATCGACATAGACTTGGACAATTAAGACATCTTTAAGAACTTTCTTTAAGAACAGGGTTTTATCAATGTTACCTCGTGTGTACCCGTTGGACAAGAGGAAGGACGCAAACCTATCGTACCATGCACGAGGGGCTTGCTTGAGTCCATAGAGTGCCTTGTCCAAGAAGTACACATGATCTGGGTGATCAGCGTCCTCAAATCCTGGAGGTTGAGCGACGTACACTTCTTCTTTGAGCTTGCCGTTGAGAAAGGCTGTCTTGACGTCCATTTGAAAAAGCTTGAACCCTTTGTGAGCGGCAAAGGCGATGAGGAGGCGAATGGCTTCAATCCTGGCGACAAGAGCGAAGGTTTCATCATAATCAATCCCTTCCTCTTGCCTATAGCCTTGAGCCACAAGCCTTGCTTTGTTTCTTGACACGCGACCATTCTCATCAAGCTTGTTCCTGTAGACCCATCTCGTCCCTATTATGTTTTTGTTTCTCGGACGAGGGACGAGGGTCCAAACCTTATTTCTTTCGAATTGATTAAGTTCCTCTTGCATGGCCTGAATCCAATCAGCGTCCTGGAGTGCTTCCTTTATGTTCTTAGGTTCAACCAAGGACACAAAGGCGTTGAAGGCACAGAACGCTATGTTAGCATTAAGGGACTGATTCACGGCTGATCTTGTTTGAACTCCTTTTGACATATCTGAGATGATTTGATCCGTTGAATGAAGTCTCGAAAGATGGGATCCCTTATGAGTATCGTCCCTTACAGGAGTACATCTAGGGTCCGTCCAATCAGATTCATCTGAGTCAAACCCGTCGTCTTCATTGAGAGTTTCATAGAGTTCCCCCTCAGGTTGAGCGTCCTCTTCTTGACGCTGTTCTCCTTGTAGGCTTGATTCAGCGACCTCATGTTGAGCTGGAGATTCACTTTGAGATGGAACTTCCTGAACAACACTGGGAACTTCTACTGAGACTTCTTCAGGATTTTGAGTAGCGTCCTTAGGAACATAGTATTTTCCAGAGGACCCGAAATCAACTTCATCATCGGAGTCATCCTGCTGCAGAGGAGATGAGCGTTCTTTCTTACTTGGTTTATCTTTGTGAGAAGAACTTTCTTTGAACACAACATGAATGCTCTCCTCAAGCTTTAGAGTTCGTTTATTGAAAACTCTATACGCTTTACTGGTGAGGGAGTATCCAAGGAATATGGCTTCGTCACTTCTTGCGTCAAACTTTCCAAGTCTTTATTTATCATTGTTGTGAACAAAGCACTTGCATCCAAAGACTCTGAGATAGTCGATGCGAGGCTTTCTTCCATTCAGCAACTCATAGGACGTCTTCTTCAGCAAAGGACGGATCATGGCTCGATTGATAATGTAGCACGCTGTAGCAATAGCTTCAGCCCAGAAGTACTTGGGGACGCTATTGGCTAAGAGCATAGTCCTTGCCATATCCTCCAGCGTCCTATTCTTTCTTTCCACCACTCCATTTTGTAGAGGAGTCCTTGGAGCTGAGAAGTTGTGAGAGACTCCATGTTGATCACAGTAGGCCACGAACTCTGAGTTTTGAAACTCCGTCCCATGGTCTGATCTTATGGATTTGAGAGGCGTCTCAAGCGCAACTTCCACTTGTTTGATGAAGACTTTGAATGCGTTGAAGCAATATGTTTTTGAAGCTAAGAAAAGAACCCAGGTGAATCGAGAAAAGTCATCTACAAGGACATAGATATACCTCTTTCCACCATAGCTTAACGTCTTCATTGGTCCACAAAGATCCATATGGAGAAGTTCCAAAGGTTTCTTTGTGCTGACATCGTTCTTTGACTTAAAGGACGTTCTTGTCTGCTTCCCTTTGATACATGCTTCACACTGTTCAATTTTCTCAGGATCAATTTTGGGAAGACCTTTCACAAGATTTCTTTGATGAAGCTTGAGGATTGTGCTTGGTCCAGCATGGCCAAGTCGGCGATGCCAGAGGTCAGCGTCCTCCTTTGACACAGATAAGCACAACTCAGATTTTGGCTTGAACTCCTGATTGAAGATGTAGACATTGTTCTTTCGGACTCCTTTGAGGACGACTTTGTTGGATTTCTTGTTGATGACGAGGCACTCCTTTGAGTCAAATGTGACTAAGTTTTCACCTTGATCACACATTTGAGAGACGCTTAGGAGGTTGAAGCCAAGTCCTTCAACAAGGCTAACATTTGTCGCTTTGATAGACGGATTGAGAATAGCAGTTCCCGTCCCTTTGATCTTTCCTTTGCCCTTGTTGCCAAACGAGACAGTTCCTCCCGTGGCGCTACTTTGGATAGAAGTGAGATGGATTTGGCTTCTTGTCATATGGTTTGAGGAGCCACTATCAATGATCCATGGGCGTCCCCTCACTTCCACCTGCCAAAACAAGGTTAGTGTATGGCGACCCAAGCAAGGTGTTCCTTACCTGGTTCGTTACAGAAATAGAACTCTGGTTCTGGCATGTAGTCACTTATATTCACATCACTTGAAATAGCATGCTTTCTGAAAGAACTCTTAGATCGTCTAGGACGTCTAGGGTTAGCCTTAGGGACAGACTTATCATTTTCAATGTTATTCCTAGCAGCTTTGCTACTTTCAATGTCGTTCTTCAGTTTCAGGCAATCATATTTGAAGTGATCTCCTTTTCCACAGTACCAACACGTCCTATAGTAAGTACCAAGGTAGTACTTCTTGTTGGGACGTTGGATTTTGTTCTTTTTCATCTTTTAAGGGTTACAAACTTTTGAACCTTCCCCCTTAGCAATCTTCTTATAGATCCTATGACTAGTGGAGTTAGTGTAATAGTCCCTTTGACCTTTCTCTCCACTCTCTAGGACTCGAATTCTTTCAAGAAGGTTCTTGGTCTTTTCCCTTTCTAATTCAAGTTCTGAGGTTTTGCTAGCCTCAAAGTCACTAGGGAGAGAGTTCCTAGTGTCAGACTCGTATCCTAGTCCTCTTTTGGCTGGGACAAACACCATTTGTTGAACTACCTCAGTTACCGGGCTCTTCCCTAACACTTTCACCTCTTCCCTAAGCTTAGCGTTCTCTAGCTTAAGGCACATCACTTCAGTTTTCAGGGATTTAACTTCGACATACGAGGACTCTAGTTGTAACGAAACTGTAGCACAGTTCTTACATTCAACTAGCCTATTTTCACTTTCAAGTTCAAGTTCATCCATTCTATGTTGCATAACAACGCTTTCTTCCATGATTCTTTTAATGAGCTTAATAAGTTTGGTTTTGGAACAATTCTCTAAGGAGTTCATCATGGATTCACGAGTTACCTCTTGTTCCTTTTCAGAAGCGTCCTCTTCAAGGACTGGGGCGTCCTCCACAGCCATGTACGCCACTTGCTCATCATCTGAGGCGTCCTCTACGGCTATGTACGCCACTGGTCCTTCTGGTTCTTCATCATCAGAACTCACATTATCCCATGCGGCTTCGCACGCTCCCAAGAGAGCTTTCATCTTCATTTCTTTTGAGTTTAGTCCTGTAGTACACCTTTTAGCAAAGTGTCCTTTCTTGTTACATTTGTAGCAAGTAAGTTCCTTCATCTCTGCCTCTGTATACTTGGGACTCTCCTTTTTGTAAGGCATCTTGTGTTTCTTGGAATCTCTGGCCTTTTTACCCCATAAGCGAGCAACTTTGTGTAGAAGGGCAATCTCTTCCTCTTCTTCCAGCTGTTCCTTAGTCTTGCTTTCCTTTTCTTTCAAAGCTTGAGCACGCATCCTTTCACGATTCTCATTTTTATTTGCTTCCACCATTAGGGCAATATCTCTTTGGTGGCGCAGATACTCAGCGTACTCTGGAGTTGACGTCATCAAAGCAAGATCTGTCTGGGGGTTTCTAGCCAATTCAGCCATATCAGCTTCCCTTCTCGCTTCATAGCCTCTCAGCTTCCCATAGATCTCTTCCATATCCAGGGTTTTGTTGGTTGTGTTCTCCTTGAACGTAGTCCTATCAAAATTCCATTTTCCTGTAAGCCCATCAATGACTACTCCGACTCTGTTTCTCATTGAGACTTCAGCTTCTGGGATGCCTAAATTTCGCATCTTGGTCACAAGAGCTTCAAAGCGGTATGAGTAGTCCTTGACAGATTCGTTAGGAAGCATTCTGAAGGCATAGAACTCTCGTTTGATTTCAAGCTTGACGTCTTCCTTCATCTCTGCCGTACCCACATGGTACTTCTCAAGAGCTTCCCATTGTAGTTTGGCTGTTGCCAAATTGCTAACTCGGGTGGCGTCCCTTTCGCAGAGGGACGCTTGAAGGAAGCATATAGCCTTAGCGTTTGTTTCCAAAAGCTTGAATTCGTCAGGACCCCACTCGTCCTCTTTGTCTTTCTTGTCATCAGGGATGGTAAGGTCACCCTTCATGATCACTCTCCAGCATTGATAATTCTGACTTCTGTAAAAGTTCTCGAAGCGGATCTTCCAGCGGTTGAAGTTGCCGTCCGTCAGACGAGGAGGCTTTACAAATGAGATTCCAATAGGTTCCATGTCCATCTTGTACCTGCAACTCAACAAAAATCTAGAGCACCTGCTCTGATACCAATTGATGGATCGTAAGTCAGTTAATGAGGGCGTCCTTAACTGGGTTAAGGGCGTCCTTTAGTGCAGCGGAAAATAGACTTAACAGAATACAAGATAAGTGGACACGAGTATTTATAGAGGAACCCCACTAAGACCAACTAGTCTTATGGGTAAATCTCTACCTCCGTTGGAGGATTTTCAATAGCCGTCCCTTATCTTATTAAGAGCGAGTCCTTACAACTTAGGCGAGTCGTTACACTTCTCTGAGCTAAGCGTCCGTCCTTAGCCTCACTAGTAACACTCCTTTCAACCTAACAAGTAACCTAACACTCTTAGCTATAAGGAAGCTATCACTCACGTCTCTCACGGTTCGTTGTGAGAGACAAACTACAACTCTAATTGATTTGTGGTTTGTTTTGGATTTGATGTGGTTGGACTTTCTTTCTCTTGCTTCAAGCTCACTTGATCTTCTTGATCTTCGTTCGTGTTCTTGAATGCTTCGGGAGAGCTTGAGAGAAAGTCTTCAAAGTCCACTCTTGCACACACATGCCGCTATGCATACTCCTTGGAGAGTATTTATAGCGGAAGTGATTCTTGTCCTGTAGCGTCCTCTGAGACTTGGCAGGATCCTCGATCTTTGATCAACGGTGCGATGAGCGTCTTGAGGAGGTCAACTCTGTTGACGCTTGGGAAGCCTCCGCGTGGGTAGGGGACCATTGCTGGGAAAGCGACGTCTTTGGCATTGTCTACACGTGCCCAGACAAAGGAAGCTTCCTTCTGAGGACTAAGGCCGGACGATGATGTAATCATGTTGGGGCGGCCTTGATTTGAATTTGAACTTCGTCCGTATTTTGGCGCGCGTCCCTTCTTGATGAGGACTCCGTCTTATCTTGCGCAGGGACTCCGCCAATTACGTTTATCTTTGGAAGTTCTGGTAACATGCGTCCCTACAGCATAGGGACTGCTGTTCACTTGTTGTCCTTTTCGCTCATGTGCGTCCACTGGACTTACCTGAGATCAAAACTTGGACAACTTATCAAATACATTTGAGTTTGTCATTATCAAAACAAGGGACGATTATTATTGGTTTAGATATTAACGACTGACGTCCTTAATATCGTCCCAACACTCGCCCAATCTACAACAGCAGCAATTGGCTGTTCAGTTCCCCAATCTTGGGGAGGACGTGAAGTTCGAGCTTAAGTCCGGGCTCATCCACCACTTACCCACCTTCCATGGGTTGAGTGGTGAGGACCCGAACAAGCATCTGACGGAGTTCCATGCCGTGTGTGTGAGCATGAAGCCAAACGACGTCACGGAGGATCAAATAAAGCTTCGAGCTTTCCCTTTCTCGTTGGCCAACTCCGCTAAAGAATGGCTCCTTTATTTTGGTGCAGGGCTCGATCACTACTTGGGCCGAGATGAAGAAGGCCTTTCTAGTGAATTACTTCCCTGCTTCTAAACAAACATCTATCAAGAAGCATCTCAGCAGTTTGGAGCAAGAGGAGGACGAGAATCTCTATGACTATTATGAGCGCTACAAGAGGCTCATCGCTAATTGTCCCTACCATGTCTATCTTGCCAAGGAACTCATATGCTATATTATTGAGGGACTCTGCGATGCTGACAAACGTCTTGTGAATACATCTTGAGGAGGCAGTTACGAGAACTTGACTCCCACACAAGCGTTTGCGAAGATTGATATTCTTGTTGAGCAAGCTCTCAATCAGCGACCACAGACTAATGTGAGGTCTGCCAATGTGATGAATGAGTCCCTGAATACTAAAGTAAGGGAACTCAAAGATCTTATGAAGGAACTGCTCGTGAAGAAGGGTGCGCAACAAGTCAATGCTTGTGGCTTATGTTATGATGCAAGCCACCACTCCGACCAATGCCCTACGATCCAAGAGCCCAAGGCATCAGTGAACGCCGTCGGTAATTATGGTGCGCCCTGCCCCCGGAATGATCCTTTCTCTAACACCTATAATCCGGGGTGGGCGAACCATCCTAAGTTCCGATGGAACAACCAACATCAATAAGATCCACCACAACAACAGCAGTAGTACGCTCCTCAGGGCCAACAACAACAATTCCGATCCAATAATTATGCCCCGAGAGCACCTGCACCGTCTCTGAATATTGCCATCAATGCTCTTATTAAGAAAAATCAAGAGACGAGAGCCGCTGTAAAGAACCTTGAGAGTCAACTGAGCCAACTCGCCACCATGATCAATAGGCTTGAGTCTAAGGAGTCCGGGAAACTCCCTTCTCAACCTCTCAATCATAAAGAGAATGTGAATTCCATGCAATTGAGGAGCGGTAGAGCCATTGCAAGTCGAGAGCCTCCTTCTAACGCAATTCCGCGCCTGCGCTCTCCCAACCGCACCCGCGGCGATCACCTAGATCTTGAGGAGCAAGTCTTTGTCAAGAATCCGCACCCGTACTCACCTCACCACGCCCGTGGAAACTCGACAGAACCTTCAGAGCCAGCCACGGACAAAGTGCCGCGCCTGCGGAGCCCCCGCTGCGCACGCGGAAATCGTGTAGAAGTGGGTTTCGAGGCATTGCTCGATTACGCCTGCAAGAACGACCATCATTGACTGCGCCCGCGCTCCCCTGACTGCGCCCGCGGTACCACACCCGAGGAGGATGATGGGTATGTTTACACCAAAGCTCCCACATCTTAGCTCTCTCAAGCCTTCTCCTCCTTTCCCGGAAGCACTTCAAGATACGAGGAAGCCGACACATGACAAGGAACTTTTCGGGACCTTTGCCAATTGCTAGGTAAATGTTGCTCTTCTTAATCTCATTCAAGGTGTCCCTCGGTTTGCTAAATTCATGAAAGAGTTCTACACTATTAAAAGAAAACAAAGGTCTAAACCTAAAATTGAAAAAGTAGCTCTACTTCAAAAAACTAAGGATAACTGACAGGTCCAAAATACTCTACCAATTTGCGACGGGTCACCTAAGGATAGGGCCTCGGGTCAATCAACAAATAAATTTGTATCACGACCCCGTTTTAGTACGGTGGTCGAGGTCGAACACGAGGAATTATGGATTATGCGTTGAACGGTTGATTATCTAACACAAACACAAAGGGAAGAAAACACACGAAGCAACTCGGGCTCGAGGTTGTCAATCTCGGGTCCGAGGTACTTAGGCACAAACAAAGTTGGGCTCGAGGCTAGGGGACTCGGGCTCGACGCAAAAATCAACACAAAGGAGAAAAACGAGCTAGGCTAAGGGGATCCTAGGGTTAGGGGTTCATGCCAACATCAACTTCGCATGCTATCATATAGATCAATGAACTAGAGGCTTTCGCTTTGGACATAGATCAACAAATCCAATCAAATTATGCCATTAATCTCAAGGAACGGCTTTCGCACATATTCAAGCCAATCGACTTTCCACTTTCGCTTCGAGTCGATCGACTCTCTATCTACTCCTATTCGCTACTTCATCTATCTCTACAAGGTTGTTCCTCGGCTTTCACAAAGGGATCATGCTCATAAGGTAAATAGACATGGATCTAGGCAATCAAATAATGAAATTGGTTCAAGCACATGCAATCGAGTTGGCGTTTTCGCCCCCTACCCTAAGATCAAGCTAACTACTCACTAATCATGGAATTCAAACTAGCAATCATCAAAGACCATAGGCAAATCATGATTCATGCAAGTCAAATCCACAATCAACAACACAAACTCAAAGCTAAAACAAACTTGAATTAAACTAAGGAAGAAGAACTCTTACAAATCTCTACTCCAACTGCAAGCCAAGGGTTTCTTTCCTCTCCAAGGAAAGGAATTCACCCAAATCCTCCCCTAGATCTTGGGTTTCTTCCCTCCCTTGGAGAAGAGTCCACCCCCTTCTTCATCCTTCTACTCTCTCAAACCTCACTCTCAATTCCCTCTACCAAGCTTGTCTAAAGTTATCCTCCAAATGAGAGATTACAAGGGTTTAAATAGAGTTTTTCCCTCTACCACAAAGACTAGATTACCCTTCTAAACTCCTTGATCTCCAAGGAAACTCCTTGATCCCCAAGGATTCTAGACTCCTTGATCTCAGAGCAAGCGAATATAATTTTGGTTACTAATAAGAAAATCCCAAGAAAGAAAGGAATCTAAAGCCCGGCGCGCTGGATCGACACGGAGAGACCTCGGGCCTGACTTGCTTCTACCTCGGTCCAAAGGCAAATCTTCCAGGTACCTCGGGCCCTACTTGCCACACCTCGGGCCCGACATAGTGTAGACCATGGACCTCGGGCCCGACTTGCCCAGACCTCGGGCCTAAGGCAAAAATCAGCTTTCTTCGCTCCGTTCTCTCTCGTTTTGGCTCGGTTTGGCTTGATTCTTTCGCCCTTCAGTTGGTCTTCACTTAAGGCTTCTTTCCATGCACCTTTAGCTCCATTTTGACTCTTTTTTCATCCTTGAATTCCTCGATACTGCCATGATGCTCCAATCTCCATGATTCTTGCTCCGAAATGCCTACAAAATACACAAAAACAAGCGTAGTCTCCGAATCTCATAGAAATGCGGGAACTAAGCCAAAAGCCTCCAAAACTAAGGAGAAACTAAGGAAAAACTAAGGAAACTAACTCTAATCTAACCTAAGAAAGACATAAAAACAAAGCATAAAAGATGGACATCAATAGCAACACCGAGTCGGTTAATTCACTTCTCCAAAAACAATTGCCTAAAAATGTGGAGATCGTGGAAGATTTACCGTCCCTGTCTCGGTAGGAGAAACCATGATTGAGCATGCCATGCTAGATTTAGTTGCATCCATCAATGTCCTTCCCACGTGCATATATGAGAAGTTAGGCCTAGGTCCTTTAAAAAACACCGATATTTTTATTGAATTGGCTGACCACTCTACCGTGCACCCAAAAGGGTTAGTGGAGGATGTTTTAGTGCAGGTCGATGGTTTGATTTTCCCTATAGATTTCTTTTTGATGGAGACAGGTGAAGGGCGCTACGACCCGGTTCTCTTACTTGGTCGCCCGTTCATGAAAACCGTCAGGACAGTGATAGATGTTGCCAACGGTTTACTTTCAATATCCCACGGTGGGAACAAGATCCGATTCCACATCGATGAGGATCCGTATTGAGCGTATCCACGTCAAGCCAACGGCGTTAAACAAAAACGCTGCTTGGGAGACAACCCAAGGATTAGATAGATTGTTTTTCCCATTCTTATCTTAGCATTTAATTCATTTTCGAGCTAACATACATGTACGAGGTCCGAAAGGACATCCTGGTACGAAACCGTGCCCGCGCCGTTCAGGCCGCGCCCGTGGTAGACCACCAGTGACGCCCCAACGAACAGGTACTAGCCCGTGCTCGCGGCAACCATATTGCGTCCCAGTTTTTGCTCGCTTTGAAAAAAAAAGAGGACTTTTTGTCCCATTCTATCCTATATCTTCCATCTATCTATATCATTCTCTTCCATCTTCTATCTTTCCACCCCTTCTATATATTTTTTCCATTCACCTTTAGAGTTCCATTCTTTCGGCTTTGTGTAAAAGCCTAGGTATGGGGAAGCTTTGTTCCCTCGGGATTTCTTGTCCAAGGTTCGAAGTTCAAGTATCTGTCCATCTTCCGAGAGAGGATCCAAGACACGAAGGTTGTTTGCACATCACATAGTCCGAGACGAAGTCAAGACCTCGTCACTGCATGATTACCGCGCCTGCACTCCATCAGCAGCGCCTGCGGTGGTCTTCCTGACGTTGAATTTTGCTCTCTGCCGTGTTTCCGCACCTGCGCCCCTATCACCGCGACCGCGGATATCCATCAGAACGATATTCCGAAGTCCTTTCTTCCATTCTTTTTCCACCTTTGAAGAGTTCTTCCATTCCACCCCTCTTCTTCGTTTATGAGTCTTCTGATTTCCTTCTTCCTTGATTCTATCATTTATCTTTACTTCATTGAGGACAATGAATGATTTAAGTATGGGAGAGGGAATACTCGCATTCGCTTATCCTAGTTAGCTTAGTTAGAGATTCACTTCAGATTTTTGATTTTCTTCTTTTCATAGAGCACTTGCACCATCCTTTTTGCATAATAAAGAAAGAAAGAAAGAAAAAGATGAAAAAACCATAAAAATTGAAAAAAGGCATATAAATCCTAGGATAGGTCGAAAAATCGAAAGGGCGGCTCAAGTAATAAGCAGGTAACCTGGACCAGCATTAGGTTGGGGTTGTTATGAGTGATTATGAGTATTTGTGAGCACACTGATTCGGCCTATTTTGTATGGATTAACTCTTGTATTTTAGGGCTTTATTGAGTGTGTTTAGGTTAGAGTTG
Organism: Polygonum maritimum; assembly: GCA_963924305.1. NCBI lineage: Eukaryota > Viridiplantae > Streptophyta > Magnoliopsida > Caryophyllales > Polygonaceae > Polygonum > Polygonum maritimum. The sequence continues at coordinate 12,327,848 of OZ002735.1, read as the reverse complement.
TGCGTAATTGTAATATCTAGGCCGAAGACACAAGAATTCAAGATTCAAGAGTTCTAAGGCGTTTTGAGCTGTCTACACGACACCACTTGCTTGCGAAGGCTATATCTCGGGCTATAGGAGTTGGATTGATCTGATTCTGGTTCCATTGGAAATCTAACTTCAAGGGCTTCAATTAATGTTTTTACACCGAAGTCAGATTCCAAGTGGAAGATGGTCAAAACAGCCTCCGAAGTGACACTAGTGGGTCTTTCCGAATACCGCGACCGCGGCCTGGCCGACGCGACCGCGGTGGCTGCCGAGACGAAATTTTCTCCTCTGTTGTGAAAGCGCGGGCGCGGTGGTGACGACGCGACCGCGGTGATGCCGAATCCGAAGCGGGCCAAAATCTTTCTATCTTGTTTCCTTTTCTATCTTTTGCCTCTTTCCTTATCTATCTCGTGGAGCTTGTTCCTTGGGCTATATAAGGAGGAGCCTGCCTTAGGTTTTGAGATACATTCTACATTCTACCTTCTACCAATTCTTCTCTTTTAGGTTTTAGCTTAGTTATGGAGAGCTAGTCTCCTTGGGTTTGTTCAAGGGAGAAGCTCTGATGTATGAACTCGTGAGGTTTTGGTAATTGATTTCTATCCTTTGGTTGATATTGATTCTCTTGTGCTTCATCTTATGAATGTTTATTGTTTCTCTAGGAGTAGCTAACCTATTGAATTGATTTATATTCTATAGTTTGATTAGGTTTGGACCATGGACAAAACTAATCTGTGAAAACAACTTAACATAGACCTGTTGTCTATGCAACTAGGATTAAGAAGAAAATTAATTGTTTTATCTTGCAATTGACTCGTAGCTTGATTGTTTGATATTATATCTTGCATATCCTTGTTCTCTATGCTAATTCAAGGTTACGCGTCCTTGCCTAGGGTTATAGAATTGCTTGGACCGTGGACTTGCGATTGTTAATGATTAGGATAGGAATTAACCATAAGTGTGAATGAAATCAATGGATGAATCTATGATCGAGTGATTATTAAAGAGTGGATCTTTTGAATGAACTTGCTTTCCCATATTTGTTTGTTTGTTATTTGTTTTGTTTTCTTAGTTTAGATTAGTTTAGATCTCTTCTCTAAATCCCCCTTTTCTTTGGTTGATAATTATATTAATACTAGAAGCCATAGTTCTCTTGGGTTCGACCCCTTACTTGCTTACTATACTTAGTTTGTAGTTTGGGTTATTTATCTTTGATCTTGGCACGACGACTTTAGCCGAGTCAAATTTTGGCGCCGTTGCCGGGGAACTTTGGTTTCTTTCTAGTATTAATATTTGTATTGGCTTTGTGTGGACCTATCTTACGGTCCGCACTTGTATATTCTGATGTTTGCTTTTAAGTTTTGTCAGTTGCAGGATGAGCCCTTTCATGGGTATTTCACTAGGTGTCAGGAACAATTGTATGAGCTTGCGTCGTGGGGCTTAGACATAAAGATTAAAGATGCTTGCGATTACATCTTTGGTGGGGTGACTCATGAGACCCTACTGATGTTGTACCGCAAGAGCGAAGGAAAATATGTCATCTGGGAACCCATGGACCAATGGAATTTCTTTTGTGGGATCCGAGCCGACGAGGTCAAGGAATTAGCTTCTATCGAAGATCCGCGCCCGCGCTCACCAACCCGCGCCCGCGGAAATTCGACAGAACCTACGGAGTTTTCTTCGGATGAAGAGCCGCGACCGCGTGCCCTTGAGCCGCGACCGCGGTCCCCTGAGCCGCGACCGCGGTCCCCTGAGCCGCGACCGCAGTCCCCTGAGCGCGCCCGCGGAAATACCCTAGAGGCATCCCCCGATTTCTCCGGAGAAAAGCGACCGCGGCACTCATGTCGCGAGGTCTTAGGTGCCCCTTGCTTCGAATGTGCTACGGTGGATGGGCCCTACTACCTTCCTCGCAGTTCAGCCCCTGTTTCACATAAGGAAACGGAGGGTTCCCCCTTGGAGGAGTACCGCGACCGTAATCCACAAACCGCGCCCGCGGCCTCTAAGGAGGCTTGTCCACCTGTGCTCAGCCACAAGCCTGTCCCCCCCAAGAGGCTCCCCAAGCGCGTTCCCACAAGACCGAAAGAATCCACTCAGAATGACAAGACGAAAGAAGAAGTTGATTGGGTGATATTTGGTGAATTTTGGGATGGTTTGGAGCAAGAGGAGGTTCGAGATGATGATATGGAGATTTCTTCTTCACCGTCAGAAAATTTCGTATCCCCCTCCATGGAGATTCCGGAAATCAGCCTTGACGATCCATATATCCTTTATTCCACTTCTTCTCTATCTTTTGATCCTGATTTTGTTCTTACATGCCAATCTTTCATTAAGGATTCTATCTTTGAGCATGCTAGGGTAGGTGTTGAGTTCTTCTATGCTTTACCTCATGATAGTGATAATTCAACTAGGGGATTTGCATGCTTTGCTAAATACTTTGAAAAATCACATAAATCACCTAATTGGTTTCACTCTAGAAAATCTCACCCTAATTGCTCAAGCATGTTTGATAGGTTAAAAAGGAGTTTGAATTATTTCTTATTTCTTGATAATTTGTCAATATGCTATGTGTCCTGTTGTAAGATAGCTGTACATGACTTTGATTTGATGCTCAGGGCATTGACGATGTCCGATCATGAAGATGTCGAGCCATCGACGTTAAATAAAGACGCTGCTTGGGAGGCAACCCAAGGCTTAGATAGATTGTTTTTCCATTCCTAGCTTAGGTCTATTTTCGTTTTCGGGCTAACGTGCAGGTACTAGGTCCAAAAGGACATTCTGGTGCAAAATCGCGCTCGCGGCAGCCATACCGCGCCCGCGGTGGAGCACCAGAACCCATCCCGACGAACAGGTACTAGCGCCGCGACCGTATCATGCAGTGGGTTCCGAAAGAAAAAAAAAAATTTCTTTCGGGCATTTATATCTATATCTTGCATCTATCTATATCCATTCTTTTCCATCTTCTATCTTTTCACCTTCTATTTGTTGTCTTTTCACCCACTTTTGTAATTCCATTCTTTTGGCTATGTGTAAAGCCTAAGTATGGGGGAGCTTTGTTCCCCTGAGAGTTCTCTTCTCCATGGCTCGAGTTCAAGTATTTGTCCATCTTCCAAGAGACGAGTCAAGATACGAAGGTTGTTTACACATCACATTGTTCGAGACGAAGTCAAGACCTCGTCCCTGCACGAGCACCGCAACCGCGCCACATCAGCCGCGCCCGCGGTTAGCCAACAGACTTGGATTACGAAGTTCAATTCTTTCTACACCTTTGAAGAGTTCTTCCATTCCGCCACTCTTCATTCGATTGTGAGTCTTCTGATATACCTTTCTCCTTGCTTCTATCCTTTCTCTTTGCTTCATTGAGGACAATGAAGGATTTAAGTATGGGGGACGGAGTACTCTCATTCGCTTATCGTAGATTAGCTTAGTTAGATATTTGCTTCAGATTTTTGATTTTCTTCTTTTCATGGAGCACTTGCACCATACTTTTTGCATAATAAAGAAAGAAAGAAAAGAAAAAGATAGAAAAAGCCATAGAAATTGAAAAAAGGCATATAAATCCTGGGATGAGTCGAAAACCTGAAAGGGCAGCTCAAGTAATAAGCAGGTAACCCGGACCAGCATTAGGCTGGGGTAATATGAGGTTCATGAGTGATGTGAGTATTTGTGAGCACACCTATTGAAAAATGAAAAGAGCGGTTAGATGAAAACCCGAAAGGGCGCCTAAGCAGAATTGAGCGGTAAAATTTGAGTGTTTTAGGATCATTCTTGCTTAGGGACTTTGGGGCTTACATGTTAGATTTGGGTAGATCCTAGGTTGCTCTCTTTCATGTTTTTAGAGCTTGAGTGTTATATCATGTTGTGAGGTGTGTGTTTGAGCTTCATTGTTTTATGCTCATGATTTCTCTATATTTTGTGTTTGGGTTGTGAGTTGAGTGTTTTTATCTTCCTTTGTATTTCCTGAGATCTTAGATGTGCTTCCTTGTTATATTTGTTTTGAGCTTACTCGAGGACGAGCAAGATCTAAGTATGGGGGAATTTGATTCGGCCTATTTTGTATGGATTAACTCTTGTATTTTAGGGCTTCATTGAGTGTGTTTAGGTTAGAGTTGTGCGTAATTGTAATATCTAGGCCGAAGACACAAGAATTCAAGATTCAAGAGTTCTAAGGCGTTTTGAGTTGTCTGCGCGACACCACTTGCTTGCGAAGGCTATATCTCGAGCTATAGAGGTTGGATTGATCTGATTCCGGTGCCATTGGAAAGCTAACTTCAAGGGCTTCAATTCATCTTTTTACACCGAAGTCAGATTCCAAGTGGAAGATGGTCAAAACAGCCTCCGAAGTGACACTAGTGGGTCTTTCCGAATACCGCGACCGCGGCCTGGCCGACGCGACCGCGGTGGCTGCCGAGACGAAATTTTGTTCTCTGCTGTGAAAGCGCGGGCGCGGTGGTGACGACGCGACCGCGGTGATGCCGAATCCGAAGCGGGCCGAAATCTTTCTATCTAGTTTCCTTTTCTGTCTTTTGCCTCTTTCCTTATCTATCTCGTGGAGCTTGTTCCTTGGGCTATATAAGGAGGAGCCTGCCTTAGGTTTTGAGATACATTCTACATTCTACCTTCTACCAATTCTTCTCTTTTAGGTTTTAGCTTAGTTATAGAGAGCTAGTCTCCTTGGGTTTGTTCAAGGGAGAAGCTTTGATGTATGAACTCGTGAGGTTTTGGTAATTGATTTCTATCTTTTGGTTGATATTGATTCTCTTGTGCTTCATCTTATGAATGTTTATTGTTTCTCTAGGAGTAGCTAACCTATTGAATTGATTTATGTTCTATAGTTTGATTAGGTTTGGACCGTGGACAAAACTAATCTGTGAAAACAACTTAACCTAGACCTGTTGTCTATGCAACTAGGATTAAGAAAAGAATTGATTGTTTTATCTTGCAATTGACTCGTAGCTTGATTGTTTGATATTATATCCTACATATCCTTGTTCTCTATGCTAATTCTAGGTTAAGCGTCCTTGCCTAGGTTTATAGAATTGCTTGGACCGTGGACTTGCGATTGTTAATGATTAGGATAGGAATTAACCATAGGTGTGAATGAAATCAATGGATGAATCTATGATCGAGTGATTATTAAAGAGTGGATCTTTTGAATGAACTTGCTTTCCCATATTTGTTTGTTTGTTATTTGTTTTGTTTTCTTAGTTTAGATTAGTTTAGATCTCTTCTCTAAATCCCCCTTTTCTTTGGTTGATAATTATATTAATACTAGAAGCCATAGTTCTCTTGGGTTCGACCCCTTACTTGCTTACTATACTTAGTTTGTAGTTTGGGTTATTTATCTTTGATCTTGGCACGACGACTTTAGCCGAGTCACACACCTTGAGAAAAATGAAAAGAGCGGTTAGGTGAAAACCCGAAAGGGCGCCTAAGCAGAATTGAGCGGTAAAATATGAGTGTTTTAGGATCATTCTTGCTTGGAGACTTTGGGGCTTACATATTAGATTTTTGGGTAGTACCTTGGTGGCTCTACACTTTTTAGAACTTGAGTGATATATATCTTGTTGTGAGGTGTGTGTTTGAGCTTCATTGTTTTATGCTCATGATTTCTCTATATCTTTAAGTTCGGGTTGAGAGTTGAGAGTTTTGTTTTCCCTTGTATTTCCTGAGATCTTAGATGTGCTGATTGTCATATTTGTTTTGAGCTTATTCGAGGACGATCAAGAGCTAAGTATGGGGGAATATGATTCGCTCTAGTTTGTATGGTTAACTTTTGTATTTTAGAGCATTATTGAGTGTGTTTAGGTTAGATTTGAGCGTTATTGTAATATGAAGACCGCAGACATAAGATGTGAAGAATCGAGAGTTTGTAGAGCTAAGTTGAAGAGAATTTCGCCACTGCCCATATTTCATAGGCGGGGTGCCTATGCTGCGGTCGTAGTGAAGGAAGGTGACGACGATCTGCTCCTATGAAGGTCACGGTCGCGCCGCCATGGTCGCATCCGCGATAGAAGCTGACATAGCCATCCCAAAGTTAGACCCACCGCGGGCGTGGTGGTTGCACCGTGGTTGCGGTGATGCCGAATTCCAAAGCGGACGAAATCTTTTTTATCTTGTTTCCTTTTCTATCTTTTGCCTCTTTCCTTATCTATCTCGGGGAGCCTGTTCCTTGGGTTATATAAGGAGGAGTCTACCTTAGGGTTTAGGCATCTCAATTCATATCTCTTGTATCCCAACTTTCTCTTAATTAATTGTTTTAGTTTTCTTTGTAATGGATAACTAATCTCCCTTGGAGTTTATTCAATCAAGGAAGTTTATTATGAAGTTGTGAAATTCTGGTAACTTTTTTATCCCTAGGTCTTTATTGATATCTTGTGCTTCATCCCATGATCTTTGTTTGATTATATGAGCCTGATCAACTTGTTTAATTGGCTTAGATCTATTGTTTGAATTAGGATTGGTTGTTTTCTATGCATCTTTCCTGTTGTCAAAACAACTCTATTCTAAGACCGTGGACTAGATTAGGGAAGAGTATTCAATGGTTGTTTTATGCATGAAACTTGTAGCTTGATTGCATGATTAAATTTCCTATTATCCTTGTTTGTATTGCATGATTCAAATTAAGCATCCTTCTTCATATCATAGTTTTGCTAGGACCGTGGACTAGCGAATAATTAAGATAAGAATCGGAATTGACCTAAGAATATAAAGAAGTGGATTAATTGATGATCAATGAACTTGTTGGGACGCTATCAAGGACGCTTGCGTACTTGATAGTGTGCCCACACAAACCGTACCTTAATTTTGCTAGGACCGTTCAGGAACGCCAGTGACAAAATAGGACAACAAGTGTGTGGACGTCCCCTAGGATTAGGGATGCTAGCTAACAAGAAGTAAGGACCAGCAAGAGACTACTTGAGCAAGGACGGAGTCCCAAACAAGTAGGAACGCAAGCAGAGCGTCCTTACTCACTAGCCGATGGGATGACATCACTCGACAACATTTGATCATCCTAGGACACGTGGAGACCGATCCTGTAGCAGAGTCCAACACTACGTGGCGGACGATCCTGTAGCAGAGTTCATCAACACGTGGCGGCAGATCCTGTAGCGGAGTCCATCACACACAGCTGGATACAGGAAGCTTCCTCATCACCGCCCTACTATGTGGAGGAAGATCCTGTAGCCACGTCCACGAAGGGCATGATCGTCCGAAGAGGAAAGACGCCCTTCCCAAGTCCTATAAGTAGCCCAAGGCATTTATTATGACATCAACGCTTTCAGAGAATATTCAGAGAGAATCAGAGGAAAGCGACTCACTCAAGAACACGAAGAACTAGCTCAAGAACACTCAAGAACAGTTCTAGGCTTGTGCTAGATCGAGTGAGAATTGTAACCCAAATCACAACTTGTTTGTAACTCAGAAAACCCAAAAAGAAAGAGAGAGAGTCCTACAACGCACTGTAGGACGTAGGGATAGAAGTCCTTTAGAAGATTAAACTCGCTTAGGTTGTAGGCTTGTGGACTTAGAATGCTGTCTAAGTGCCAGAGAAGTATAAAGAACTCGCCAGTACAACGTAAGGACGTTTAATAAGAAAGGAAGATTCTATTCAAAAAATCCTCCAAGGAGGTAGAGGTTTACACTCAAGGACTTCTTGGTCTTGAGTGGTTCCTCTATAAATCACTGTGCTCATTATTTGCTAAGTTCACCTGTTTAGTTTACATTTCCGCTGCACAACTAAAGGACGCCCTTACACCTCGTAAGGACGCCTCACCTAAGGACGCCTTTACCTAAGTAAAGGACGTCCCTCAGTTATACTAACGATCCAACAATTGGTATCAGAGTAGGCGCTCTAGATTTTGTTGAGTTGCAGGTAAAAAATGGACATGGAACCAATCGGAATCTCTTTTGTGAAGCCTCCGCGCCTGACGGACGGCAACTTCAATCGCTGGAAGATAAGATTCGAGAACTTCTGCAGAAGTCAGAACTATCAATGCTGGAAAGTAATCATGAAGGGTGACCTCAAAGTCCCTGTTGACAAAGCTGACAAAGAGGACGAGTGGGGTCCTGATGAATTCAAGATGATGGAAACAAATGCTAAGGCAATATGTTTTCTACAAGCGTCCCTCTGCGAAAGGGACGCCATCAGAGTTAGCAATCTGGCAACAGCCAAACTACAGTGGGAAGCTCTCGAGAAGTACCACGTAGGAACTGTTGAGATGAAGGAGGACGTTCAGCTTGAAATCAAGAGAGAGTTCTATGCTTTCAGAATGCTGCCCAATGAAACGGTTAAGGACTACTCATACTGTTTTGAAGCTCTTGTCACCAAGATGAAAAACTTGGGTATCCCAGAAGCTGAAGTTTCAATGAGGAACAGAGTTGAAGTAGTCATTGATGGACTAACAGGAATTTGGAACTTCGATAGAACTACTTTCAAGGAGAATCAAGCCAACAAGACGCTTGATATGGAAGAGATCTATGGGAAGCTGAGGCAGTATGAAGCAAGAAGGAACTCTGACATGGCTGAGCTAGGAAGGAACCCACAAACAGATCTTGCTTTGGCATCAACAACACCAGAGTACGCTGATTACCTACGTCGCCAAAGAGAAATAACATTGATGGTGGACGCTAACAAGAATAAGAACCATGAGAAGATGCGCGTCCAAGCGTTGAAGGAGAAAGAAAGCAAGTCAAAGGAACTGCTTGATGAAGGAGAAGAACTTTCCCTTATTCATAAAGCTCTCCGTTCCTATGGCAAGAGGAACATATACTTCAACAAACACAAGATGCCTTACAAGAAGCAAAGCCCCAAGTACACAGAGGCAGAAATAAAGGAACTCACTTGTTACAAATGTAAAAAGAACGGAAATTTTGCTAAGAAGTGTACCACGGGAATGTCCTCTAAGGATATGAAGAAGAAAGCTCTCATAAATGCGTACACAGCTGCATGGGACTGATGGGGTCTCGTCCGGATCGGATGATATCAAAATTTAAATTTATAAACTGGACCCCAATTGTAGTAAAAGAGGTAGGGTGTCGAACACACGGGAGTTCGTGCGTTGAGAGTACCCAAACGACTAAAAAGAGGTAAAAGAAAGGTAAAAACGAGGAAAACCAAAGAGAACACCTCGGATCGACACTGGTCACTTCGGTCCGAGGGTGGATCGAGGTTGATTTGGCCGGGACCGACACACACAACGTCGGGCCCGATGTACTGGGTAACTCGAACTAGGCAAATTTGGTAGATCGGTCTTGGGTTTTGGGGTTCCTTCCCTAACTAGACTTGGGTGATTCCACCCCAATTCAGCCAATAAGTGTTGATCCTTGTGAGATCGAGGTTGTTAGCCTTTGATCCCTCCACTCTACACTTCAACCCAAGGGAGTTTCCACTCGCCTTCGATGCTAGGTCTAGTGATGGGTCCGAGATTGCTCCCGCTTACTCTTACCAATCACAAGCCCTAGGTCCTTTGTTCCCACAAGAGAATTGAAGCTCAATGTAGAGAGGATTCCTAGATCAAGCACTCAAGGCTATGGAATTGGGGGTTCCTACCCAATCCTAGCTAGGGGTTTCCCCCATAGCCCAAGACTATGGAATCTACTCCATCAAGTAAGAGTAAAAAGCAATCAAATGGTAAAGCAAGCAAAACTTAATCATCAAACTCAAACCAAGCCTTAATTGCATTCAAATCCAAAGGGTTCACAATATCCAAGTCCCAATTCTACTAAACCAAAGCAAAACAAGTTCAAAACTCACTACTCTCCTCTCTAGCTCCACCGATCTCTCTTCTCTTCTCCTCCTCCTTTCTTCTCCTTGCTCTCCAAGTCTTCCTTGAGCCTTTTGAGAGAGATTTTTGTGTGGGATTAATTGATCCTCCTCTAATGCTCTCTAATCACCTCTAATTATACTCTCTCTTCGATTGGGGATCAAGGAATTCCCAATTTAGAAGAAGGGCAAAATTGGAAGATCACAACATTGTGCCTTGGAGCCCAATCCTTTCCTTTGCCGACTCGGACCGACGCGGGCGGACATCGGGCCCGACGTTGGGAACGTCGGTCCTATGCTCTGGTGCTCGAACTCGGGCCCGACTTGGTAATAACTCGATCCGGGGTCTCGGTCCTTCTTCTCTTCTTGGTTTTCCTTGAGTTCCTCTTCATTCTTTGCATGGCTCTTCCGCTCCTTAGCTCCCTTTCTTGGCTCCTTCTTATAAACTCCTCCAAAACGTCCTCAAATGCGCCATTTTACCTACAAAACATAACAAACTCGCATAGTTTCCGAATCTCGTTGAAAACCGGGAATTAAGCTAAAAAGGGACGAAACTAACAAAGAAAGGAATGAAAAACACCTATTTACAAGGGAAATTAACTACTAAAACACCACCAAAATGAGAGACATCAGGGACAATCTCAGTTCTGATGATGAGGAAGAACATGAAGAGCAAGTTGTATACATGGCAATGGAGGATGCCCCAGCTGTTGAAGAGAACGCCTCCGAAAATGAACAAGAGGTAACTCATGATTCCATGATGCGTTCCTTAGAGAAATGTTCAAAACCAAAGCTTATTAAACTCATTGGTAAAATCATGGAAGAAAGTCTTGCTATGAAACATAGAATGGATGAACTTGAAGATGAAAACATAGTAGTTGAATGTGAGAACTGTGCTACAGTATCCTTGCAACTAGAGTCTTCCTATGAAGAAAATAAATCCCTAAAAACTGAAATGACGTGTCTTAAACTGGAGAACGCAAAGCTTAGGGAAGAAGTTAAAGTGCTAGGAAAGAGTCCTGCCATTGAAGAAGTCAAACCTATGGTGTTTGTCCCTGCCAAAAGAGGACTAGGTTATGAGTCGGATACTAGGAACTCTCTCCTAAGCGACTTTGAGGCAAGCAAAACTTCAGAACTTGAACTAGAAAGGGAGAAAACTAAGAACCTTCTTGAGCAAATTAGAGTCCTAGAAAGTGGAGAGAAAGGCCAAGAGGACTACTACACTAACTCCACTAGCCGTAGGATCTATAAGAAAATTGCTAAGGGGAAAGGTTGTACAGTTTGCAATCCACAAATAATGAAAGAGAACAAAATTCAACGTCCCAATAAGAAGTACTATCTTGGTACATACTACAGGACGTGCTGGTACTGTGGACAAGAAGATCACTTTAAATATGATTGTGTAAAACTGAAGGAAGATATTGAGAGTCGAAAAGCTGCTAGGACTAACATTGAAAATGATAAGTCCGTCCCTAAGACTAATGCTAGGCGTCTTAGACGCTCTAGAAGTTCTTTCAGAAATCATGCTATTTCAAATGATGTTAATCTGAATGACTATTTGCCAGAACCAGAGTTCTATTACTGTAACGAACCAGGTAAGGAACACCTTGCTTGGGTCGCCAAACACTAACTTTGTTTTGGCAGGTGGAAGTGAGGGGATGCCCATGGATCGTTGATAGTGGCGCCTCAAATCATATGACAGGAAGCCAGATTCATCTCACTTGTATCCAAAGTAGTGCCACGGGAAGAACTGTCTCGTTTGGCAACAAGGGCAAGGGAAAGATCAAAGGGACGGGAACTGCTACTCTCAACTCGTCCATCAAAGCATCAAATGTCAGTATTGTTGAGGGACTTGGCTTCAATCTCCTTAGCGTCTCTCAAATGTGTGATCAAGGTGAAAACCTAGTCACATTTGACTCAAAGGAATGCCTTATCATCAACAAGAAATCCAACAAAGTTGTTCTCAAAGGAGTACACTAGAATAATGTCTACATCTTCAACCAAGAGTTCAAGCCTGCATCAAAATTGTGTCTATCTGTTTCAAAGGAGGACGCTGACCTCTGGCATCGCCGTCTTGACCACGCTGGACTAAGCACAATCCTTAAGCTACACCAAAGAAATCTTGTTAAAGGACTTCCCCGAATTGATCCTGAGAAAGTTGAACAATGCGAAGCCTGTATCAAAGGGAAGCAAACAAGAACGTCCTTCAAGTCCAAAAATGAAGTAAGTACGAAGAAGCATCTGGAACTTCTTCATATGGATCTTTGTGGACCAATGAAGACGCTGAGCTACGGTGGAAAGAGGTACATGTACGTTCTCGTAGATGATTTTTCTGATTCACTTGGGTTCTTTTCTTGGTGTCAAAAGAAGATTGTTTCAATGCATTCAAAGTCTTCATCAAACAAGTGGAAGTTGCCCTTGAGACGGCACTGAAAGCCATACGATCAGACCATGGGACGGAGTTCCAAAACTCAGAATTCCTAGCCTACTGTGATCAACATGGTGTCTCTCACAACTTCTCAATTCCAAGGACTCCTCAACAAAATGGAGTTGTGGAAAGAAAGAATCGGACGCTGGAGGATATGACAAGAACTATGCTTCTAGCAAATGGTGTCCCCAAGTACTTCTGGGCGGAAGCCGTTGCTACAGCTTGCTACATCATTAATCGTGCCATGATCCGTCCTCTGCTGAAGAAGACGTCCTATGAGTTGTTGAATGGAAGGAAGCCTCGCATTGACTATCTCAGAGTTTTTGGTTGCAAGTGCTTCGTCCACAACAATGACAAAGAAAGACTTGAAAAGTTTGATGCAAGGAGTGATGAAGCCATATTCCTTGGGTACTCCCTCACAAGCAAAGCATATAGAGTTTTCAACAAAAGGACTCTTAAGCTTGAGGAGAGTATTCATATTGTGTTCAAGGAGAGTTCTTCTCACAAAGAAAAACAAAGTAAGAAAGAACGCTCTTCTTCACAACAGCAGGACGACTCTGAAGATGAAGTTGAAGATTGGTCCTCTGGAAAGTACTATGTTCCTAAGGACGCTACTCCAAATCCAGAAGAAGTTTCAGTGGACGCTCCTCGTGTTGTTCAGGGAGTTCCATCTCGTAGTGAATCTCCAGTTCAACAAGCTGTGGCTGAATCAAGTCAACAAGGTGAGCAACACCAAGGTGTGGACGCTCTTTCTGAGGGGGAACACACTAAGGATGATGCTCAAGATGATAGTGATGATTCTGATGGAGATATTGATCCAAGATTTGTTCAATTGTTCCAAAGGGAGTCCCGCTTCTCTAGGGACCACCCAACTTCTCAGAGTGTCTCAGGTATCTCTCAAGGAGTTCAGAAAAGGTCAGCTGCTAGCAAGTCCCAAAGTGCAAATTTGGCTTTTTGTGCTTTCAATGCCTTTGTGTCTATGGTGGAACCAAAGAACATGAAGGAAGCAGTTCAGGACGCTGACTGGATTCAAGTAATGCAAGAAGAACTCAACCAGTTTGAAAGGAACAAAGTTTGGACCCTCGTCCCAAAGGCAAAAACATCATAGGGACGCGTTGGGTGTTCAGAAACAAGGTTGATGAAAGTGGACGTGTGTCAAGGAACAAGGCAAGACTGGTGGCTCAAGGATTCAAGCAAGAGGAAGGGATTGACTATGATGAAACTTTTGCTCCTGTTGCTAGAATTGAGGCCGTCCGTCTCCTTATTGCCTTCGCCGCTCACAAGGGATTCAAGTTAGTTCAGATGGACATCAAGACTGCCTTTCTCAATGGAGAACTCAAGGAGGAAGTGTATGTTGCTCAACCCCCTGGCTTCGAGGACGCCTCTCACCCAAATCATGTGTACTACTTACAAAAAGCTCTATATGGACTCAAGCAAGCCCCTCGTGCATGGTACGACAGGTTTACGTCCTTTCTTTTGTCTAATGGTTATACAAGAGGTTCAATTGATAAAACTCTGTTCATTAAGAAAGTTCACAAGGACATTTTAATTGCCCAAGTCTATGTTGATGATATAGTCTTTGGTAGTACTAACATGAAACTTGTAGATGAGTTCAAGTCCTTAATGAGTAGTGAGTTTGAGATGTCCCTCATTGGAGAACTCAATTTCTTCTTGGGACTTCAAATCAATCAACTCAAGGAAGGGACGCGCACTCATCAACAAAAGTATGTCCGTGAAATGGTTGAAAAATACAAGATGAACACGTCCAAGCCAGTTGCTACTCCCTGTTCTCCAAATTCGTGTCTTTACGCAGATGAACAAGGGAAGGACGTTGATCAAAAGCTCTATCGAGGAATGATTGGCTCTTTGCTCTATTTGACCGCAAGCCGACCCGACATCATGTTTGCCGTTTGCTTGTGTGCACGCTTCCAAGCAAGTCCAAAGGAGTCCCACATGAAGGAAGTCAAGCGAATCTTTCGCTATCTCAAGGGACGCAATGATATCTGCCTTTGGTACCCAAGGAAGAGGCCTTTCAAGCTTGTTGGCTACTCGGACGCTGATTATGCTGGTCATGTGATTGATAGAAAAAGCACTTCGGGAATGGCACAGTTCCTTGGTTCATGCTTAGTCTCATGGGGATCTAAGAAACAGAACTCTGTGGCACTTTCAACTGTGGAAGCTAAGTACGTTGCTGCTGCTTCGTGCTGTTCACAAGTCATCTGGATCAAATATCAACTTGAGGACTACGGTATTAATCTTGAAACTATTCCCATTTTCTGTGATAATACAAGTGCTATTGAAATTGCAAAAAATCCTGTTTTTCATTCACGCACAAAGCATATTCATATAAGACATCATTTCTTGCGTGATAATGTTGAACAAGGACTTAAAAGTATAGGGCATGTAAGGACTGAAGACCAAATAGCTGATATTTTCACTAAGGCGCTTGATAGACGTCCCATTGAGCATCTCAGATTGCTCTTGGGGATGATAACTTTTAAGTAGCAAGTCCCGTTCTACTATTCCCTCAATGATTGGCTATGTTTAGTAGATTCTAAGTGTTTAAGGACTATCATGCATTGAATTCAGATTTGCAAGGACGCTAGTCTAAAACTTTATGTGTTTGCTACTTTCGAACGCCATTCAATTTCTCTATTTGTCTTGAAAAGAGTTTCCCTGATCACCCAACCCGCATCATAAGCCGAAATGATGGGAACTCTAAGCTTACCTTAGCCGAGAACTCTGCAAAAGCGTCCTATGAGCTTCATATTTTCTTTTACGGGACGTACTTGCTTTGTTCTCAAATGGTTCGCAAGGTGATCACAGTGGACGGCTGCTAAGGCTCTTGGTTTGCTAAAAGAGGTATATTTTTGCTAAGTATGTGAGGACGCCAGTTATTTCTTTGAGAGGACGCCAGTTCAGAGTTGATCAGTTTTGAGAAGAAGTTGAAGAGTCAGAAATTTGAAATTTTGGACGTTTGAACAGTGACCGTTGTACTTGCTCAAATCTTAAGAGGGAAGTTATGCCACGTGTCTCACAGGATTTCCGTTTTATTTACGAATCTTGCCACCACTTCCTCTATATAAGGCAGCAACAGTCGCTCTCATTCATTTATTGCTCTCACCAACTTCCCTGCTCTCAAATCGCTCTGCCTTCTCTCTAGCTTTCCGACGACTTTCTCACTCTAGAAAACAGTCAGAAAATGTCTCAATTACTAGGGAACGTGGCCGGATCTTCTACCGGCGGCAAGAGAAGAAAGCTTGTAAAGTCCCATACCATTGAGAAGCCAAAACAGATCGTTCTCAATGAATCTCTGGTGGACTTCATCAACAAGAAGCCCAAGACGCTCTACATGCTTATCAAAGAGCGAATGGATAGAGAGGACGTCAAGCAGGACGCCATCAAGACAAGGAACTATGAGAAGTTCTTGGAACGCTTCGTTATTCATGGCCTCCACAAGAATAACTACAAGGACTTGCCAGGAAGGATGGAGGACGTATTCTTCTTCTCGCAGTACGGTGGTGAGAATCTTGCTCCTCTCCTTGACCTAATTCCAGATCTTCATAATGCTACTCTGCCAGACTTTCCCATGTACCCCAAGACTCCCCCGCCTTCCAAATGCTAAGAAACCGTTTGCCGAGTCCTTCTCCCCACCTCCTCAAAATCCCACCAAGTCAATTTTGCCAGCCAAAAGCCCCGCTCCATCGTCCCCTCTCTCTAAAACCTCAAAACCAATCGCCTCCTCAAAACCAACAGAAATAGTGGACAAGTTCCCTAAAGACTTGTCAGAGGGACGCTCCAAACGAAAACATGACCCACGGCATCTCAAAAAGCCTAAGTCATCCACCGTCCCCTCCACCACTAAGCCAAGCTCCTCTAAACGGCCTAGCTCCTCAAAAGGCCCGTCCAAACCTTCCAAGAAATCAAATCTTGCTCCTCCACCCGCGCTTAAAATCGTCCAACTTCCAACTCCTCCACCTTCCCCCCAACCTTCAAAAGAAAATGCCCTCATCCAATTCTGTCCTTCACCTATAAACTTTTCCCAATTGCCCTCAGCCACATCTCTCCCCCCAAGGACCCCGAGACTCCCAGGTCCCGCTGTCCTTCACCCGAGTCTGGCCCAGAGGACGCCGAGAAACGTCCTACCCTTGAGCACACTTTCAGACGCCGTAAAACCGGCGAAACACCAAGGGTTTGGTCCAAGAAGTTGCTGAACCGGAGCACATGTCCACCTCAAGCTTCTCCTCTTCAAGCTCTTCTGAGAAGAGTCAACAAGGAAATCCTGCCGGTGAGTCCTCCCCCTTTGTTGATATCACAGGAGACTCCAATGATGAGGCAGAAGGTGTTGAGAATGCTCCTACTGTCAAAGATGCTGAGATTGTTGAAGTTGTTGAGGACGCTGGTGAGCACCAGGTCGCTCAAAAGGACGCCGAGCCTACTCTATCTGATGAGCTTGAGCGTGATGCTACATAAATCCCTCCTTATGACCAAAACCTTCCCATCCTTAACCCCCAACCAACCCCACAAAATCAACCCTCCCCCACAATCCAAACAGAATCCCAAGTCCCTGCGGACGCTGAGCCTTCCACTAAAAAAGAAACAGAGGCTCAGGACGTAGGAGAGCCGTCCCCAAGCAAAGCCCCCTCCCAATCTGAACAGACCACTACTGGTGGTAATGCTGAATCCGCCCAAGGCACAGAGGACGCTGGTGCCAAGGACGCTGAAAAAGAAACAGAGGACGTTGAGGACTCTGAGGACAGTTCTGATGGTGATGATGATGAAGAGCCTGAGTCCCCAAAGCGCTCCAAAAAGAGAAAGGACGATGACGGGCCCGTAAACATTCTGGACCCCTTGGTCTATTCCGAAAAATGGCTCGCATCCTTTCATGATGAGAAGGAAGTTCAAGAATTTCTTGAGCTCTTACGCTTCCAAGGATGGCTCAATGTTGGTCCTACACCAACAGAAATAAACAATGACCAAATTCGAGCGTTCTTCAAGAGTCTTCGCTTCAAATCCAAGGCCGGGACGTTGCACTTCAAAATAGATGATGAGCCGACTTTTGTGAATGAACGTCAAGTCCATGCCTTTATGGGACTCAATACTCAGAAGCCGCCGTCCGATGCTCTTAGCTCTCTACCTGAAAACGGATTTGAGATGACGGATGATGAAGAGGTCGCGCTGCTTGAAAGGATCTTCAGAGGCAAAAGACCCTATGGGACGGACAGAGTGGCTCATGTTTTGTCCAAGGTTGGCGCTATTGCACACTACTTTATCTGCCGCGCCGTCCTTCCTAGGCAAGAGAAGCGTTCCGTGGTTCAAACTCATGACTGCATATTACTGGACGCCTTTCTCAATCGCCGCCCTATTAACCTTGCCAAAATTGCTATGAAACATATGGCTAAGTGTGGGAGGAAGCGACATGCCTTGCCGTACCCAGGTCTGGTGAAGCTCATACTCTTGTCGCAAAATGCCTATGATGAGTCTGCTCCCTCAGTTCTGCTAGGTCTGTCTTGGAATCCAAAGAAGGGACTGGTTGAAATCAGACACGATGAGGAGCTGTCGTCCATTAAGAAACAATTAGAGGCAGAGGCCGAAGCAAAGAAGAAAGAGCAAGAACGGCTCGCTCTGGAAGCCGAACAAGAACGCCTTGCTTCCATGGAAAAAGCTCCAGCTTCTGAACAAGAGCCTGCTGTCAATTATGAAGCTCTAGATCAGTTATTGATGGCGAACTCTCCACCTCCTCCTATGGACGCTCCTCCTTCTAGTTCTGGTCAAGCCCCCATTCCTCCTCCTAAAAATCTTGAGTTGTATCCGCCGCAAGAGCTCATGGCAGCCATCATGCACAACCAATGCGTCCTGATACAAACTCTCAAGGAGTCTGCCGAACTCAATGCAAAGCTTCTCAAGTTCTTTTAAGAGTCCACCAGCAGACGTCCTGAATGATCACCGTCCCCAACTCTTAATCCAACATCTCTTTTGCTTATGCTTCTTTTGTTTTGCAAACACTTGATCTTTATGATCCTTGGTCTGCAATGACATTAATTCTCATTTCCTTGAATGGAATTTCCACTGTTTGCTTGCATGTGTTTGTTTAGGCGTTCCACTGCCTATAGTTGTGTTTTTATGCTAATGTTCTTATCACTTGTTATCCTTTTCGATGATGCCAAAAAGGGGAAGTGTAGTTTTGCAGAGATGCGCTATAAAATAGTTATCTAGAATAAGCAAGTGTTAAGGGGGAACTATTAAGTGAAAGGTCTAAGGAACGCCATGCTAGAATAAACAAGAGGACGCCTAGAAAGTTCTAGGACGCTACTCTCTCCTGAAAATCAAAAAGTTAGAGAATCAAAGAATGAAAACTTGTGCTTATAGAATTTCTTCTAAGTGTTAGAGGACGCTTCTGAGTTTTCATGCATACTATGTTCCAAAGTCAAAACTATTTTGCTGAAGTGTTTGTCATCATCAAAAAGGGGGAAATTGTTGGGACGCTATGACAAACTCACTTTGATTCTAATAAATTTGTCCAAGTGTTCAGGAACGCCAGTGACAAAAAGGACAACAAGTGTATGGACGTCCCCTAGGCTTAGGGATGCTAGCTAACAGGAAGTAAGGACCAGCAAGAGACTACATGAGCAAGGACGGAGTCCCAAACAAGTAGGAACGCAAGCAGAGCGTCCTTACTCACTAGCCGACAAGATGACATCACTCGACAACATTTGATCATCCTAGGACAGGTGGAGACCGATCCTGTAGCAGAGTCCAACACTACGTGGCGGACGATCCTGTAGCAGAGTTCATCAACACGTGGCGGCAGATCTTGTAGCGGAGTCCATCACACACAGCTGGATACAGGAAGCTTCCTCATCACCGCCCTACTACGTGGAGGAAGATCCTGTAGCCACGTCCACGAAGGGCATGATCGTCCGAAGAGGAAAGACGCCCTTCCCAAGTCCTATAAATAGCCCAAGGCATTTATTGTGACATCAACGCTTTCAGAGAATATTCAGAGAGAATCAGAGGAAAGTGACTCACTCAAGAACACGAAGAACTAGCTCAAGAACAGTTCTAGGTTTGGGCTAGATCGAGTGAGAATTGTAACCCAAATCACAACTTGTTTGTAAGTCAAAAAACTCAAAAAGAAAGAGAGAGAGTCCTACAGCGCACTGTAGGACGTAGGGATAGAAGTCCTTTAGAAGATTAAACTCGCTTAGGTTGTTGGCTTAAAGGAGGACTTTACTAGTGGACTTAGGACGCTGTCTAAGTGCCAGAGAAGTGTAAAGAACTCACCAGTACAACGTAAGGACGTTTAATAAGAAAGGAAGAATCTATTCAAAAAATCCTCCAAGGAGGTAGAGGTTTACACTCAAGGACTACTTGGTCTTGAGTGGATCCTCTATAAATCATTGTGTTCATTATTTGCTAAGTTCACCTGTTTAGTTTACATTTCCGCTGCATAACTAAAGGACACCCTTACACATCATAAGGACGCCTCACCTATGGACGCCTTTACCTAAGTAAAGGACGTCCCTCAGTTATACTAACTATCCAACAGAACTAATAAAGTGAAATTGATTGAATGAACTCTGCTTGCTAATATTGATTGAAACCTCCTTCAAAATCTCCCCTTTGTTTGGTTTGCATGAAACGAACTAAAATTACTCTAAGAAACTGATTCTCTTAGGTTCGACCCCTTACTTGCTTGCTATACTGCGTTTGTATTGTTTGGGTTATTATCTTTGATTTTGGCACAAAGACTTTAGCCGAGTCAAGTTTTTTAGAAAATGAGGACGGAGTCTATATAGAGCAGGAACGCGTGCATAACTTCAATTGCTCAAAGATAGGTTGGTGATCGTTCCGGATCAAAGGGTCTCAAAATTTAAATTTATAACCGAACCTAGTAGTAGCACAAGGTAGGGTGTCGTACACTCGGGAGTTCGTGCGTTGAGTGCACCAAAAGGACTTGTAAAAGGGAAAGAAAAGCTAAACAAAGGAAAAATCAAGAGAAACCACTCGGGACCGACATGGTCACTTCGGGTCCGAGGTGGATCGACAGAGAAATGCACGGGAACGACACAGAATAAGTTGGGCCCGATGTCTGGGTAAGTCGAACCTTTGCAAAATAGTAGATAGATCTCGGGTTTTTGGGTTCCTCCTCTAGTAGATGTGGGTTATTCCGCCCCAATTCAGCCAATAAGTGTTGATCCTCGTGAGATCGAGGTTGTCCGCCTCGGCCTCGCCACTTCTACACATCGACCCTAGGGAATTTTACCTCCCCTTTGATGTAAGGTCAAGTGATAGGCAATCGATCGCTTCCGTTCACTCTTGCCAATGACAAGCCCTTGATCCCTTGCTTCACAAGAGATTGTAGCTCTATGTAGAGTGGGTTCCTAGATCAATCACTTAAGGCTATAGAATTGGGGGTTCAAACTCAAACCTAGCTAGATGTTTCCCCCATAGCCCAAGATCAATGGAATCTACTCCATAAGGCTAGAGTAACAAGCAATCAAATCACAAAGCAAACAAGTCTCAATCATCCAAATCAAAGCAAAGCCAAATTTCATTCAAAGCAAAGGGAAATCACAAGACCCAAATCCAAATCCACAAATTGCAAATCAAAGCAAGAACAAACTCACAATTCCTTCCTAGATCTACTCCTACTCCACCGATTTTCTCCTCCTTCTCCTCTCCTTACCTTCTCCTTGCTCTCCAAGTCTTCCTTGAGCCTTTGAGAGTGATTAGATGTGTGTCATGAGTTATTGCCCTCTCCTAATTGTCTTCTCTCCTTTTAATTAGAAGCTAAGAATACCCAAAATGGAAGAGGGGTAAAAGTGGTAGATCACATTTGTATGCCTTGGTGCCCAATCCACACTTCCACCGACTCGGACCGACACGCGTGTACCTCGGGCCCGATGTGCTGGCACCTCGGTCCGACGTCTTGGAGTCGATCTCGGGCCCCAGTTTGCTGGGGACCTCGATCCTAGCCTCGGTCCACTTCTCTTCTTGGCTTTTCTTGTTCTTCTCTTCATGGTTTGCTCGGCTCTTCCGCTCCTTTATGCTCGTGCCTTGCTCCTCCTTGGGTCTCCTTCCAAAACCTCCTCCAATCATGCCAAATCACCTACAAAATGCACAAAGTTCGCATAGTCTCCGAATCTCATTGAAAATCGGAATCTAAGCTAAAAACGAACAAAACTCACAAGAAAAGAAACAAAAGACACATATTTACATAGGAAAATAACCTCTAAAACACCATGATGTCTCTCATTTTGGTGGTGTTTTAGTGTTTTAGTGGTTAATTTCCGATTTTCTATGAGATTCGGAGACTATGCGAGTTCGTTGTGTTTTGTAGGTAAAATGGCGAGGACGTTTTGGAGGAGTTTCTAAGGAGGAGCAAAGCTAGGGAGCAAAGGAGCGGAAGAGCCATGCAAAGAACGAAGAGGAGCTCAAGGAAAACCAAGAAAAGAAGAGGATCGAGGCCCCGGAACGACGTGCCCAGCAAGTCGGCCCCGAGTTGGCGCTTTAGAGGCTCGGACCGACGTTGGCAACGTCGGGCCCGAGGTCCACCCGTGTCGATCCAAGTCGGCTTAAGTGAGGATTGGGCTCCAAGGCACATTATTGTGATCTTCCACTTTTGCCCTTCTTCTAATTTTGGAATTCCTTGGTCCCCAATCAAAGGAGAGGATAATTAGAGAGAGCTTAGGGGGGATCCACATCTAATCACTCTCAAAGGCTCAAAGGAAGACTTGGAGAGCAAGGAGGAGGAAGGAAGAGGAGAAGAAGAGAGAAATCGGTGGAGTTCTAGGAGAGATTAGTGAGTTTGAACTTGTTTTGCGTTTGTTTAGTGGATTTGAGACTTGGATATTGTGAACCCCTTTTGATTTGAATGCAATTTGGCTTTGAATTGAGTTTGATGATTGAGATTTGCTTGCTTTACTATTTCATTGCTTTTTACTCTTACTTGATGGAGTAGATTCCATAGTCTTGGGCTATGGGGGAATCCCCTAGCTAGTATTGGTGTGAACCCCCAATTCCATAGCCTTGAGTGCTTGATCTATGAATCCTCTCTACATTGAGCTTCAATTCTCTTGTGAGAACAAGGGATCTAGGGCTTGTGGTTGGTAAGAGTAAGCGAAAGCGATCTCGAGCCCGTCACTAGACCTAGCATCGAAGGAGAGTGAAAACTCCCTAAGGTCGAAGTGTAGAGTGGAGGGATCGAAGGCAAACAACCTCGATCTCATAAGGATCAACACTTATTGGCTGAATTGGGGTGGAATCACCCAAGTCTAGTTAGGGAAGGAACCCAAAAACCCAAGACCGATCTACCATATTTGCCAAGACCGAGTTACCCAGTACATCGGGCCCGACTTCCCCAGTGTCGGTCCCGACCAAACTCGCATCGATCCAACCTCGGACCGAAGTGACCAAAGTCGGTCCGGGTTGTTCCCTTTGATTTTCCTTGTTTTTGCCTTTCTTTTACCTCTTTTTAGTCTTCTTGGTACACTCAACGCACGAACTCCCGTGTGTTCGACACCCTACCCTTATACTACAATTGGGGTTCGGTTTATAAATTGAAATTTTGATATCATCCGATCCGGACGACCCCCATCACACCACCAAATTGAGAGACATCAGTTGGCGACAATGATGACATCACTAGACAAGCAGCAAGTTTGCCGAAGCTTCGCATGTAAGGGACCAGGACACGTGGAGGCTTCCTAGGAAACCCTCGGGAAGAATGCAATAGTGCACGGACTCCTGATCTAATCGTGCGGCTGAGGACGAACGAAGGGCAGAGGCGTTAGAAGAATGATGCCCTTCTCAACCACTATAAATACATTCATTGTATTCATAGTGAGTTGACTTCTTACACACACTCTTGAGAGAAACAACAAGAACACAAATAACAAACTTAGAACTGAGTACTTTGAGTGTGTGAATCGAGAAGAAGTCAAGACAAAAAGAGATTTGTTTTTAACGAAATAATATATGTTTCGCGAAGGACTGTGAGACACGTGAATCTAGTGTCCTTACATTGTGAGAGTTTGGTTACAGTTTAGGCTTAAAGCAGTGACACTAGTAAACTTAGGGACGGACACCTTAGTTCAGAGAAGAGTAGACCTCACTTATAAACTTTAAGGACTCCCTCAAAAATAAAATAAGGAATCTATTCGAAAAATCCTCCTCGAAGATAGAGGCTTACCCAAAAGGACTACTTAGTCTTAGTGGGGTCCCTCTATAAATCACTTGTTGCGTCCTTAGCTTATTTCCGTCATCTTTACTTGTAAAGTTTAATATTCCGCTGCCTAAGGACTCCTTAATAATGACATCTGACTCGGCTAAAGTCGTCATGCCAAGATCAAAGATAAATAACCCAAACTACAAATTATTACAACATGCAAGTAAGGGGTCGAACCCAAGAGAACTATGGCTTCTAGAATTAATATAATTATTTATTAACCAAAGATATGAGGGGAAATTAAAGAGATATCTAAACAAAACTAACCTAGGAAACAAATAAAAAACAAATAAACAAAAAGATAAGAAGCCGGTTCATTCAAAAGATCCACATTATAAACCACAAACTCTTGTCAAATTTTTTGTTTACCTATGTAGTCAATAAAGCTCTCTAGGAGGATTATGAACAACAAAAACACCATTCTTGTTTCTTAGGATCTTCTACAAAATATACTTGATGTGCTTGAGAAGCAAAGATGAATGGTTCTTCTTCACAAATGTAGTTATTATGATTAATTCGAGTGAGGCCAAAATCATCCTTTTCAGCTTGAAACCATCTACATTTGAACAAGACGACACGATTACACCCTTGATAATAGATTTCGATGATGTCCTGGATTGACCCATAATAAGCAACATCTCCCATTATCGGATTTTGATCATTACTACTAGACAAACTAGGAGTCAGGGTTTTTAGAGTTACTCCATGATTTTGAGTAACAGAATTCGCATCACGATTTGCAATGTGAAACGAATATCCATTAATAGAATATCCTATGTATTTTTTTTGCAATATTAGATGGTCCCACTAATAGCCATTTGATAGGCTCAGTAACTTCTTTGCCTAACTCAATGGCATGACAAACCTTCTCCCTGAACCAATCAACAAAATTTTTGTTATGAATATTTGCACTATCCAATTTCCTTTTTCTTGGATGGCTCAAAATAGTCAAATGCCCCCTGCATGCAATTCATACAATTTAACTTCAGTAATTGAATAATACAGTCCAAAATGTCACACATTGGATTTCGAGCTTACGTGATGTATCTCTCAACTTCATCTAATCCACAATTAAATAAAACGTATCTGTGAGCCTGGTTCCATACTGCAATATCGAGCTTATAAGCACAGTTTGGCAGCACAGTTTCTTCATCACCAGAGTCAACATCTTCCCCCGCTGCACTAGAAGCAGCCACATATTATCCTAAATACCTTGCACAAAATGTCACACACTCCTCGACAATGTATCCTTCAACTATTGAGCCCTCGGACTGACTCTTATTTCGAACATATGACTTTAATTGTCGAAGGTATCGTTCAATAGGATACATCCATCTCGAACACACCGGTCCACCCAGCCTAATTTCCTCCAGTATGTGAACTGGCAGATGCACCATTATATCAAAAAAAGCAGGGGGGGAATCCTTTCAAAATCACAGAGGATATCAATAATATTTTTCTGTAACTGATTGAGATCCTCTGGATTAATAACCTTACTACAAACTCCCCAAAAAAAAATGGCCCAATTTAATTAATGGGAGTGCAACATCTTTAGGCAATGTCACCTTTGTTGTAGTAGGCAACAAATGTTGTATTAGAAGATGGGCGTCATGACTTTTGTATCCAACAACCTTTCTCTCAGCAACTTGGACAAAATGTGCAATGTTAGAGCCACAATCTTTTGGTAACTTGCCCCTTTTCAATACATCACAGAATCTACGTTTTTTCATCCAAAATCTCGACTTTGGCATTTCAACTTTGCCATCAGCATGTTCTTTAAGATGAACCTTAGGCATTATATTCATGTCTTCCAAATCCATACGTGCTTTAATGTGATCTTTTGTTTTTCCAGACATATATAGCAAAGTTCCAAGTATATTATCACAAACATTTTTCTCGATGTGCATCACATCAAGATAATGACAACAAGAAATATTCTCCTAGTATCCTAATTGGAAAAATATTGGCAACTTCCTCCATGGATTTTCCTCATCTGCTCTCTTTTTGTTCCTCTTCTTCTTGTATTCTGTCTTCCCAAACTCATTTTCATAGCCAGCCAACAATGCTAAAATGTCGGCCCGTGTTAGACGATCAAGTGCAATAGTTGTATCACTCTTTTGAGGATCACCAATCTCCAAGAATCTCTGATGATTCATATAACAGGTTTTTATACTTTTATTCAAATACATTGAGCTCGTTTCATAGTGGCAATCTGGGCAAGCCCTCTTCCCTATTGTACTCTATTGGGACGATATTAAGGACTACCTTGTACTTAATATTGTGCCTATACAATCGTCCCTTAGTTTTGATATGACAAACTCACTTTGATTCTAATAAAAATGTCCAAGTGTTCAGGAACGTTAGTAATGAAAAGGACAACAAGTGTGTGGACTTCCCTAAGGTGAAGGGACATCAGCTTCCAAATGTAAGGACGAGCTAAGATACTACTTGAGCCAAGGACGCAATCCTCAAGCAAGTAGGAACGCAAGCTTCAACTCCAAGTGTCCTTACTAGCACCCGACAAGATGACATCACTTGACAATGTTTGATCATCAAGGACACGTGGAGTCCGATCCTGTAGTGGAGTCCTACAAAGCTGGATACAGGAAGCTTCCCTCATCACCGCCATACCATGTGGAAGCCGATCTTGTACCCACGTCCATGAAGGGCATGATCGTTAAGAGGAAATGACGCCCTTCCCCAAGTCCTATAAATACCCCCTGGGCATTTATTGTGACATTAGCTTTTAGAGAATATTAAGAGAGAATCAGAGTGAAAGCGACCTCGATCAAGAACACCAAGAACAAGTCAAGAACTCTCGAAGACTAGGTGTTAGATCGAGTGAAAGTTAGAACCCACATCACAAAGTGTTTGTAAAAGAAAGCAAAAGAAAAAGAGAAGTCCTCACGAAGTACTATGAAGGACGAGTGAGTAGGGTCCTTTAGAACATTAAGCTAGGTTACTGTTATAGGCTTAAAGGAGTTTTTACTAGTGGACTTAAAACGCAATCCAAGTGCCAGAGAAGTGTAAAGAACTCGCTAGTATAACTGTAAGAACGCTTAATAAGAAAGGAAAAGGCTAATCGAAAATCCTCCAAGGAGGTAGAGGATTACACTCAAGGACTGCTTTGGTCTTGAGTGGTTCCTCTATAAATAGACGTGTTCCTTGCTTATTTAGTTTACCTGTTTAGTCATTTATTCCGCTGTAAATCAAATGACGCCCTTAATGGTTGTTAAGGACGCAACCCTCAAGGACGCCCTT
Source organism: Polygonum maritimum (assembly GCA_963924305.1). Classification (NCBI taxonomy): domain Eukaryota; kingdom Viridiplantae; phylum Streptophyta; class Magnoliopsida; order Caryophyllales; family Polygonaceae; genus Polygonum; species Polygonum maritimum. The sequence continues at coordinate 12,301,142 of OZ002735.1, read as the reverse complement.
GACAGAGTTAAGGACGCCCCCTGTTTGACTAACGATCCAACATACTCAAGCCAGACATCATCGAATAAGCAGGGAAATCACTACAAGCTAACATGAATGTTGGATACATCGTGAACATTTCTTTCTTTGCAACATCATAAGTCTCTACCCTGAACTCCCATAGCTCTTTGAGGTCCGTAATCAAGGATTGCAGGTAGATATCTATATCATTTCCAGGAGAATGTGGACCAGGATTCAACAATGCAAGTAGGAAAAATTCAGGTTTCATACACATCCATGGAGGCAGGTTATAATTCATCAATATAACAGGCCATGTGCTATGAGAAATACTCATTGTGTAGAAAGGGTTAAACCCATCAGTTGCCAAACCCAACCTCACATTACAAGGCTCTTGAGCAAATGTAGGAAATGTCAATTCAAATTTTTTCCATGAATCACCATCTGCAGGATGCCTTAACCAACCGTCCTTAGGTCGACCACTCCAATGCCATGTCATCTCTGATGCTGTCCTAGTGCACATAAATAGTCTTTGTAACCTCTTCTTAATAGGAAAGTACATCAAAATCTTAAAAAGAACTTGCCGAGGTTTTCCATTTATATCAGATCTCTTATCTACCTTCCACCTAGGGGAGTTACAAAGATCACAATGTGTCGCCCCTGCTCGATCCTCCCAATATAGCGTACAATCATTCTGATAAGCATCTATTTTAACATAATTCATGCCGAATCCCTTCAAGACCCTCTTTGCTTCACTAAATGAAGATGGCAGCTTTGCATTAGGTTGCATAGCTCATGAAATCTTTAACAACTCATCAAAAGCGCTATTACTGAATTTATTATCACACTTAAATAGGACCAATCTGATAGTAAAAGAAAGTTTGGAGAAGTTCTTGCAACCCGGATATAACTCTTGTTGGCCCTCTTCCATTAACTTGTAAAAAATTTTCGTGTCTTCATCATGATCAATTCCGAAAGTGTCTTGCAGTAATCAATCGATGTCATCCTGTCTGAATACTTTTTTAGTGCATTCATGTGCCTCTTCAATATTCACATGTGACTGCAATTGCTCCTCTAATCTAGGAAGAAACCCATTGGAATTGACATGGTCTTTCACGATATCCTTTTCGCGAAACCAAAAGCGATTGCAACAATTTTTACATGGGCAAGCTAATTGTTCTCCTTGAGCTCTCGTTGCAAACGCGTTTTCTAGGTATTTATCCATTCCTTTTACAAATCATTTCTCCATTGAGGAAATGCATACCAAGTGTCTGTTTCTGTACTTTTTTTTTAAATACAGAATGCAACTTAGTTACATGGTATACAACCTAGTATCTCTAAGAAAACAGAGTTTTGTACTCTAGTAAATAATACAGCTTAGTTCATTGATAGCCTAGTATCTTTAAATCAAGAAGCATTGTTTTCTAGCAAATAATAATGGATAATATTCCAAATTGTAGACAGAAGATCAAATCAAGAATAAAGTAGATCAGAGAACCGATGAATACATAATATACCAAAGTGACATCTAGATCAAATCAAAAAGTAAGTAAAATATGTAGATCTAGGAGTGATGGCTGTCCTTAAAACATAAGAAGAGAAGCAACAGGACAAGTGCAACAATTGGTGTCAAACCCCACATAGGTTATAGAAGATAGAGAAGCAACATAGAAAGTAAGTTAGTTACAAGCATATGAGAAACAACAAAATATTTACAAGTGATTTTAGTAAGATGTTAAACATTTCATGAACCTAATGTAATGCATGAACCTAATACTATAATGCATGTTCTATTGTAAGATCCGACAGTGGGTAAGAAATCATAAGATTCTTCCCGTCCTATCGTGGATCTATGAATAACCTAATATTGTAAGATCCGATAGTGGGTAAGACATCATAAGATGCTTCCCGTCCTATCCAAGATCTACATATAGCATATAATTAATAATAATAGCATGAATTAATCAAAGACAAACCATATATCAAATAACACAACCAGTGAGAAGGTCCTGTTTAATCATCCTAGCTGACATGCATTAAGTATCTAAACACAGCTCTAGCTTAATGTGATGCAATATGAGTAATCTAAACACACCCCTAGCTTCCTCTTAGGGGTTGGCAACCTTGCTTTTTTAAAAACTAACATTCATTATTGTTTTGACCTAACATTCATCTCTAAAAAAGCTAATCCTGTTATTCATTCATCTATATACTTGTTTGTAGAATTTGTTTTACCTAACATTCAGTTATTCAATACTAAAGATATTTAGATTTCTAAAGGCCCTAACAACTCTATGGTACTTTTTTTGTGTAATCAGGTGCTTGATATCATTAGGGCTCTATGGTACTTTTGGAAAGTTATGACCCATTTGTTGGGAGCTTAGCCTAAATCCTACCAGTCCTCTAGGAATCTTTTACAAATAAATCAGGTAGGAACGTATATGGATGATAGACAGTAAACAGAATGCATACAAAGATATAATTAACGCAACACAACGCAACTACACAGAACATCTAACACCTTCAATGATGTCCAAAGAAATGAGCTAGACCTAATCTTTCTTCTACTACAGAGTGCTCAAATAGAATCTATTGTATCCACATTCTTCCGACAAATGTTTTTGAGTGAGACCAAAGAAAGACCACAATAGCCAATGCAATGTTCAACAAAGTTTTTTTCCACTCGATGATCATTTCTTAAACTAACACAGTTGTCCAGATATTTAGTAACCCTATAAAAATTACCAAATCAATTCCAACTATAAGAAAATCCACAAAGATGAACAATTTAACCAGTGTAATGCCAAATTGAGCAATCCATCAATCACATGAGACAAACAAGATCAACAAATACAAATGAAACACCAAAAAACCTATCATGTAATCAGGTGCATTATCCTTCCAATGTTCAGATAAAGTACAGCATGATCAGAGTCTATCAAGCTACATGAAATTACATTACGGTCAAAACTATACTTGTTTGTAGTATATTTGACCTAACATTCAGTTCATCATTCATCACTGTTTTTCCATTTGCATTTTTTACCTAACATGCGTTATACTCTAAATAAATCCAAGCTACCTAATAAACAATTCAACACATCTTGTTTGGGAAGCAAGAAAACACTTACAACAAATAAGCAGGAATGATACAAGAAGAATTGTACTCAAAAGAAGCAAACAATCATCACTTAACAACAGCTAGGCAGAGTCAATAATTCCTTAGTTAACCACTTGCAAGTGGTTAACGAAGGAATTATTGACCAAATTGGTTCAACAAATCAAAAGCAATCTATGATTCACAACTCTCTACTTCACTTCGGATAAAAAACTATCTAGAGAGCTAACAAGGTAATCATTCAGATTCGTTAAGAAATGAATCAATTAAACACATAACAAGACATTCAGACCCATAGAGCACACATGAACCTCCCTACAACAACTTAAAGGGAATCAAACAACACTTAAACCCTCACCTAAACCCTCACGTAAAGTTTAAAATCTGAAACCCTCACCTAAACAACCTCCACACAAATCCTAGCATGCATTTCCCCAACCTCTTACCTTAGAGCAGCAACGTTCTGAAGAGGAAAAATGCAAACACGCAACTTTCTGAAACCTGAAAGATCCAATTTCTGAAGAGGAGAACAAAGGTAAGAGGTTGAGGAGATGAAGAATGAGTTAGGGCACACCGGAGAAGGAAGCTTACCGTCCGGAATCGATCGCTGAATGGGGTCTGAGCTCTCTTGAATCGGTGAAGGGGTTTTGAGAAATGGGGGTTTCGGAGATGAAGGGGTTTAATTGTTGGGACGATATTAAGGACGCCAGTCATTAATATCTAAACCAATAATGATCGTCCCTGGTTTTGATAATAACAAACTCAAAGGTATTTGATAAGTTGTCCAAGTGTTGATCTCAGGTAAGTCCAGTGGACGCACATGAGCGAAAAGGACAACAAGTGAACGGTAGTCCCTAAAGCTGTAGGGACACATTTCATCAGAACTTCCAAAGCCGAACGAAAAGAATGAAGTCCCCGCGCAGATAGGACGGCGTCCTCATCAAGAAGGGACACGCGCCAAAATACGGACGAAGTTCAAATTCAAACCAATGCTGCCCCAACATGATTACATCATACTCGGCCGTAGTCCTCAAAAGGAAGCTTCCTATGTCTGGGCACGTGTGAACAATTCCAAAGATGTCGCGTTCCCAAAGATGGTCCCCTGACCACGCGGAGGCTTCCCAAGCGTCAACAGAAGTTGGCTTCCTCAAGATGCAAATCGCACCGTTGAAGGAAGACGACAAATCCTGCCCAAGCTTTAGAGGACGCTAGAGGACAAGAACTCATACCGCTATAAATACCCTCCAAGGGGTATGCATAGCGGTGTGGACTTTGAAGACTTTCTCTCAAGCTCTCTCGAAGCATTCAAGTTCAAGAACGAAGATCAAGAAGATCAAGTGAGCTTGAAGCAAGAGAAAGAAAGTCCAACCACATCAAATCCAAATCAAACCACAAAATAGTTAGAGTAGTGGTTTGTCTCTCACAACGAACCGTGAGAGACGTGTGTGATAGCTTCCTTTAAGCTAAGAGAGTTAGGTTACTTGTTAGGTGGAAAAGAGTGTTACTAGTGAGGCTAAGGACGCACGCTTAGCTCAGAAGATTGTAACAGCTCGCCTAAGTTGTAAGGACTCTCTCTTCATAAGATAAGGACGGCTATTGAAAATCCTCCAGCGGAGGTAGAGGTTTACCCATAAGACTAGTTGGTCTTAGTGAGGTTCCTCTATAAATACTCGTTTCCACTATCTTATTACGTTTCCAGTTAAGTCTATTTTCCGCTACACCTAAGGACGGCCTTAACCCAGTTAAGGAAGCCCATTCTAACAGACTTACGATCCAACATTAATGAAGAATGATGTGTAAAAAAAGACTTGGAAATTTTAATAGATTATATTCAGCGGGGCAAAATTTTAGTCGAGCCAAAAATTTTAATCGCGGGTCTATATTTTCCGCCAATTTTCCATTACATTTGCTCTGATATCCATTACCTTAGCTTTTCATTTTTTTTCATTTTCAAAAGCGTTACCATTGTTGAAATGATATGTTACATTAGACAATTTGCGTTACAATCAACCATTACCTTATGTCACATTGTTACGTAAAAGAATGAACTGTCACATTAGACTATTTAGTGTAACACATTACAATTTATGTCATTACATTCGGCCGGATAAGTTATAGTGTCATGAAAAGAATTTTATTGAGGACAAGGGGCTTTTCATTCAAGGAATATGATGCCATCCTAATATGCATGATTTGTTTTTGTATTTTGACAATTTTTAAATTTTTTTTAGATATTTAACATGCAAAAATGGCAAATAAAGGCAAAGGTAAAGATGAATGCAAGCCAAATTTAAACATGAATGCCACTATCTAGCATGAACTAACTAGTTCCCTTCCCCCAAAACTTAAATGCCACATTGTCCCCAATGCGGGAATTATAGCAAGAAGGAAGAAAACAAGAAACTCACCTTGTACTCAATGTGCAGGAGGAGGCGGTGGAGGGTAGTGCGAATTCCACCAAGAGGGAGGTGGGAGATCTTCCAGGCGCTTTTGGATGGCTTCCATAGTGGTGTTCAAGGCTCCCATACCTTGCTCAAAACCGTCAAACAGGGTGCTCAAACTTTAGAATCGGGTGTCAACCTTGCTTCCACACTCTCAATCTCATGGTAGAAGTCGATCATGTGTGGAGGGCGGGGCCCATAGTGGTCATAAGAATGAGATGAGCCACCTTGCTCATAGTAGGAACCTCCCATGGGAAAGCTTGTGGATCGAGGGACTTGGGTGGGTAGCTCTTCATCATCTTCCTCGAGCTCATCATCGCTATCCTCCTCAAAATCCAAGTGGTGGTTGCCACGACCAAAGTGGTAGAAGACTTCATGCCGTGCATGATCACAATCTTTTCTGGAAACTTCCAATTAACACGGTTTTGAACATCGGTTCTATTTGGGCAAGTGAGGGGGGCTAGCTTAGGGGTCAAGTGGGCAGCCACATAAAAGTACCTGTCTCCATATTTCTCTACAATCTTCATGCTCACAAGCATGCTAATGTCAAGTGCCGGTCAGGAAGACTTATAGCCGAGAGGGACAATCTTCAAAGAAACTTTAAGTTTTTGGGCAAGTGGGTGACCAAACCCCCAATCACATATTTGCCTCTCTCCTTGCCACTAATACTCTTCATGTGTCCAAGAAGGAGTCCGGCGGAGCTAAGAGGATGACCGAAGGTAATGCTCTAAAGGAACAAGAGTTCTTTAATGGAAAGGCCATTTTCCCCATCACCTCGCGCGAAAACTGTGTGGGCCATGAATATTTGGAAAATCTTACAGCTTGGGTTCTAGATTCCGGTGGCCTTAGTCTTGGCGGGGCGATAATCTTCCTTATCAAAGTATATCTTGTAAAAGAAGTCTTTAAAGTGGAAACCGTGAGCTTGATTCTCATGAGAGGGCTCGGTGATTGGTGGGAACCCAAAGTAGGCGTTCACCTCTTCTAGGGAGAGCTCGAAGAAGCGGTTTCTTAGTTGGAACTCAAATCTCCCATACCTCTTGCCCGGAATTGGCTTGGAACTCTATAATGCTCAACAATTCAAGGGTATGGGCGGAGTAAGTAGGCTCACTCAAACTTATGAATTGCTCCCACCCTAGACGCGAAGCCATGTAAGCAATGTCACTTGCAAACCCGGCCCCAAGCTCTCTAGGCTATCCAAATCTAAGGGTTGGGTTCCCACAAACGCATGCTTCTTTCACACATTAAAACGCCTCTTGTGCTCCTCATTCTCAAGAGAGATCCCCATAAGCGATACGACGCGGCTAGGCTCGAGAGACCTCTTTAGCTTTTTCTTTGAAGCCATGAATCTTTGCTATTTGCGTACACATAACTAGACAATAAATTCCACAAGAAACAACAGCAATACATTGTCCCGGTAAGGACAACCCACAAGCAACCTACAAGAAAATCCTCAAGCACAAAGCAATCAAGCCACAAGCAACCAACCAATAAGCAAGCAACAAAGGCCTACACAAAATGCAATGCTTTCAAAAGTTTATCAAGCTAGTTCAAAGCTTCACTCTAGAAATGGTTCAAATAAGCTCTTTAAGCATTTAGCAACAACAACCCATCATTGCATCATCAACAAACACCCAAACCCCCAAATTTTTCTCAAATCCCCCAAACTTAACTACTAGCATGCAGAGCCATAAGTTCACCCTAGGTTTTCAATGTTCATAACCAATTTGAGCAATTTAGGCAAACAAAAGCATGAATTCTGATTCGCCATATTTTGTATGGGTTTACTCTTGTATTTTAGGGCTATATTGAGTGTGTTTAGGTTAGAGTTTGTGCAAATTGTAATATCTAGGCCGAAGATACAAGAATGCTAAATTCAAGAGTTTTAAGGCGTTTTGAGCTGTCTGCGCGACACAACTTTCTTGTGAAGGCTATATCTGGAGCTAAAGAAGTCGGATTGAGCTGATTCAGGTGCCATTGAAAGCTAACTCGAAGGGCTTCAATTCATCTTTTTACACCGAAGTCAGATTCCAAGCCGAAGATGGCCAAAACAGCCTCAAAAGTGACGCTAGTGGTTCTGTCGAGATTCCGCGACCGCGGCGGAGGATCCGCGACCACGGTGGCTGCAGAGATGACTTGTTCTAATTTGTTAGGAAAGCGCGGGCGCGGTGGAGACGACGCGACCGCGGCGATGCCAGATCCAAAGTGGGCCGACATCTTTCTATCTTGTTTCCTTTTCTATCTTTTGCCTCTTTCCTTATCTATCTTGGGGAGCTTGTTCCTTAGGCTATATAAGGAGGAGTCAGCCCTAGGTTTTAGGTATTCACAATTCTAATTCATTATTCAATTCTTCTTTAGTTTAGTTATGGAGAGCTAGTCTCCTTGGGTTTGTTCAAGGGAGAAGTGATTCGCTCTATTTTGTATAGGTTAACTCTTGTATTTTAGGGCTATATTGAGTGTGTTTAGGTTAGAGTTGTGCGTAATTGTAATATCTAGGCCGAAGACACAAGGATTCATGAATCAAGAGTTTTAAGGCGTTTTGAGCTGTCTGCGCGACACCACTTGCTTGCGAAGGCCATATCTGGAGCTACAGAGGTCTGATGGAGCTGATTCTGGTGCCATTGGAAAGCTAAATTCAAGGGCTTCAATTCATCTTTTTACACCGAATTCAGATTCCAAGCCGAAGATGGTCAAAACAACCTTCGAAATGACACCAGCGATTCTGTCGAGAATCCGCGACCGCGGATTGTCCACCGCGACCGCGGTGGCTGCCGAGACGAGAAGTTCTTCTCTGTTGCGAAAGCGCGGGCGCGGTGGGAGCGACGCGACCGCGGTGATGCCGAATCCGAAACGGGCCGAAATCTTTCTATCTTGTTTCCCTTTCTATCTTTTGCCTCTTTCCTTATCTATCACGTGGAGCTTGTTCCTTGGGCTATATAAGGAGGAGCCAGCTTTAGGTTTTGGGTACCTCTTACATTCTACCTTCTACCTTCTTCTTCAATTAATTCTTTAGTATAGTTATGGAGAGCTAGTCTCCTTGGGTCTGTTCAAGGGAGAAGCTCTGATGTATGAACTCGTGAGATTTTGGTAATTGATTTCTATCCTTTGGTTAATATTGATTCTCTTGTGCTTCATCTTATGATTGTTGATTGTTTCTCTAGGATTCGCGACCCTATTGAATTGATTAGCTTTCTACTGTTTGATTAGGTTTGGACCGTGGACAAAACTAATCTGTGAAAACAACTTAACCTAGACCTGTTGTCTATGCAACTAGGATTAAGAAGAGAATTGATTGTTTTATCTTGCAATTGACTCGTAGCTTGATTGTTTGATATTATATCCTGCATATCCTTGTTCTCTATGCTAATTCTAGGTTAAGCGTCCTTGCCTAGGGTTATAGAATTGCTTGGACCGTGGACTTGCGATTGTTAATGATCAGGATAGGAATTAACCATAGGTGTGAATGAAATCAATGGATAAATCTATGACCGAGGGATTATATCATGAGTGGATCTTTTGAATGAACTTGTCTCATTATCAATTGTTTCCCCATATTTGCATGTTTGTTTATTTGTTTGTTCTTTGTTTCTTAGATTAGTTTAGTATAGATTTCTCTCCTAAACCCCCCTTTCTTTGGTTGATAATTATATTAATACTAGAAGCCTTAAGTTCTCTTGGGTTCGACCCCTTACTTGCTTACTATACTTAGTTTGTAGTTTGGGTTTTATCTTTGATCTTAGCACGACGACTTTAGCCGAGTCAAGAAGCTCTGATGTATGAACTCGTGAGATTTTGGTAATTGATTTCTATCCTTTGGTTGATATTGATTCTCTTGTGCTTCATCTTATGAATGTTTATTGTTTCTTTAGGAGTCATGAACCTATTGAATTGATTGATGTTCTACTGTTTGATTAGGTTTGGACCGTAGACAAAACTAATCTGTGAAAACAACTTAACCTAGACATGTTGTCTATGCAACTAGGATTAAGAAGAGAAGTCATTGTTTTATCTTGCAAATTACTCGTAGCTTGATTGTTTGATATTATATCCTGCATATCCTTGTTCTCTATGCTAATTCTAGGTTTAAGCGTCCTTGCATAGGGTTATAGAATTGCTTGGACCGTGGACTTGCGATTGTTAATGATCAGGATAGGAATTAACCATAGGTGTGAATGAAATCAATTGATGAATCTATGATCGAGTGATTATTTCATGAGTGGATCTTTTGAATGAACCTACCTCTTATCTATTTGTTTATTTGTTTGTTTTGTTTTTCTAGGTTAGTTTAGTTTAGATAACTGTTTGATTCCCCCTGTTATCTTTAGTTGATAGATATATTAATACTAGAATTCATAGTTCTCTTGGGTTCGACCCCTTACTTGCATGCTATACTAGTTTGTTTGTTTGGATTATTTATCTTTGATCTTGGCACGACGACTTTAGCCGAGTCCCAACGGTAATTGCCAGGAAGCTTCCCTCATCAGTCCCAGAGACACGTGGAAGCCGATCCCTGTAGCAACGTCCCCAAGCCCTAAAATACAAGAGTAAACCCATACAAGATAGCCCGAATCACAGATCCTGTACATCAGTCCATCACCACGTGGAGACCGATCCTGTAGCCTAGTCCCAGCGGTAAATGCCAGGAAGCTTCCCTCATCAGTCCCAGAGACATGTGGATGCCGATCCTTGTAGCAACGTCCCCAAGGGCATGATCGTCAGAGAATGACGCCCTTCCCTAAGTCACTATAAATACTCTTCCAGAGCATTGTTTGTGACTTGACGCTTCCAGAGAATATTCAGAGACTTTGTCAGTCGCTCAAGAACACCAAGAACAGCTCAAGAACACGTGAGACTTAGGTGTTAGATCGAGCGAGAAGCGTTCAACAAAACCACAAACTATTTGTAAGAGAAAAAAAACAAAAAGAGAGAGAGTCCTTACGACGAACTGTAAGGAAGAGGTGATAGCGTCCTTTAGTAGATTAAGTAAGGTTACGATTACAGGCTTAAAGGAGTATTACTAGTGGAATTAGGGACGCCTTCTAAGTACCAGAGAAGTGTATCACTCGCCAGTGTAATTGTAAGAGAACTTAATAAGAAAGGAAAGAAGCTATTACAAAATCCTCCAAGGAGGTAGAGGTTTACACTCAAGGACTAGTTTGGACTTGAGTGGGTCCTCTATAAATCAAAAGCGTTCCTTACTTATTTCATCTACCTGTTTAGTCTTCTTAATTTCCGCTGCAACTGAAGGACGTTCTTAATCTTTATTAAGAACTCCTCAACCCAAGGACGCCCTTAACTCAGTTAAGGATACCCTCTCTGTTAAGATAACGTTCCAACACCCCATACATTAAAAATTTTGACCTCTTGAATGTTGTTTAAGGGCATCTCATTCCTTCTTGAGATGTTACCGGTTCGTTGGCAAGAGTCACAAGCAGATATAAACCGGTGCACATCCTTGAACATAGAAGGCCAATAGAAGTCGGATTGTAGAATCTTGGCGATAGTCTTAGAAGAGCTAGCATGACCACCATAAGGTAGGGAATGACAATGTGCAATTAAACTTTCAACCTCATCATCAGAAGTGCACCTTCTTATCACTCCATCGGCACATCTCTTGAACAAAAATGGCTCACTCCAATAGTAGTGTCTCACATCAGCCATGAACTTCTTCTTTTGTTGCCAAGTCAACCCATGAGGTAGCTCATTGCACATTAGATAATTGACAAAATTAGCATACCAAGCCACTAAAAAAGAAGCAATATTGAGAACCTCCTCAGTCACCCCGAAAATGTGATCATCCGAAAAAGAATCATCCATGGGAATATCATCATGAACCGTCTCTTCAAGTGGAGTGAGTCTAGAGAGATGATCGGCAACTGAATTCTCCGCTCCTTTCTTATCTCTAATCTCCAAATTAAACTCTTGAAGGAGAAGAAGAATCCAATGGATCAAACTTGGATTGGCCTCTTTCTTACTTAAGACATACCAAATAGCAGCATGATTGGTGTAGAAAATGACCTTATCTCCCACCAAATATGACCGGAATTTCTCAAAGGCAAAGACAAAAGAAAGCAACTCTTTCTCAGTAGTAGCATTCACTTAAGCATCTTGCTAGCATAATAGATGACATGAATCTTCTTGTCTTTTCTTTGCCCCAAAATTGCCCCTACCGTAAAATCACTAGCATCATACATCACCTCAAAAGGAAGGTTCCAATCCGGAGGTTGACTAATAGGAGCCGATGTCAAAGCTTGCTTTAACCTGTTGAAACTTTCAAGACATTCATGGGAAAAGTTGAATTCAACATTTTTAAGCAATATGTTAGTAAGAGGTTTGGCTATCCTAGAAAAATCCTTGATAAATCTCCTATAAAATCTGGCATGTCCTAGGAAACTCCTCACTCTCTAAACCAATATGGGCGGTGGAAACCGCTCAATGGCCTCTATCTTTGCCCTATCAACTTCAATCCCACGGTTAGAAACAAGATATCCTAGAACAATCCCCTCACTCACCATGAAATGACATTTCTCCCAATTCAAAACAAGGTTAACTTCTTCACACCTTTTTAGCACCTTTGACAAGTTAGTCAAACAAGATTCAAAAGAAGTACCATAAACCGAAAGTCATCCATGAAAACTTCCATAATACCCTCAATACAATCAAAAAAGATAGCCATCATGCATCTCTGAAAAGTAGCAGTATGATTACACAAACCAAATGGCATTCTCCTATATGCAAAGTTGCCATAAGGGCATGTAAAATTAGTCTTCTCTTGGTCATCCGGATGAGTAGGAATTTAAAAGAAACCACTATACCCATCTAAGTAACAAAATGAGAATGATGAGCTAATATTTCAAGCATTTGATCAATGAAAGGAAGAAGGAAGTGATCTTTACGGGTTGCCGAGTTCAATTTCCTATAGTCAATGCACATTCTCCAACCCGTGATTGTTCTTTTAGGAATTAACTCATTCTTTTCTACCGTCATCCCACCTTTCTTAGGAGCCACATGAATAGGACTAACCCAATTACTATCGGAAATAGGATAAATAATGTCGGCATCTAGGAATTTTTAGCACTTCCTTTTTCACTACTTCTTTCATATCTGGATTAAGTCTTCATTGATGCTCAATTGAGGTCTTATGGTCATCTTCCATCAAAATCCTATGCATGCACAATGAGGGACTAATTTCTTGAAGATCATCAATAGTATATCCAATGGCTTTTCTATGCAACCTAACCTCATGCAACAATTTTACAATCTCAAGATCACTTAGACTTGCATTGACAATCACCGGATAAGTAGAGTTGGTTCCTAGGAATTCATACCTCAAGGTGGAAAAAAGTGGCTTCAATTCCACCTTTGGAGCACAATTTTGATCATCCTTGAGCTTTTGATCATCTCTTACTAGCATCTCGGCAACAATATTTGGATCCTCACTTGTTGAGCTCAAATCTTCAACCACACTAGCAAGAAGATCTCCTTTCTCCACATGATGGACACTAGAAGTTAAGCAAAGCTCCAATGGATCCTTGGAGGTAATAGACATCAAAGAGCCATGGACTTCCCCATCTATGACATCCAACTTGCAATCATCATCCTCACGAGAGGGTTGTTTCATAGCTTATGAGAAATAAACTCAATCATCTCTTCGCCAATTGTGAAAGAGAGAACCCCTTGTTTCACATCAATCATAGTGCCCGCGGTAGCTAGAAAGGGCCTTCCCAAAATGACCGGGACGGGCATATCGGCATTAATATCAAGAACTATGAAATCCACGGGAATAAAGAACTTCCCTATCCAGATAGGTATATCCTCAGTGATTCCAATGGGTCGGACCGACGATATATCCTCCATGAAAAGAGTCATCCCAATAGGCCTAGGCTTCCCTAAGTCCAACTCTTCACAAATAGAGAGTGGAATAACGCTCACACTAGCCCTCAAGTCACACAAAGCATCATATGAAGTGTTACTAAAGACAATAGGGACGTAGAAACTACCCAGATCTTCAGGTTTTGGTGGAAGCTTGTTAATTTTGAAGTATGGCACTACACTCTTTGCTCAAAGAGATGAATTGAAAATCATCCAACTTCCCCTTGTTGGAGAGGATCTCCTACAAGAACTTCACATAAAAGGGATTTTCTTTAAAGCATCCGTGAAAGGAATGTTGATGTAGAGCTTCTTCAAGACAAATACAAACTTTCTATATTGTTGGTCCAATTGTGCTTGAGCTCTTCTTTGAGGAAATGGAAGAGGTGTCTTATAAGGTGGTGGAGGAATATATGGTGGCTCCCTCTCCTTGGTGACCACCTCATTAGGCTCTTTGGGAACCTCTAGCTCTTGATGTGCCCCTTCATTCACTTTTGGAGCTTCTTTCGGTAAAGGACTTTCAAGCTCTCTTCCACTTCTAAGGATCACGACATTTATTTTCCCTTTTGAATTGGCTTCGGGCTGTCTCTTAGAACTAGAAGTAGCCCGAACATCATAATAGTTATGAGAGTGCAAAGCGGTCTTTTGAATCAACTCCCAAGCGGCATCTTCTTGAAGATTAGAGAGACCACCTCCGGACGAGGCGTCTAAGAGCAACCTTGTAGAGCTATCAGTAGCATTATTAAACACATCAAGAAGTGCAATCATAGATTGTCCATGATGAGGACACAACACAAGTAACTCCTTGAATCTGTCCCAACCTTCAATGAAAGACTCTCTATCCTTCATCTTGAAGTTGCAAATTTGTTGCCTCATTTCAACAGTCTTCTTCGGTGGAAAATATTTGTTCAAGAAGGTGGAGGCCAACTCATCCCAAGTTGAGAAGGAGTTTTGAGGAAGAGTCTTTAACCATGTCTTGGCCTTATCCCTTAGAGAGAATGAGAAGGATCTCATCCTTAAAGCATCTTGAGAGACATCATGAATCTTAACGGTATCCATCAACTCTAGAATAGTGGTAAGGTATTGATGAGGATTCTCGGATGGAAGACCCCTAAACTGATTTTGTTGAACCATGTTGATCAAGGAGGGCTTCATCTCAAATTTACGGGCTCGCACCTCATGATAGACAACGCCGGACACTACGCCATGTTGAGCGGGCCTCGTGTAATCGGTTAGAGTTTAAGGACGTTGCTCATTGACTTGAGCTGCTTGGTTCTGAGGCAACTAAGCATTAGCGGTGGCCAACTGGTTCTGAAGAGCCACAAAAGAATTTTGCAAAGCTTGATCTTGTTGGACTTCGTCCGCCATGTCTAGTGATTTACGTTGTTCACAAAGTTTCCTACGAAAAGTATGCTAAATTTCAAGATCAAAATCAACAAGTGGTGGAGTGCTCAAGGCTCTTATCATACACAATTGAACAACCTGAAATCACAAACAAAAGGAAACAAATCAAAAAACAAAAAGGACATAGTCTACGGGCTGTAGGAAACAACCAATACTAGCAATAATCCCCGACAACTGCGCCGAACACTTGATAGGCTCTAACCTATACCGCAAGTATATGGTTTCGTTTGTAGTAATACCAAGGTGTCGAACTCAAGGACTTATGCACTAGAGACTGTTCAAAAAAACTTGTAGATATGCCTAAAAAGATCAAGTATGGAGTGATGGATGGAACTGAAACTAACAACTAACAATCAAGAAAGAGCAAGTAAAAAGATGATGTAAAGTCAATGAAGAAAAGCAATCCTAGAGCAAGGGTACTAACACAATGAATCTAGGCAAATAATGATAGCGTGCATGACTTTCAAATGGGTTTCGATTTGGGGCAATTTCCTAATGTCTATGTCTAATCCTTGTGGGACTAAGCATATGTACCTAGAATGCGATCTAGGCCCTTTGGGCATGATGTCTCTCATTTTGGTGGTGTTTTAGTAGTTAATTTCCCTTGTAAATATGTGTCTTTTGTTCCTTTCTTTGTTAGTTTTGTCCCTTTTTAGCTTAGATTCCGATTTTCTATGAGATTCGGAGACTATGCGAATTTGTTGTGTTTTGTAGGTAAATTGGCATGTTTTGAGGAAGTTTGGAAGGAGTTTCCAAGGAGGAGCAAAGCTTAAGAGCAAAGGAGCGGAAGAGCCAAGCAATAAGCAAGGAACGAAGAGGAACTCAAGGAAAACCAAGAAGAGAAGAGGATCGAGGTCCGGAACGACGTGCCCAGCAAGTCGGGCCCGAGTTGGAACTATGGAGGCTCGGACCGAGATTGAAGCATGTCGGGCCCGAGGTGTTCCGTGTCGGTCCATGTCGGCAAAGTGAAGATTGGGGTCCAAGGCACACAATTGTGATCTACCACTTTTGCCCTTCTTCTATTTTTGGAAATCCTTGGTCCCTAATTAAAAGGAGAAGACAATTAGAGAGAGAAGGAGGCTAATCCACACATCTAATCACTCTCAAAGGCTCCAGAAAGACTTGGAGAGCAAGGAGGAGGAAGGAAGAGGAGAGGAAGAGAGGAAATCGGTGGAGATTGCTAGAACTAGGAGGAATTTGTGATTTTGAACTTGTTTTGTTTTGCACTTAGTGGATTTGAGATTTGGATCTTGTGAATTCCTTTGATTTGAATGCAATTTGAGTTGGATTTGAGTTTGATGATTGAGGTTTGTTTGCTTTGCCATTTGATTGCTTTTTACTCTTTCCACATGGAGTAGATTCCATAGTCTTGGGCTATGGGGGAAACCCCTAGCTAGCATTGGGTGTGAACCCCCAGTTCCATAGCCTTGAGTGCTTGAGCTATGAATCCTCTCTACATTGAGCTTCAATTCTCTTGTGAGAACAAGGGATCAAGGGCTTGTGATTGGTAAGAGTAAGCGAAAGCGATCTTGAGCCCGTCACTTGACCTCGCATCGAAGGGAAGGTGAAAACCCCCTAGGGTCGATGTGTAGAGTGGAGGGATCGAAGGCAAACAACCTCGATCTCATAAGGATCAACACTTATTGGCTAAATTGGGGTGGAATTACCCAAGTCTAGTTAGGGAAGGAACCCAAAAACCCAAGACCGATCTACTATTTTGTCAAGACCGAGTTACCCAGACGTCGGGCCCGACTTCAAACAGTGTCGGTCCTGTGCAAACTCTCATCGATCCTTCTCGGACCGAGGTGACCAAAGTTGGTCCCGAGAAGTTCCTTTTGATTTTCCTTGTTTTTGCCTTTCTTTTCCCCTTTTTAGTCTTTTTTTACACTCAACGAACGAACTCCCGTGTGTTCGACACCCTACCCTTGTACTACTACGGGGTTCGGCTATAAATTTGAATTTTGACCCTCCAATCCGGAACCCATCAGAATTTTGGCGCCGTTGCCGGGGAGTTCTACTTGTTTGAGGTACCACCTTTTGTTGAGTCTTTGATTTCGTAGTGATTTGGGTGAGGGATTAGCCCAAACCCCTTGTTTGTTTTGATTTGGTTTTGTTTGTGTCTTTGGTTATAGGTGTATGCGAGCTCGTTCCGCCCGAGGAACATTTGAGTTCGACTTTGTTAGTGACCCCGAAAGCATCATCAAAGAAGCTCGAAAGAAGAAGAGGATGGAGAACCAAGCACAATGTGATGAGGTTGCTAGGATGAGAGCCGACATGGCTCGGATGCAACTTGAGATGGAAAACCAGAATGCCGAGATAAGGAGAGAGCGTGAGGAAATGATGAGATTGGAGGCTCAAATCAACACCCAACCCCGGAATGCACGCCAATACATGCATCCGGAGTTGAAGGTGCCGGAGCCGGCCATAGTCTTACCGGAGGTTTCAAAGAACTTCGAGATCAAGACTCAATTCATATCACTTATCAAGAGGGACCAATTTGAGGGGAGACCGAATGAGTGCCCGATTGAGCATTGGAAGAGGTTCAAAGATATGTGTGAGACTATCTCGACAGATGAGGAGACGCTAGAGTACATGCTACTTAAAGCCTTCAAGTGGTCGTTAGGAGGCAATGCGGCACATTGGCTAGAGAGCCAAGCTCCTCGATCCATCACAACATGGCGGGCTCTCAATGAGGCATTCTTTATGAAGTTCTTCCCACCAACAAAAACAACGGAGCTTAGAAGGAAGATAGCAAGTTTCCAACAAGGAGCCCACGAGCCACTCTTTGAGGCTTGGGATCGGTTCAAGGAAATGTTAAGGCAATGTCCAACTCATGGGCAACAACCTTATGTTCTCCAAGACATATTCTTCCAAGCAGGAATCAACCTCGCCACCAAGGACAAGTTGAACCTTCACACCGATTGTGGGATCATTGATTTGCCGTCGGAGCAAGCATGGGAGTTGCTTGACAAACTCTCCGATTATGAAGCCATGTACGGTGTGAGTCAAGTCAACAAGGAGGCAAGAGTCCAAGGACATGGTACGAGGAGGCTCTACGACCGGATGAATGAAGAGGTTGATAAGGATGTGAAGATTCAATTCCTTGAGGATGAGTTGAACAAGATGAGGAGGCAAATGAATCACCTCAAGCAAACCACAAGAGCATGTGAAGAATGTGGGTCTTCAAGCATGGTGCTCAAGAATGTCCCAATGAACGCCAAGTTCGCTTGGCCGAGCAAATCGAGGAGGCACACTTTGTTCAAAGAAACTATGGAGGAAGAGCCAACTTCAACAATGGAGGAAATGGAAGGTGGAACCAAGGCCAAGCCAATGGTTACAACAACAACTACAACCAAAACGAGCCAAGGGCCCAACCACCACCATACCGACCTCTGGGGTTCTATGAACAAACTCCACAATGGGCACAAGACTTGAAGAATCAATTCACCAATGTGGAGAGGAGAGTTGATGAGATGGGCACTCAATTCAAGGAGTTTGGTGTATGGAGAAGACAAGTGGACAACCAATTTGTTCACATGGCAAATCAACTTCCGAGAGAGGAAGGGAGACTCCCGGGCCGACCCGAGGAGAATCCCCGTTCCCCACAACAACAAAATGAAGTCCGAGCTATAGGGTTGAGGAGTGGTCGGAGTTTACCCGAGCCACAAGTGCCAAAGCCAAGAGAGGAGAGTCGGACCGAGTTGCCCAGGAACTCGGGCCTGACGTGCCAAGACATCGAGCCAGAAATCGGAGGAAGTCCCCTAACTAGGACCGAGGAAGGGCGGACCTCGGGCCCGACATGCCCTGAAGTCGGACCGACTTCCCAAGCTTTGCCCTGCCCTCAAACCGAGGACCCGCACATCGGTCCCGACGTCGATCCAAGCTGAAAATGGTGAGAGTGATCCAACCCGGTCCAACGAAGTGGATCCAACCAAGAAACAAGGTGGCACAACTCTTTCTTACCCGTTGAGAAGCCCAAGGAAGTTGTGGAGGGAAAGTTTAAGAGGTTCTTGAAGCTCTTGCAAGGTTTGAACATCACCATACCGTTCACCGACGCTCTAAGTGAGATGCCATCATATGCTAAGTTCTTGAAGGAAATTTTTAGCAAGACGAGGTCGATTGTGGAAATGCAAGACGAGGTGAAAATCTTGGAGCTACCTCAAAAATTGGGTGATCCCGGGAGATTTGCAATTACCGTGGGTATTGGGTCCCGGAAGTTTCAAGCTTTGTGTGATCTTGGAGCAAGCACTAGTGCCATACCGTATACCATATGGAAGTCTACCGCCATGGGACTCATCGCCCCGGTTAACATGAGATTGACCATAGCCGATGGAACATCAATAGAGCCGATTGGAGTGGTGGAGGACTACCCGGTATGTGTGGAGGGACATTATGTCCCGGCGGACTTCGTTGTGGTTGACATGCTAGAAGTGCCGGGAGAGCCCATCATCCTAGGAAGACCATTCCTTGCCACGGTGGGAGCTATCATAGATGTCAAGAAAGGTCACTTGTCCCTTGATTTTGGAGGAGTAGAGCTCGATTTCACCTTTAAACCAACTTTGAAGGAGGCTTTGCATAGAGAAGCCAAAATGATCCAATCCTTTCCAAGTGGAGTGCAATGGGAGGTTGTATCTAACAAGCCAAAGACAAGGAAGCTAGAGTTGAAAGCCATCCCACCACCCTATGGAGTCGTAGTGACAAATGAAGGCTTGGCTACCAACTTAGAGGAAAGTGAGAAAGTGGAGAATGGAATGTCTTAATTGGAGGTGTTCAAAGCCGAAACGGAGGAAGCCCAAGCACCACCGGAACCTTCTCATGAGCTCAAGGAGCTTCCAAAGGACTTGAGGTATGCTTTCCTTGGCCCTAACTCTTCATTACCCGTAACTGTAAATGCTAATTTGAATGATGAGGAAGAGTCTAAGTTGTTAGAGGTCTTAAGGAAGCATAGAGGAGCTTTAGGGTATTCATTAGAGGAACTAAAGGGAATTTCACCATCAATTTGCATGCATAGGATTTACATGGAGGACAACCATAAACCCACTATTGAACCAAAAATAAGATTAAATCCTAACATGAAAGAAGTGGTTAAAAGTGAGATACTTAGGATGTTGGATGCGGGAATCATCTTCCAAATTTCGGATGGCAAATATGTGAGTCCCGTGCATGTAGTCCCTAAGAAGGGTGGTTTAACCGTAGTGCAAAATGAGAAAGGAGAAATGATTCCTACTAGAACCACTACAAAATGGCGCATGTGCATTGATTACCGAAAGTTAAATAGTGGTACACGTAAGAATCATTTTCCCCTTCCTTTTATAGACCAAGTTCTTGAAAGATTGGCACAACATGAATACTTTTGCTACCTTGATGGGTATAGCGGATTTTGGCAAATCCCTATTCACCCCGATGATCAAGAGAAGACGACTTTTACATGTCCATATGGAACAATTGCCTATAGACGCATGCCTTTTGGTTTGTGTAATGCCCCGGCAACGTTTCAAAGGTGCATGATGTCTATCTTCTCCGATATGGTGGAGGAAATAGTGGAAGTATTCATGGATGATTTTTCGGTCTATGGTTCTTCTTTTGATGCTTGTTTAGCTAATTTGGATAGGGTCTTAGCTAGATGTGAGGAGACTAACTTAGTGCTTAATTGGGAGAAATGTCATTTCATGGTTAAAGAAGGAATAGTTTTAGGACATCTCATCTCTAGTAGAGGAATAGAAGTTGATAGGGCCAAGATTGAAAAAATTGAAAAACTTCCCCCACCTACTTGTGTGCGTGATGTTAGGAGTTTCTTAGGTCATGCGGGCTTTTATAGACGCTTCATCAAAGATTTCTCTAAAATTGCAAAACCTTTGTCTAACCTCTTGATGAAGGATGTTCCCTTCGAATTTTCCGAAGATTGCATGAGTGCTTTTTGTAGGTCGAGAGATGCTTTGGTTTCGGCTCCTATCATGGCGTCACCCGATTGGAATCTTCAATTCGAAGTGATGTGTGATGCAAGTGATTTCACCGTAGGAGCCGTTCTTGGGCAAAGAAAGGAGGGAAAGTTGCATGCCATCTACTATGCAAGCAAAACCTTGGATGAAACTCAATGCAAATATACAACGACGGAAAAGGAATTCCTTGCGGTGGTGTTTGCATTTGAGAAATTCCGGTCATACCTTGTGGGGTCTAAGGTGGTAGTCTATACGGATCATACGGCAATCAAGTACCTCATAAAAAAGAAGGATGCTAAACCGAGGCTCTTAAGGTGGATGCTCTCCTTCAAGAGTTTGACCATGAGATCAAGGATAAAATCGGTGCGGAGAATGTGGTGGCCGATCATCTATCTCGATTGCCCATGGAGTACATGATGGAGATGGAGGATGGTGTGGCAATAGACAATGTGAGGGCGGATGAAGGGCTATTGAGTGGGAAGAAGGAAAAGAAGGAGGGATCGACCAAGATGATGCATCGGGTCCGAGGTGTCCAAAGTCAGACCGAGTTACCCAGCAACTCGGGACCGAGGTCCACAACGTCGGGCTAGAGGGATTTGTGCACCTGTGCGACTCACTCGACGTCCAAACATGTCGGACTCAATACCCTGCAATGTCGGTCCATGAAATCAAGTAAGATTCTCCACTCGGTCTCTAATCCATCCCGTTCTCGATTGATTAATTCTTCATCTCCCACTTGTCTCCTATCTATTGATGCCGTGAAACGAGGGATTACCCCTTGGTTTGCGGATTTTGCTAACTTTGTTGTAGGGGGAGTGATCCCACCAAATTTGTCTTATTCGGCTAGGAAGAAATTCTTACATGATGCTAGACAATACTATTGGGACGATCCATACCTCTACAAGGAAGGGAATGATCGAATCTATAGACGGTGTATTCCAAGTGAGGAGATCGAGAGCGTCATTCGCCATTGCCATTCCTTGCCGACGGGAGGTCATGCCAAGAGTTCCAAAACCACGGCAAAATTTTACATTATGGTTTTTATTGGCCAACCATGTTTAAGGATGTGCATGAGTACGTGAAGAGATGTCAAGAGTGCCAAAGAGAGGGGAACTTGTCAAGGAGGAATGAGACTCTGCAAACCGGAATTCTAGAGGTGGAGCTCTTTGATGTATGGGGGATCGACTTCATGGGACCATTTCCCACGTCGGGCCCATACAAATACATTTTGGTGGCCGTGGATTATGTCTCGAAGTGGGTGGAAGCCATTCCAACAAGGACCAATGATGCAAGGGTTGTGATGAAGTTCTTGAAAAGCAACAGTTTTGCAAGATTTGGTGTGCCTAGAGTCCTCATTAGTGATGGTGGTCCTCACTTCATTGAAAAATGCTTTGAGAAAGTGTTGATTAAGTATGGGGTGTCTCACCGAGTTGCTACTCCTTATCATCCTCAAACAAGTGGGCTAGTTGAGGTGTCTAATCGTCAAATCAAGGCTATCTTGGAGAAGACGGTGTCTAAGTCAAGGAAAGATTGGGCATCTAAGCTTGATGATGCACTTTGGGCCTATAGAACCGCTTACAAAACACCTTTGGGGACTACACCTTTCAATCTAGTGTATGGTAAGGCATGTCATCTTCCGGTGGAGTTAGAGCACAAATCCAAGTGGGCTCTCAAAGAGATGAATTGGGATGTAAACTTGGCCGGTGAAAAGAGATTTTTTGATCTCCATGAGTTGGGAGAGTTGAGGTTGAAAGCGTATGAGAATGTTAAGTTGTATAAGGAGAAGACCAAGAGGTGGCATGATAGGAAATTGATTCCAAAAACCTATCAAGTTGGTGATAAGGTTCTTCTCTTCAATGCAAGACTTGGATTCTTCCCCGGAAAGCTTCGAACAAGGTGGAGTGGACCACTTGTGGTTCACCGAATTCATACTCAATGAGCGGTAGATTTGGTTAGTGAAGATGGACGAATTTTTCAAGTGAATGGTCATCGTTTGAAGAAGTTCTATGACAAGGTCGATCCAAGTGAAGAAGTAAGAGCCTCATGGGCTCTCCTTCTAGCCAACTAAGTCTAGACATGCCAATCAAGAATAAGAAATTGTGAGCTTTCCTAACTCTTATCTCTTTTATTTTTGAGTTTTGATTTCTTTGTTTTGATGAGGACATCAAAATTGTAAGTATGGGGTGGGGTTAGTTGCTCATAGTTTCATGTATAGGTTTCTTGTTTTGTTATGGGATGTTTTCTTTTGGATAGTGGCATGTTATGTTGCATGAATGTTGATTGAATGGATGAGTTTGTTTTACTTTGAGAAATTTTTTGCA
Source organism: Polygonum maritimum (assembly GCA_963924305.1). Taxonomy (NCBI): domain Eukaryota; kingdom Viridiplantae; phylum Streptophyta; class Magnoliopsida; order Caryophyllales; family Polygonaceae; genus Polygonum; species Polygonum maritimum. Next base: position 12,278,056 of record OZ002735.1, on the reverse strand, counting down.
AAAATCCCTAAAATTTCGAAAAATTGTGTGAAAAAGTCAAAAAGATTTTGTTTTTGGACTAAGAATTCCCATCTTAGATGTCCAAATGAAGGCTAATGATGATGTGAGCATGTAAAGTCCTTTGCATATTTTTGGATAGTTTAGCCTCTAAATGAATGTTGCTTTTGATGTGATGTGATATCTTGCATGTTTTTATTGAGCACATGAGTTCTTGGATGAGTTTTGATGCAACTAAGCTAGAGTGAACCCTGTGAGATGACTTTTGGCCATTTTAGGGATGATTGTTCATTATTGCATATCCCTCATTTTCTTGTGTGAATTAGCTCATGCATGCTTAGTAAAACTTGCTATTGAGGTGTTTATCTATTTTCCAAGACCAATATGAGATTTGTTCTATGCTTTGTCACATTGATTTGAACTTTGTTTCATTTAGTCACAAAATGTTCCATATCCTACCTTGAAGATAAACCGTAGCTTGTAGCCCCGTTTTAGCCTTAGACCTTTGTTTGAAACTCCTCAAAAATATGATTCCTAGCCTACATGACTTGACCCTTATGGGATTGGACTTTAGTGAGAGGTTTTGGAAGAATATTTGGAGAGTTGAGATTCTCTTTGGTGAAGGGCAAGAAGGAAGTTATAAATCAAGTGGGTAGTGCATCTTTGTGAAGTATAAAGTGAAAAAGAAAGAAAGAAAAGTTGGAAAAAAGTAGTCGATTGAAAGCAAATTGCTTAGGTGAAGAAAAGGGTCCCGACCGAATTCAAAAGGATATCGAGCCCGAGTTAGTGTGCAAGTCGGTCCAAAGTGAAAAAGTGTGAAAAATCCAACAAAAAGTATAAGTGCAAAGATGAAGTGGAATATCAAGTGAAAGAGTGGGTTGCAAGTTGAGAAGAGAAAAAAATCAAAGTCTTTTGGATGAGTGAAGTACAAAGTGGAATAATTTGGTGAAGTTGGTGAGAGATTAGGAAGTTCAATCCCCATTATAAGCACCACAAGACCAAAATGATTCCCACCTTGAGAAACACCAAAAGCCCCATTACAACCCGGCCGAATGGAACCTCTTTGAGGACCTCCATTGAGCCAAGTTCATATTCTTTGTGTGCATTGTAATAGGCATCTCTAGGTGAAGGAATTGGTGATATTAGCTTCAATGGTAAAGTCTTTACTTGCATGATTCTTGAGTATGAGTGTTCATTGCTAAACCTAAACACATGATGAGTGATACACATTTTCACATACCTAAAGTGAGGCTTGGTTGCATTAGACTTTATTCCTTGAACACTTGATCATGTGTGATGATGTAATCTTGCTAGCATGTCTATCACTTGTGCTTGGTTGATTTTTCATATGAGGCTTTACTTGAAGATTGTGCTTCGGTCTTGTTTGCCTTGTTATTGCTTGAGGACAAGCAAGTTTAAGTATGGGGTATTCTGATGTCTCTCATTTTGGTGGTGTTTTAGTAGTTAATGTCCCTTGTAAATATGTGTCTTTTGTTCCTTTCTTTGTTAGTTTTGTCCCTTTTTAGCTTAGATTCCGATTTTCTATGAGATTCGGAGACTATGCAAATTTGTTGTGTTTTGTAGGTAAATTGGCATGTTTTGAGGAAGTTTGGAAGGAGTTTCTAAGGAGGAGCAAAGCTTAAGAGCAAAGGAGCGGAAGAGCCAAGCAAGGAACGAAGAGGAACTCAAGGAAAACCAAGAAGAGAAGAGGATCGAGGTCCGGAACGACGTGCCCAGCAAGTCGGGCCCGAGTTGGAACTATGGAGGCTCGGACCGAGGTTGAAGCATGTCGGGCCCGAGGTGTTCCGTGTCGGTCCATGTCGGCAAAGTGAAGATTGGGGTCCAAGGCACACAATTGTGATCTACCACTTTTGCCCTTCTTCTATTTTTAGAAATCCTTGGTCCCTAATTAAAAGGAGAAGACAATTAGAGAGAGAAGGAGGCTAATCCACACATCTAATCACTCTCAAAGGCTCAAGGAAGGCTTGGAGAGCAAGGAGGAGGAAGGAAGAGGAGAGGAAGAGAGGAAATCGGTGGAGATTGCTAGAACTAGGAGGAATTTGTGAGTTTGAACTTGTTTTGTTTTGCACTTAGTGGATTTGAGATTTGGATCTTGTGAATTCCTTTGATTTGAATGAAATTTGAGTTGGATTTGAGTTTGATGATTGAGGTTTGTTTACTTTGCCATTTGATTGCTTTTTACTCTTTCCACATGGAGTAGATTCCATAGTCTTGGGCTATGGGGGAAACCCCTAGCTAGGATTGGGTGTGAACCCCCAATTCCATAGCCTTGAGTGCTTGATCTATGAATCCTCTCTACATTGAGCTTCAATTCTCTTGTGAGAACAAAGGATCAAGGGCTTGTGATTGGTAAGAGTAAGCGAAAGCGATCTCGAGCCCGTCACTTGACCTTGCATCGAAGGGAAGGTGAAAACCCCCTAGGGTCGATGTGTAGAGTGGAGGGATCGAAGGCGAACAACCTCGATCTCATAAGGATCAACACTTATTGGCTGAATTGGGGTGGAATTACCCAAGTCTAGTTAGGGAAGGAACCCAAAAACCCAAGACCGATCTACTATTTTGTCAAGACCGAGTTACCCAGACGTCGGGCCCGACTTCAAACAGTGTCGGTCCCGTGCAAACTCTCATCGATCCTTCTCAGACCGAGGTGACCAAAGTCGGTCCCGAGAAGTTCCTTTTGATTTTCCTTGTTTTTGCCTTTCTTTTCCCCTTTTTAGTCTTTTTGGTACACTCAACGCACGAACTCCCGTGTGTTCGACACCCTACCCTTGTACTACTACGGGGTTCGGTTATAAATTTGAATTTTGACCCTCCAATCCGGAACCGATCAGGGCACTAAAGGGTTTGGGGTTGGTTCAAATCTCAATCCACTATCGTGGCTTGAGTGATCAATCCAACTCAAAACCTCTATTGGCAATTGCTCTTCTCAAGAGGATTCCAAATCAATTTTCATCTCATGAATCTCTCAAGCATCAATCCTAGTTTCCTAGTGGGGAGATGGTCTTTCAGCTCCAATCCCACACCTAAACCCCTATCAACATTTTCACCTTTCGATCTCAAAGATCAATAGGACTCAAATTCACAATCAAATTTGGCATTAAACACCTTAGATTGAATCAAACATCAACCTAATCTCTACTCGTGGAAGCAAATCAATCTCTACCTAGAAATCATTGGTTTTCCCCCAAACCCTAGGATTTGGGGCACTAGCCAAGCATAAAAAACAAAGGAAATGAAAAAAATAAGAGGAGATCCATACTAATATTCATTCAATTGATTGAAAAGAGGCAAGAATCTCAATCACTTTCTCCAAGTTTCCTCCACAAGTAAGAGTATTTTTGGGGAAAGACAAAGGCTCTAAAAGGGGTGAAAAGCTCCCAATTCAAGAACAACAAGGAGTATTTATAGTTCCCTCAAAGAGAAAAGACCTAGAAATGGAAATGAGTTGTGCCGCCGAGCAACCCGGGTCGATACCCGACCGAGTAGTGCACTGGAGACACACAGGGGACGCAAGCTGACACTGGGAGGCTACTCGGGCTGTGACCCGGGCCAAGACCCGGCCGGGTCCTATTCTGGACGTTGTGCTCTGCCTTTGCTTGAGTTGAACGCTTGGAACGCGGCTCGACCCGGGTTACGACTCAAGTCAAGACCCGGCCTAGTCTCGGCTTGGATGTGGGTGAGCTGCTCCTCTTGGCATGGGAGCCGACCCAAGGCGTTTACCCGGCCTAGCACTCGGTTGGGTACGTCCATGCACGTGCGGCCGTGGCTTGCTTTTCTTGGCTCTTGTCTTCTTCTCTTAGCTCGGCTTTTGCGGTTCCTCCTCGGGTCCTTCTTTGAGCTTCTCCTTGACTCTTTCTTCGTACTCTTGGACTTCATGGCTCTCTCCTTCATCCTCATCTTGAGCTCCATCACCTAATTCTCCTCCATTTTCGCTTGAAATGCACATTAACAAGGCGTAGATTCCGAACAAAGCAACTAAACTAAAAGCGCTAAGGAACTAGCCTAAATAAGAGAGATTCAATGCAAAACACAATCAGACATGATCTAAAAATGCAACCTAGGCATGCACTAAATGCAAGTCATCACACTTTGCCAATCGCCCTCTACCATGCACGCCTTTCAAAATCCACACGCGCAGTTTTCTCCAATGTAAAATAGACTTCCCTGAGATGCTACCATCCCCGCGGCCATACCACTGTGCTCGCAGTTTATGTATAGAATTGGCTTCTTCTTCATTGGAACGACATGAAAAACCCTCGAATCTTGAATCCTAGTGTCTTCGGTCTTGATATTACAATTAAGCACAAAGTCTAACCTCGAACACTCAATATAGCCCTAAATTACAAGAGTTAATGCATCGTAAATAGAGTATATGAAAGGAAAACCAAGTTGGATGCTTGTGGAGATGGTCCATTTCGAGTGATCAAGAGGATCGATCAACAATTATGCCTACCAACTCTAGCCCCCGGACAAATATGGCATCCATGCAACATTCATTGTGGTCGATCAATAGCCTTATGTGGAACCACCTTTCCAATTTGAGGAAACAGGGAGGTTTCCTAGCTAAGGGGGAGGATGATGTACTCTTTCCATCCATGAGTTCCTTGAAGAAGGAGGATAACTTCCAACTACACTCCATGGGATCGGTCATTCAAAGTCGCTCCAAGCAAGTGGCCCAATCCAATCAATCACTTGTGCTTACAACCATGTCAAGCTTTGGGTTGAGCCACTTCCCTCAAAGGGTTAGCCTTTTAATCATAAGCTCTCCATCTACTTCACTTTATATTTCAGGCCAAGACCCTTAAGTTGCCCAGCCAAGCCTACCATCGAGCCAAGCGAAGGCCATTGAGATGTGTTGCGAGCCACCCGATAAGTTCCATGCCTTAGCCGAGCCCAAGCATGGCTCTCCATTTTGAGGTTCTCAATCGCAAGCAAAGGCATGCTCAAAAAAGGTCTGGAAATGACAATGTGTGCCTAGGGACATGTCAGGAAATGACAACACGCCTAGGTGCGCCCTAGTAACACGCTCATAGCTTTCCGCGTACGCCCTCTGGGCACGCCCAATCGCTCACTCGCCTTTAGCCAGGACGTGCCTGTATCTTTTGGGGCTCACAAGGCACCTCACTTTATTTCTTTCCTTCTTCAATTTGTTTTTTGATAGAAGAAAGTTGAATTCTTATCTCCCCAGTTAAATTGGTTAGCTTTTTCCCTTTGAAACCAAAGAATTTCTTCCATCTCTATCAACTCATGTTCCTACCCTTTCGCATTCCCTTTTTCTTCAGCTTTCAAAGCTTTCCCCCAAACAACTTTTAATTTAGTAATGATATTGCCAAATTCCAACGTATTCCAATTTGTTAGTACACAAAATATGTCAAAGCTTCTTTGATGTCTCTTCTTCACTTGAACGGTGCTTCCACTTAAAGCTTGCAAAACAATAAACACGAGGGGCGAGGGTCTCCCTAATCCACCATCCATGCTTAAATCAATAAGAGCGATATCGAAAAAGAAGATGGCGAAGGATCTTGGGGTGGGGTGGCGATGGCAAAGGGAGGGTGGTTGGAAAGGAGGGGCTTAAGGATCTTGAGGTTATTGGGGTCACAACGACGGTGGCATTTAGGGCGGCGCCGCCGAGGGTAGGGCTGGGTACGTTGGCAAAAATGAGAGGTGTGGAGGATGAATCTAAAATCTTTTTCCTTTTTTGTTTAAAAATTTTTGAAATAATTTTCTTTTTTGTTTAAATATGATTTAACGGAAAGTCAATGGGGGCAAGAGAAAAGGGGTACGGACCGAACTAGATCAAAAGCTTAGGGGTAAACCTCGGAATACGTTTTTTTCTAGGGCACCATCCGGAAAAACTCAAAACTCACTATAAATTTATTTTTTATTATTATATTATTTGATTGAATGAAAAAATAAAAAAATAATACAATTTGACACTAGACAACCAATTATGCAAAGATCAAATTATATTTGGACATCAGGGCGACCAAACTTCAATTTTTTTACTCCAAAATATTCTGTTTTCTACTATTTTATCAATATATTTTTTATCTCTCTTTTATTACCAAAATTTGGCCAACCATTGACTATTCTTAATACAATATAAAAATTTTAAACATCTGTCTCTTCATTGCTTCATTTAGAAATTGAATGGCAGACAGAATGCACAAGTATAAAAACGCCGGTTGGCATTTTTGAAGACATATACAACGAATCTAACTCCTATTATTATTTGTATTGTTGTTGGTCTTTATAATCTATATCTTAGGAGTACACAATATGAAATCCAAATTTAAAAACTGCAATAAATTCCCAAAAAGAAATGCATAAACCCGTTATAAAAATATTTAAATTACTAAATATATAACAGTACAATATTTTAAAATATGGTACTAATCCTATACCTTTAATCATAGGTTTATTTCACACATATGAGGTACTTTAGGGCCGAAATCCTTGTATAAATTAAGCCCAGGAACTGGAACCACAGCTGTGAATTCTGATCGAGCCCATCAACCATATTGTAACCTTCTGCAATTTACGCTTGTTTTTTTGTTCCTGGTTTTGGACTTTTATGAAGTGGGGACCACATTGTTGTGTCAACCCACGTGGCCTCATGTGCGCTTAGTGAAATCATGTTGTCAATTTGTCATGGTGTGCAAAATGACGTGCTAGCTAGCCTTCTAGGGAAGCAACACAAATACCGGCGATGCATTTTATTCCTAAAGTTCTTTTTCCAGTTTTTATTAGTACGGAGTACTAGTTTGTGTGATAGTTAGGGTTCCATCATTATCTTAAAACAACGCGTGGCTGATTGTGAGGATATTGTGGTGGCATAGAAAGTTCAATCAGTGCAAGTTAAAAGGCGAATATGATTCTTCCCTTAGCTTAGTGAAACCAATGTGTCATATGCAGAACAACGATGTATAAGGAAAAATACCTATTAGCTTAGCTGAGATATGCTGCAAGTACAAGTCACAGTTTATCCCTTGTTTTTATTGTTTCCAGTTCACTAATAAGTACCAGAATATTCTGCAACTAACCAATACTTATCATAGGATGGAATGCAAACAGAAGTTTCCATGAGACATGAAGAACCATCTTCATGGAAGAAAATATACGCCCCTCGCCCCCGCCTACAGAATTTATCTATCTTTAAATTCGACGACCAAACACATGAGCCACCTTGCAGAACATAGCATTAAATCGGATGATCGGAATAAAGAAAAGCAAATGCAATCTCAGTATACTGAAATTTCCCGGGTGAACAAATAGATGAACCAGAATTATACTGAGCACTAGTACAAGCCTCAAAACAAATATGAAGAATATGAAGAACCTCTGAGCCTGATATGAAAGAATATGCTAAGATTAGCCTACATGGAAACAAAACAAAAAAAAAACTTCCACGAACTAAATGCTGCTCAAGATACGAAGAACTCGAAAGCAGAACTCACATATTTACACCAAGTCGGCTTCAGCTCATCTTCAAGATAATATATGTACACAATTCTGCCAGGGATCAAGAGATACCGTGAGGATCTCATGAGAGTTGCAAAATGTACGACACATCTGCAAGCCAGTGTCACACTTAACCTGTTATTCCCCATCTTCACAGACCAAAAACCATAAAGCATGATCCAAAAAGCTTTAAATTCCCTAAAGTCTGGCCAACCAGGAAAGATAATTAGATGAATCACCCACTTTCTCTTACACAGTTTCCGGGCAGAAGAAATTTGTGCTTGTCAGCATTCTCCAGAAGATAGGATGGGAGATGAACAGCCGAGTAGGAGTGAGGAACAGGTCCCATTTTCCCAATTATGTCTTTGAAGGTGTACTCCTCTGGCAGCATATCAAATAAATCAGCCCCTTTGCAGATCACCCGCTGAATTCTTTTGGGGTTCAAGTAGTGTGAGAATCTCACTCTGTCATTATGACTATAAGCCCTCATCTTGAATACAAACTCGCTTATGCGCCGGAAACAGAAGCTACAGTGCCATCCTGCATCTGCCAAGAGCTCATCAGTTTGTCTGTAGTGAGCGTACTTGGTTTTCCCTGTCTGATACCTATGAACCGAAGCCCTCCAGCTGTGATCATCCACAAGAAACTCAAAAGAGTATATGTAGTTCTTGAGTTGAAGATGGAGAATTGCAGGGATGTCGTCACACCATCTCAAGAGGTTAATGGTATGCCTGCTGGGTATCTCATCAACATCTGACATGATCAACAAGTCATCGTCTGTGATGCCTGCTATTCTCAACAGCTGATCCAAGGCAAGGCGCTGATACGCCTCCTCAACAAACGGGTTTTCTCCCTTCCTGAATCTCCCTCCAATGGCTCCATAAGTGAGGCGGGATTCGACAAATTTGAACTTGTCCCTGTTTGCAGCAAAGACCAGAGGCTTTGGCAGGCCACTGAATGTTGAGTTGGACTCAAGGAGAACAAACTGTGTCACATAAGGGTAGAGCTCTTTCCATCTGACAGTAAGGATGTCCACCTCATTGCTGTATAAGACAGCATCATAAACACGCCTAGGGTAATCCCGGATCCCCCAACCATGAAGCTTGCAAAGGTTTTCCATGGTCACGTTTTCGTTGTAATAGTGAGGAATTCTGTGGAATGGCTTGGGCGGCTTCTCCCACAGCGGCCTCAAAAAGTACGAGATCTTCTGCCCGTGGAGGTAGATACCAAAAACACACATGGGGATGAATGCAAATAGGAATATATAGGTTTTCATATCGACACCTCGCAAGATGCAACGTAGTCTCGCCATCCCCAATCTGCTGGACTCCTGTATTTATGAAACAAGTCGTCTGAGAATGCTACACCAATACACCAAACATGTACTGATACTACAATATAAGCAATACAATTGTACCAATTCTTTCAAGATGATGATAATGAGCTCGGACTATCCATTTTGTCCAAAACTAAATTAACGTGGTTAAAATGACAAAACAGTTTCCATGGCAAAGGAAGCAACATGACAGGTGACAGACAAATCCAGAGAGTTCAAAACAGAATTAGACGATATCAATTAAAAACAGAATTAGATATCAATTACAACAGAGAAGATCGTCAGAGAGTTCAAATCCAATAAGGAATTCGAAAGCCTACAAAGCAAAGCAAAAATCCACGATACTAAAAGCCTTGTCGGACATGAGATCGACCGGAACATAAGAGATCATAAAAGCACGGGGAGATTTCGTCCACAGAGTAATACAATAGAGGCAGATTAGATCAAAGGAGAAGAAAACGCCCAAATTCGAGAGAGAAAGGGGAGAAGAGAAGCATCACCTGGCAACAGCAATCATCGCAATGATTATCCGTCTTCTTGGAGCAATAGTGGCCTCCTTCGCCTCCCATCATCAACATTTTTCTCCCTCTTTCCAAGCGCAATCTGAGCAGCTCAGAAGAAACCAGATCGATCACCAACAAAACCTCGAATCTGAAAATCAAGCCGTTACAGAACCGGAATCGAGCAATTGACTGGATATGGAGCGATCTCTACAGAGAAAGACGATGGGGAGAAGGAAAGAGGGAAAAAAGATGCGCTCGCTGGATGAGGGGTTTGTGTAGTCTGGCAAAACGCTGGCTGCCTCCCTCATGTTCTTCTCTCTGTCTCCTCTCTACTTCTTCTTTTCTACCCCACGCCCATTCTACAGTTCTTTTCCACGCCTTGTTAATTGGGGCCGCGTTTTCACTGGAACTACGAGATATGCCATTAAAAAGTGGGCCCGGTTTATGCGGTATAGAAGGGTATTTCTGTCATTTGGGGAATTCTTTGCTGTGGCGGAACGTGTTACAATAACGCAGGCCTACGCTTCTCTGGTCACGCGTTTCCTTGACCCAATCAAACACAATAATGAATAATTAGTCAATTAATTTCCATTTTGATTTTTTCATCTTCAAAGTCTTCGAAAATCGAAACATTTTCATCTTCAATGGCCTCCTTAGGACCTTATCCTTGCATGAATTCTAATGATTAAATTTGGGAGTATTGCAATAATTTTATTGTTTGAATCTGAATTGTTATTTCACGTTTAGACTTATTATTATCTCAATATAATACGAACCCTAATATTAATTAGCACTCTAGTAATCCATTTCATAATCTTGTGATAGTAATGTATCTAACATAATATTCATGTTTTAGTATCATAATTTTTTCAGTGGGCTAATCTCTAAGTTTCATGTACAAATTTCTCTGCAAATTTCAATTCGATTCTTTCATAATCATAAGAATAGGAGTAATCTACTTTCAATTAAAAAGTCATGCTAGTAACGGTTTGATGGTTAATGGTTGATTGGTAATCTTATGCTATGAAAGAAAATTAAGTGGGTAAAATGATAACGATTGGAAATTTTGAAATAGATCGGTGAACGTTGCAAAGATGGGCCCAGGTCTTTCAAATGTTGTTTGAATGAGGGTATATTGTTCAGCCCGGTTTTAGAGATTATTAATTAATTAATTAATTGTTCATCAATCATCGAGACTAGGAATGTTGGCCTTGTTGGCTATCGATGTATCATGTTACGGGCAATATGTGTATATTTCTGAAAAATTATTCTATAGGGTTATCACATTTGGGTCAGGTTCAAGTAAAATGGCTACTATGACAAAACTTTTCTATATATGGTTGTTTATATTTAACTAATTGCTGAGTTTCATAAACAAAAAACTAATTACTAAGTATATTCAATTTAGCGTGTGTGGATATGCAATGATATGTATATAAATTCAACTGAATGCTATGTATTAAATTTGAAGGAATAGAATTTTGAATATACGAATAATATTATGGAATTGTAAGTAGCTACCAATTAGTTTGAACATGCGAAATCAAGAATTTGAATATTTGGTATTTGAATTATGGATTTTATTTGGTATTGAATTAAAATGCATAGAAGATAACTTAATCCTCAAACACACATAACAAAACATTGTTTGAGGTTTATACTCAACCGTACAAGTAGTAATGAAATAAGAACAATCTTGTGATAAGTGAAAAATGTAGGCATCGTTATCGTTCTCATCATCTTCCAATGGGGCTCCAGTGCTCCACCAATGGTACTAGTATTTTTGTGAAAATCCTTCAATGAAACTCCATCAGTACTAGCATCACCATTTGAATGAGACATGTTAGAATGAACCGAGCATGATGAGCAATCAACAAAAACATGTAAAGCTATGTGTAAAGCAACATGAAACACATAATGAGTACTACAAATGTGCAAATACGATTCTTCTTTTGGCTCACAAAAAATGTCATTATAGTTCATAATTTTTCAAGGAAAGGTTCATTAAAAACCATAGAATGGTTCATGTAAATTAAGGCACATGTATTGAGGCATTTTGTCGAACACATGGTGGGCAACCAGACAAGCATACGCTTTTAACCTCTCTATTCAATCGAAATTATCAATTTGCAATGTAAAAGACATAAACAATATACAAAAGAAACGTACAAGCTATGTGTGAAGCAATATGAAACACATAATGATCGAGTACTACAAATAGGCAAATACGATTATTCTTTTGTTCACAAAGAATGTCATTATGGTTAATAAATTTTCAAGGAAAGTTTCATTAAAAGCCATAAAACGGTTCATGTAATTTAAGGCACATGTGTTGAGGCATTTTGTCGAACACATGGTGGGCAACAAGACAAGAATGAACTTTCGTCATAGCTATTCAATCGAGATCATCAAAATTGAGTTGTTCATGTTGCCATAACCTTTCGACAATGCAAATTTAACGAGTTCACACAAAAGAGAGGAGATTAAAGCGAAAACATGCATAGATTAACGAGTTTCACAATTACAAGCACAATTGATAGAAGTTCACAAAAAAAAAACAAGTTTAAAATTTGAAATCATCTACCTAAATCTATAAGAAGGGAATAGGAGGTCAAAGAAATCAAATTAAATTGTGTTGGAGAAGGAAATTTAAGGGAATCGTGTTGGAGAAGAACAATGGATGAACTTGGGGGAAGACCAATGGATGGATGACGATTTTTGAAGGAGAACAATTGAGAAAGTTGGGAACGAACGAAGCAGAAGGTTGATCAAAGGAGGATTGGGAGTAGAAAAAGACAAAAAAATGTCCCTTATATAAAAGGGGCTTAAAAAAGTGGAGGCAATCCAGGCCATTGAATTCTGGATATCTAACGGATGAGATTTGATCTCATTTTACATTTTAAGGGTTGATCTCACCTGATCCCCTTTCTTGGAAGATATCAGTATTGTTTTGTTGGTTTTGTGAACACTTAGACAATTCCTTGATTAATGAAATCGTTTTTCTCCCTTTGAAAAGAGAGAGCCGAAGCTTTGCTTCATTGAGTGTGTGAATCGCAGCTTGGTTTGTTTGATTTGTGTCAATCCTCTTCGAAGCTTGGTGCTTATCAAAGATCACGAGCCCCCTTCCTGTGCTTCAAGGTGTCGCCTTGTTATGTAGGATTGTACAAGGTTGGTTCTTCGTCCATTCTATTAGGATTCTGGTTGAAATACATACCAAGGGTTTGGTAGTTGTCTCGGAGGGTTTTCCTTCTCATCGTCTATCCAATTTCCCTATTGTTTCTTCGTTTCAATTTGTTTCCCCTTTGTTGCATCGTTTTCCCATTTTTGAGTCGAGTCTAGTGTTTAAGTTTCGTTCCATTTTCAATTCTGACCATTGTTTCCATGTGTTATCTTTGCTGAGTTGTGAACGTCGAAGATCGGGCTTCCACACTGCTAATCCCCGTATCACATGCTCTCCGAGATAGATAAGGAAAGAGGCAAAAGATAGAAAAGGAAACAAGATAGAAAGATTTTGGCCGCTTCGGAATCCGGCACCACCGCGACCGCGACAATCCCACCGCGCCCGCAGCGGGTCTATCTTCGGGTTGGCTATGTCGGCTTCTACCGCGATCATGGCGGTGTGACCGTGGCCTTCACGGGAGTTGATCGTCGTCACCTACGTTCACTGCGACCACGGCATGAGCATCGTGCCTGCGGAATCTAAGCAGTGGCGAACTTTCCTTCAAATAAGCTCTAAAAACTCTTGATTCTTCACATCTTGTCTCTTTGGTCTTTGTATTACTATAATGCTCAAAGTTAACCTAAACACACTAAATATAGCCTTAAAATACAAGAGTTAACCCATACAAAATAGGCCGAATCATATTTCCCCATACTTTGATCTTGCTCGTCCTCGAGTAAGCTCAAAAACAAATATAACAAATCAGCATATCTAAGAACTCAGGAAATACAAGGAAAACAAAAACACTCAGCTCACAACCCGAACCCAAAATAATAGAGAAATCATGAGCATAAAACAATAAAGCTCAAACACACACCTCACAACAAGATATATCACTCAAGCTCTAAAAAGTGTAGAGAAACCTAGGATCTACCCAAATCTAACATGAAGTCCCAAACTCCCCAAGTAAGAATGATCCTAATCACTCGAATTTTACCGCTCAATTCTACTTAGGCGTCCTTTTGGGTTTTCACCTAACCGCTCTTTTCATTTTTAAATAGGTGTTCTCACAAAAACTCACAATCACTCATGAACCTCATATTACCCCAGCCTAATGCTGGTTCGGGTTACCTGCTTATTACCTGAGCCGCCCTTTCGGGTTTTCGACTCATCCTAGGATTTATATGCCTTTTTTCACTTTTTATGGCTTTTTCTATCTTTTTATTTTTCTTTCTTTCTTTATTATGCAAAAAGATATGGTGCAAGTGCTCCATGAAAAGAAGAAAATCAAAAATCTGAAGCAAATCTCTAACTAAGCTAACTAGGATAAGCGAATGCGAGTACTCCCTCCCCCATACTTAAATCCTTCATTGTCCTCAATGAAGCTAAGAGAAAGGATAGAAGCAAGGAAGAAGGTATATCAGAAGACTCACAACGAAGAAGAGGGGCGGAATGGAAGAACTCTTCAAAGGTGGTAGAAGAATGGAAGAAAAGGAAATTTAGAATACCGTTCTGATGGCGAACCGCGGGCGCGTTATGGGAGGCGCGGGCGCGGAAACACAGAAGAGAGCAGAAGTCAGTGTCGGGTGGACCACCGCGGGCGCGGCAGATGGAGCGCGGGCGCGGTAATCGTGCAGGGACAAGGTCTTGACTTCGTCTTGAACAATGTAATGTGTAAATAACCGTCGTATCTTGGCTCGTCTCTTGGAAGATGGACAGACACTTGAACTCGAGCCGTGGAGAAGAGAACTCTCAAGGGAACAAAGCTCCCCCATACTGAGGCTTGTACACATAGCCAAAAGAATGGAACTCTAAAGGTGAATAGAAAGAATAAATAGAAGGGGTTGAAAGGTAGAAGATGAAAAAGAATGAATATAGATAGATGGAAGATATAGAAAGAATGGGACCAAAAAGTCCTCTTTTTTTCTTTTTTTTTCATAATAAAAATGAGCTAAAACCGAAACACAGTACGATTGCCGCGAGTACGGGCTAGTACCTGTTCGTTGGGGCGTCACTGGTGGTCCACCGCGGGCGCGGCCGAAGTGGCGCGGGCGCGGTATCACACTAGGATGTCCTTTCAGACCTAGTACCTGCATGTCAGCTTGAAAACAAAATAAAATCCTAACTAAGAATGGGAAAAACAATCTATCTAATCCTTGGGTTGCCTCCCAAGCAGCGCTTTTGTTTAACGTCGTTGGCTCGACGTGGATACGCTCAATACGGGTCCTCATCAATGTGGATTCGGATCTCTTTGCCACCGTGAGATATGGAAAGTGAACCGTTGGCAACGTCGATAACCGTCCTGGCGGTTTTCATGAATGGGCGACCAAGTAAGAGGTCGTAACACCCTTCACCGATCTCCATCACATAAAAATCTGCAGGGAAAATCAAACCATCGACATGCACTAAAACATCATCTACTAACCCTTTCGGGTGCACGATAGAGTGGTCAGCCAATTCAATAACAATGTTTGAGTTTTTCAAAGGACCTAGGCCTAACTTCTGGTATATGCATGCATGTGGGAAGGACATTGATGGATGCACCTAAATCTAGCATGGCATGCTCAATTTTGGTTTCTCCTATCAAAACAGGGACGGTGAATCTTCCTAGATCTCCACATGTTTTAGGCAATTGTTTCTAGAGAAGTGAATTAACAAACTCGGTGTTGCTATCCTTAGTTTTTTCCACTACAGCTACCTTTTCAATTTTAGGTTTGGACCTTTGTTTTCTTTTAATAGTGCAAAGCTCTTTCATGAATTTAGCAAACCGAGGAACACCTTGAATGAGATTTAGAAGAGGAACATTTACCTGGAAATTGGCGAAGGTCTCGACGAGTTCCTTGTCATGTGCTGGCTTCCGCGTGTCTTGAAGTGCTTCCGGGAAAGGAGGAGAAGGCTTGAGAGAGCTAAGAGGTGGAAGCTTTGGTGCAACATTCCCGTCATCTTCCTCGGGAGTGGTACCACGGGCGCGGGCAGGAGAGCGTGGGCGCGGCTGAGGCTAATAATTCTTAGAGGCATAATCGAGCAACGCCTCAAAGTTCGCCTCTGTATGATTTCCGCGGACGCGTCAGGGGCTCCGCGGGCGCGGCACTTCGTTTGTAGCTGGCTCCGGAGTTTCTATCAAATTTCCGTGAGTGCGATTAGGTGAGCGCGGCGCGGAATTTCAACAGAGACCTGCTCCTCATGTTCCAGGTGATCGCCGTGGGCGGGCGCGGTAGGGTGAGCGCTGGCGCGGAATTGCGCTAGAAGGCGGCTCTCGACTCGCAACTGCTCTACCGCTCCTCAATTGCATGGAACTCACATTCTCGTTGTGATTGAGAGGTTGAGAAGGGAGTTTCCTAAAATCCTTAGACTCGACCCAAATAATCATAGGTGCGAGCTGGCTTAGCTGATTCTCAAGGTTCTTTACAGCGGCTCTCATCTCTTGGTTCTCCTAAATAAGAGCAGTGATAGCATCATTCTAAGACGGTGCAGGTGCTCTCAGGGCATAATTATTATAGTGGAATTGATGTTGCTGGCCCTGAGGAGCAAACTGCTGCTGTTGCTACTACTGTTGTGGTGGATCTTGTTGTTGTTGGTTGTTCCACCGAAAGTGAGGATGGTTCGCCCATCCCAAATTGTAGGTGTTAGAGAAAGGATCATTGCGGGGGCGTGGCGCACCATAATTACTAACGGCATTCACCGACGCCTCGGTCTCTTGGATCGTAGGGAACTGGTCTGTGTGGTGGCTTGCATCATAGCATAGGCCGCAAGCATTGACTTGCTGCGCACCCTTCTTCACGAGCAGCTGCTTCATAAAATCTTTGAGCTCCCTTACTTCAGCATCTAAGGACTCATTCATCAGGTTGACGGACCTCACATTAGTCCGTGCTCACTGATTGCGAGCTTGCTCAACAAGGATCTCAATTTTCTCAAACACTTGTGCTGGAGTCAAGTTCTCGTAACTGCCTCCACAAGATGCATTCACAAGACGTTTATCAGCGTCGCAGAGTCCCTCAATAATATAGCATATGCGGTCCTTGGCAAGAAAGTCATGGCCGGGACAACTAGCGATGAGCCTCTTGTAGTGCTCATAATAATCATAGAGAATCTCGTCCTCCCCTTGCTCCAAACTGCTGAGCTGCTTCTTGATAGAGGTTTGTTTGGAAGCAAGGAAGTACTTCTTTAGAAAGGCTTTCTTCATCTCATCCCAAGTAGTGATCGAGCCCGGCACCAAATAAAGGAGCCATTCTTTAGCGGAGTCCTCCAATGAGAAAGGGAAAGCTCGAAGCTTTATTTGATTCTTCGTGATATCGGTTGGCTTCATGCTCACACACACGGCATGGAACTCCGTTAGATGTTTGTTCGGGTCTTCACCACTCAAGCCGTGGAATTTGGGTAAATGGTGGATAAGCCCAGATTTGAGCTCAAACTTGACGCCCTCCCCAATATCGGGGAACTGAAAAGCCAATTGTTGTTGCTGAAGATTGGGCGCGGTGAGTTGGCGAATAGTTTATTCCACCATGACTTCTTCTGGTTCAGAATCAAAGAGAGAGAGAGAGAGAGAGAGGGTCTAGAAGATTGTAGAATGTAGAAGCTTTGGGAGCACTCCTTATCTTTTGAAGAGTCCTGCCAATTTCTGGATCAAAACAAATAAGAGAAGTATTAGTAGACCAGATACGGACCATAAGACAAGTCCGAACCCGAAGAGTGTTTCTGGGCTCGAACCGCGGGTGCGTTATGGGTGGCTCGGGCGCGGTTCTGGCACAGAAACGGAAAACGCACAAAAATCAATCAAGAAAAAGGATTCCCCGGCAACGGCGCCAAAATTTGACTCGGCTAAAGTCGTTGTGCCAAAATCAAAGATAATAACCCAAACAATGCAAACACAATATAGCAAGCAAGTAAGGGATCGAATCCAAGAAAATCAGTTTCTTAATCAGATTTTAGTTCGTTTCATGCAAATCAAACAAAGGGGGATTTGAAAGAGGTTTCAATCAATTTGAACAAGCAGAGTTCATTCAATCAATTCCACTTTATTAATCCGTTGATCATGAATTCATCCACTTCTTTATGTTCCTAGGTCAATTCCAATCCTTATCTTAATTATTCGCTAGTCCACGGTCCTAGAAAAAATATGATATGACCAAGGACGCTTAATTCAAATCATGCAATACACACAAGGATAATAGGAAATTGAATCATGCGATCAAGCTACGTGTCTCATGCATAAAACAACCATTAAATACTCTTTCCTAATCTAGTCTATGGTCCTAGAATAGAGTTGGTTCGAGAATGGG
Source organism: Polygonum maritimum (assembly GCA_963924305.1). Classification (NCBI taxonomy): domain Eukaryota; kingdom Viridiplantae; phylum Streptophyta; class Magnoliopsida; order Caryophyllales; family Polygonaceae; genus Polygonum; species Polygonum maritimum. The sequence continues at coordinate 12,260,299 of OZ002735.1, read as the reverse complement.
AAAGATGCATCGACAACAACCAATTATAACTCAAACAATAGATCTTAGCCAATTAAACAAGTTGATCAGGCTCATATAATCAAACAAAGATCATGGTATGAAGCACGCAAGAGTATCAATAAAAACTTAGGGATAAAGAAGTTACCAGAATTTCACAACATCATAATAAAGTTTCCTTGATTGAATAAACTCCAAAGGAGAATAGTTCTCCATTACAACAGAAAGCAAAGAGTTTTATTTGATATGAATTGAGTTAACTAAAACCTAAGGCAGACTCCTCCTTACATAGCCCAAGGAATAGGCTCCCCGAGATAGATTTGGAAAGAGGCAAAAGATAGAAAACGAAACAAGATAAAAAGATTTTGCCGCTTCGGAATCCGGCACCACCGCAACTGCGGCACTCCCACCGCGCCCGCGGAAGGTCTATCTTCAGGTTGGCTATGTCGGCTTCTACCGCGACCGCGACCATGGTGGCGCGACCGCGGCCTTCACGGGAGTTGATCGTCGTTGTCTACCTTCACCGCGACCGCGGCATGAGCATCGCGCTTGCGGAATCTAAGTAGTGACGAACTTGTCTTCAAATAGGCTCTAAAAACTCTTGATTCTTCACATCTTGTGTCTATGGTCTTCGTATTATAATAACGCTCAAATCTAACCTAGACACATGTTGAAGGAGAGTCTCGAACAAATAAATTTGTCAAGACCCCGCCAGTATAGCGAAGTCAGGATCGTCCACGGGAGTTAGTAGAACTACAGTCTATCAAACAAACTACGAGAGCAAAATAAAACAAAACAAAGCAAAACGAACCAAACAACACAAATTGCACGCCTCAGGTGAGGGTCGCAGCCGACCCTAGGGGGGTCGCGACCGACCTCCGACAGAACCTAAAATCCACTATAAAGCCTCTGGAGTAGGTCGCAGCCGACCTGCAACTTGTAGGGGCCGACCTATCTGGGTAGGGAAATATGCTTTGTAAAAAATACGGGGAAACAACTAGGGGAAGGGATTCACCACAATATAATCATGCATTCAAACAATGATAAAAGATCAACTCAACTTGTAATATTATGGGTGACTTTCCTCACAAAAGAACACATTAAAATCTCAACTTTCATGAAGATGTTAACATGCAATCCAACTTGTTTTCTAAGGGTTTTAACTTTCATCTTAACCCGGATAGTCCCGATTCACAACTTAATCTTTCAATTCGGTTGCAAACAAGAACAAGTCCCAATTTTCATCAAGGAAATAAGCATGCAAGAAAGATTGAAGGCAAGAGGTTACAAGTCAAGCATGGATCAAAGCATCAAGGTCTCAAATGCATTTTCAAGTTGGGTTTCACCTTGATGTCTCTCAATTTGGTGATGTTTTATAGGTTATTTTCCCTTGTAAATATGTGTCTTTTGTTCCTTTTCTTGTGTGTTTTGTTCCTTTTTAGCTTAGATTCCGATTTTCTATGAGATTCGGAGACTATGCGCGTTTTGTGTGTTTTGTAGGCATTTTGGAGCAAGAATCATGGAGTTTGGAGCATGGCATGATGGAGGAATTCAAGGATGAAAAAGGAGCTAAAATGGAGCTAACAATGCATAGGAAGAAGCCTCAAGTGAAGACGAAGAGAATAGCAAAAGAATCGAGTCAATCGTAGCTAAAACGAGAGAAAACGGAGCGAAACAAGCTGAAAAAGGCCTTAGGCCCGAGGTACCTGGCAAGTCGGGCCCGAGATACCATGGTGGCCCGAGGTGTGGCAAGTCGGGCCCGAGGTACATGAATGACATGCCATTGGACCGAGGTTGAATCAAAGTCGGGCCCGAGTTCTCTCCGTGTCGATCCATGTCGGTCGTGGCTCCGGATTCCTTTCTTTTTGGGATTTTCTTGTTAATTCCCAAAATTATATTTGCTTCCTTGGAGGTCAAGGAGTCTAGAGGCCTTGGAGATCAAGGAGTTCTAGAAGCCTTGGAGATCAAGGAGTTCTAGAAGCCTTGGAGGTCAAGAACAAGCCTTGGAGCCCAAGGAGTTTAGAAGGGTAATCTAAGGAGGAAGAAAGGAGAGGAGAAGGAAGGAGAATTCGGTGGAGAAGGAGTAGATCTAGGGAAGAATTGTGAGTTTGCCTTTGTTTTGATTTGCAATTTGAGGATTTGGATTTGAATCTTGTGATTTCCCTTTGATTTGAATGAAATTTGGCTTTGCTTTGATTTGGATGATTGAGATTTGTTTGCCTTGTGATTTGATTGCTTGTTAATCTAGCCTTATGGAGTAGATTCCATTGGTCTTGGGCTATGGGGGAAACCTCTAGCTAGGTTTGGTGTGAACCCCCAATTCCATAGCCTTAAGTGCTTGATCTAGGAATCCACTCTACATAGAGCTACAATCTCTTGTGGAAGCAAGGGATCAAGGGCTTGTGATTGGCAAGAGTGAACGGAAGTAATCGATTGCCAATCACTTCAACTTGCATCGAAAGGGAAGTCAATTTCCCTAGGGTCGATGTGTAGAGTGGCGGGATCAAAGGTGGACTACTACGATCTCATGAGGATCAACACTTATTGGCTGAATTGGGGTGGAATTACCCACATCTAGTTAGAGAAGGAACCCAAAAACCCAAGACCGATCTCTCCTATTTTGACAAGTTCGACTTACCCAGACGTCGGGCCCGACTTACATTAGTGTCGGTCCTAGCCATTTCTTCGTCGATCCATCTCGGGCCGAAGTGACCATGTCGGTCCCGAGTGGTTTCCTTTGATTTTCCTTGTTTTTAGCCTTTCTTTTCCCTTTTTAAGTCTTTTTGGTGCACTCAACGAACGAACTCCCGAGTGTTCGACATCCTATGTGCTACAACTAGGTTCGGTTATAAATTTAAATTTTGAGACCCTCCGATCCGGACCGATCAGAATTTTGGCGCCGTTGCCGGGGAGTTCTAATTGTTTGAGGTACCAATTTGTTGAGTCCTTTGATTTTGTAGTGATTTGGGTAAGGGACTAGCCCGAACCCTCTTGTGTTGTTTGATTTGTTTCTCTTTGTCTTTTTTGTAGGTGATTTCAACAAAAAAAATGGATTTCTATGATAGTGATGATGATGTGGAGGTTCTCTACCTTCAAATGGAGATCAAGCGTCTAAAAAGAGAACTCCACGAGGCAAAAGAGCAATGGGAAAGAAGAGAGAGAGCTCGAGCTCGTGAGCAACTCGATGCCCGGATTAGAATGGCACAAGAGAGAGACTACGAAGAGGAGTGTTGCATGTGAGAGGTGTATGGGAACCGAAACCACTATGATGGAAGAGGTGGTGCTCAATCCTATTGGGAAAGTCCCAATTACACTCAAATGCAAGGAGTACCTCCCTACCAACCTCCGAACTACGAAGAAACTCCTCCATGGGAACATATGTTGCAAGAGGGGATTGATGAGGAACATCAATGGGCGAGAGAGATAAAAGATGATCTCAAGGATGTGAAAACTCGAGTCAATGATATAAGCATTCAAGTCAATGAGTTGTGTGTTTGGAGGAGGCAAGCCGACAACCAATTTGCCGAAATAGCATGGAGGATGAGCGACAACGCCCAACTTGATTATTGGACATCCCAATCCCCGAGTTCTCAAGAGCATTTTCCGAGCTATCATGATGAGGAGAGCTATGGTGAGGTCCGAGTCGAGCCACCACAAGATGAGAGGAGTGAGCAAGCCTGGACCGACGTACCCAGCACGTCGGTCCCGAGTAGCTTCCAAGTCGGACCGACTCTACAGCCCAGGACCGAGTTGGAGGACATGTCGGGCCCGAGTTGCCCAGACATCAGACCACTTCCCCTGCCTCCACTCTGCCCCGAGCCCGAGATGCTGAACGTCGGGACCGACTTGCATCCACTTTGATCGGTGACAATGGAGGAAAACTATCTCTTGGCTCTTGAGCGTGAAAAGATTGAATTAAAGGAAAGCTCTCCCTCTCCTATGGTTGAAGAAGAAAAAGTCGAGTCTCGGTTCAAATAAGCTTTGGAGGAGATGCCAGAAGTCGGGCCCGACGTAGCACCTATGTTGGTCCAACCCGAGAAGCAAGCCTCCAAGACCATGTGTGAGACTCGTTTGCCCTATCTCCTTTGCTCTTTTGTGACGGTTTCTTGTGAGTCATATGGTGCGGATGAACCATACTCGGTGGATTTGATTTCCGACTATTCTTGGTCTAAGTATGGGGTCCCCCGCCATTATGACAAGGCCGAGGCGCATGTTTGGTTGAACTATAGTGAATGGCCTCAATTATTTGCTAGTGATGAGATGGTCCTTGGGGAATTCATGGACCCCGAGCCTTATTTTCCACCCTAACCGAGATTAGGTGGCACGTCAAGCTAATGACGTTAAAAGAGCGCTTCTCGGGAGGCAACCCGACGTATCCTTTGTTTCCTTTTGATTTGTTTTCTTATTTTTAGGATTTGAGCTTATTGTGCTAACCCTTTCTCTAAACCCCTTGAAAGCAAGTATTTTGGGATGTATCTTTGGTGTGATCTTGTAGGTGCTTCTTGGTTCAAATGATGAGCTTGAAGGGACAAGGTGTATGATGCAAATGGACGAGCAACCAGGACGTGAGACGAGCAAACGGTCTCAACCACCTCTCAAGTAGTTCGAGCCTCAAGTGCTCCACCTTCCCCTCCCCATGTGCCAATGTCAACAATTCACCATTCTTCCTAGCTTCAAATGCCTTGTCTAGTGAGTTTCCCTTTTCATTTTCCCTTTTGGTTTAATTTTAATGCAATGAGGACATTGCATATTTTAAGTATGGGGTATGGGAAAAGGAAACTCCCTTGTTCCTAGTGTTTGTACATGATCGGTCCGGATTGGGGGGTCAAAATTCAATTAAAAACCGAACCCCGTAGTAGTACAAGGGTAGGGTGTCGAACGCTCGGGAGTTCGTGCGATGAGTGTACCAAAAAGACTTAAAAAAGGAAAAGAAAGGGTAAAAACAAGGAAAATCAAAGGAAACAACTCGGGACCGAAATAGGTCACTTCGGCCCGAGAAGGATCGACGTTGGATTTGCACGGGACCGACACAGATTGAAGTCGGGCCCGAGGTCTGGGTAAGTCGGACTAAGCAATAGGAGAGATCGGTCTTGGGTTTTTGGGTTCCTTCCCTAACTAGATGTGGGTAATTCCACCCCAATTCAGCCAATAAGTGTTGATCCTCAGAGAATCGAGGTTGTTCGCCTTCGATCCCGCCACTCTACATATCGACCCTAGGGAAATTGACTTCCCATTCGATACAAGTTCAAGTGATAGGCAAGAGATTGCTTTCACTCACTCTTACCAATCACAAGCCCTTGATCCCTTGCTTTCACAAGAGATTGTAGCTCTATGTAGAGAGGATTCCTAGATCAAGCACTCAAGGCTATGGAATTGGGGGTTCACACCCAAACCTAGCTAGGGGTTTCCCCAATAGCCCAAGACTACGGAATCTACTCCATGTGGAAAGAGTAAAAAGCAATCAAAAGACAAAGCAAACAAATCTCAATCATCAAACTCAAATCAAAGCCAAATCTCATTCAATTCAAGGGAAATTCACAAGATCCAAACTCCAATTCACAAATTTCAAAACAAAACAAGTTCAAACTCACAATTCCTTCCTAGATCTCCTATCCTCCACCGATTTCTCCTCTTCTTCTCCTCTCCTTTCTTCCTCCTTGCTCTCCAAGTCTTCCTTGAGCCTTTGAGAGTGATTAATTGTGTCTAAAGCTTGGATAATTGTCTTCTAATCTCCCCTCCTTTTAATTAGGGGCCAAGAATATCCAAAAATGGAAGAGGGGCAAAAGTGGTAGATCACATTTGTGTGCCTTGGTGCCCAGTCCACACTTCGCCGACTTGGACCGACACGGATCAACCTCGGGCCCGACTTGCCACACCTCGGTCCGGGTCTCCATGAGTCGATCTCGGACCCGAGTTGTTGGGCACCTCGATCTTGGCCTCAGTCTTCTTCTCTTCTTGGTCTTTCTTGAGCTCCTCTTCGTTGATCGCTCGGCTCTTCCGCTCCTTGGTTCTCACGCCTTGCTCCTCCTTAGGGACTCCTTCCGAAACTTCCTCAAAACATGCCAATTTACCTACAAAACACAACAAATTCGCATAGTCTCCGAATCTTATAGAAAACCGGAATCTAACCTAAAAGGAACAAAACTAGCAAATAAAGGAAGAAAAAACACATATTTACAAGGGAAATTAGCCACTAAAACACCACCAAAATGAGAGACATCAGTACATATTCGTATGTCTTTTACTTTGTTTGAAAAATTTTTTGCAAAAAAATCCATAAAAATTTGAAAATTTGTGTTGAAAACAACAAAAAGATTTTGTTTTGGACTAGAAACCCCCATCTTAATTGTCCTATGAAATGGCTTGTGTTCATGTAACTCCTTTGCATGCTTTGGATGGTTTAGCCTAGTCTTATGATGTTGCTTTTATACATGATCCATGATTTGCATTCTATATTGAGCATGTGTGCTAAAAGATGACTTGTGTGCTACCTAGTATTGAGTGTACCTAGTGAGATTTGATTTTGGCCTTTTGGGATTTTTCTTTGCATATCCCTCTCTTGTTTTGTGAGTGTACTCTCTTGTGTCATAGTCTCTTTTGTTATTGAAGTGTATATTTATTTCTTGAAGCCGCTATGAGAATTACTCATGCATGCTAGTATTAAGATTGAACTTGTATGTTTTTAGCCTCATAAATATCCTTATTCCTACCTTGCATTAACCCTTGATTTGTAGCCCCATTATAACCTATTAGCCTTTGTTTGTAGCTCCTCAAAAACATATTCCTAGCCGATGAAAGCTTGACCCTTATGGGATTCGAACATAGTTGAGTGGTTGTGGAAATGATTTTGTGGAATACTTTGGGTGAAGGCAAGAGTGTGGGAAACACATTTCGGTAGTGCATCTCCTAAGGAGAAAGTTGATGGATTTTTGGGAATTTTGCACAAGGGCAAAAATGTGAAGGAAAAGTGAGCAAAATGCAAGTATGGGGTCAATCAAGCCGTGATCGAGTCTAGTAGACTCGGGCCCGACCTCCCTATAGCATATAAAAAAGAGAAAGAGAAAGAGAAAGAAAGAAGAAAATAAAGAAAGTGCAATCAAAAATCCAAGTGTAGAGATATTAAATAAGGAAAGTGTGGGTGAAATGTTGGGTAAGTGCCTTTGATTGTTGAGAGTTGTTTGGAGGAATAGTAAGATGTGGAATCTTTGGTGATGTTGGTCAGTATTATAGGTTGTTCGAGTCCCATTGTGAGCACCACATAGCCAAACGAATCCTTCCCTTATGAAACACCAAAAGCCCCATTACAACCCGGCCGAATGGAATTCTCTATGAGGATCTCCATTGAGCCCAAGTTCATCTTGTATTGGTATTGTTTTGATATCTCTAGGTAGAGAGATTGGTAATATTATCCTCAATGGTAAAAGTAGACTTTGCATAAGGCATGAGTGGAAACATGCATCACTTTTATGCATTAAGCCATACATACTTGAGAGTTGTGCTTTGATTACATTTCCCTAAAGTGAGGCTAGGTGGTAGCATTTCATACTTGAAGCATGCATACACATGTGATGACGTTTGATTGCTTATCTTTGGATTCATACGTGCTTAATAATGGTTATAGTCCTTTACTTGAAGATCATGTTGAGGTTTTGAATCCAAGTTATTGCTTGAGAACAAGCAAGTTTAAGTATGGAGTATTCTGATGTCTCTCAATTTGGTGATGTTTTATAGGTTATTTTCCCTTGTAAATATGTGTCTTTTGTTCCTTTTCTTGTGTGTTTTGTTCCTTTATAGCTTAGATTCCGATTTTCTATGAGATTCGGAGACTATGCGTGTTTTGTAGGCAATTTGGAGCAAGAATCATGGAGTTTGGAGCATGGCATGATGGAGGAATTCAAGGATGAAAAAGGAGCTAAAACGGAGCAAACGATGCATAGGAAGAAGCCTCAAGTAAAGACGAAGACAATAGCGAAAGAATCGAGTCAATCGGAGCTAAAACGAGAGAGAACGGAGCGAAACAAGCTGAAAAATGCCTTAGGCCCGAGGTACCCAGCAAGTCGGGCCCGAGGTACCATGGTGGCCCGAGGTGTTGCAAGTCGGGCCCGAGGTACATGAAAGACATGCCATTGGACCGAGGTTGAATCAAAGTCGGGCCCGACTTCTCTCCGTGTCGAGCCATGTCGGTCGTGGCTCCGGATTCCTTTCTTTTTGGGATTTTCTTGTTAATTCCCAAAATTATATTTGCTTCCTTGGAGGTCAAGGAGTCTAGAAGCCTTGGAGATCAAGGAGTTCTAGAAGCCTTGGAGGTCAAGAACAAGCCTTGGAGCCCAAGGAGTTTAGACGGGTAATCTAGTCTTCGTAATAGGGGGAAAAATCTCTATTTAAACCCTTGTAGTCTCTCATCTAGACATACACTTGAGGGGGTGGACTCTTCTCCAAGGGAGGCAAGGAACCCAAGATCTAGAGGAGGATTTGGGTGAATTCCTTTCCTTGGAGAGGAGAGAAACCCTTAGGCTAGGAGATCCAAGTTTAGACACATCTAATCACTCTCAAAGGCTCAAGGAAGACTTGGAGAGCAAGGAGGAAGAAAGGAGAGGAGAAGGAAGGAGAATTCGGTGGAGAAGGAGTAGATCTAGGGAAGAATTGTGAGTTTCCCTTTGTTTTGATTTGCAATTTGAGGATTTGGATTTGGATCTTGTGATTTCCCATTGATTTGAATGAAATTTGGCTTTGCTTTGATTTGGATGATTGAGATTTGTTTGCCTTGTGATTTGATTGCTTGTTACTCTAGCCTTATGGAGTAGATTCCATTGGTCTTGGGCTATGAGGGAAACCTCTAGCTAGGTTGGGTGTGAACCCCCAATTTCATAGCCTTAAGTGCTTGATCTAGGAATCCACTCTACATAGAGCTACAATCTCTTGTGGAAGCAAGGAATCAAGGGCTTGTGATTGGTAAGAGTGAACGGAAGTAATCGATTGCCATTCACTTGAACTTGCATCGAAAGGGAAGTCAATTTCCCTAGGATCGATGTGTAGAGTGGCGGGATCAAAGGTGGACTACTATGATCTCACGAGGATCAACACTTATTGGCTGAATTGGGGTGGAATTACCCACATCTAGTTAGAGAAGGAACCCAAAAACCCAAGACCGATCTCTCCTATTTTGACAAGTTCAACTTACCCAAACGTCGGGCCCGACTTACATCAGTGTCGGTCCTAGCCATTTCTTCGTCGATCCATCTCGGGCCGAAGTGGCCATGTCGGTCCCGAGTGGTTTCCTTTGATTTTCCTTGTTTTTAGCCTTTCTTTTCCCTTTTTAAGTCTTTTTTGGTGCACTCAACGAACGAACTCCCGAGTGTTCGACACCTTACCTTGTGCTACAACTAGGTTCGGTTATAAATTGAAATTTTGAGACCCTCCGATCCGGACCGATCACACCCCATCCCTTAGCAAGATAACTACTCACACTTCATCAAACAAACAAGAAACACAAGAAAAGAGGGAGACATAATCGAAACAAACAACTTAAATTAAACAAGAGATTCGAACTTACAAACTTGACAAATCCACAAAGTCTTCCTACAAACCATTGTCTTCCATCTTCCCCCTAAAAACAACCAACTAAGACAAGCTTTCTTTCCCCCACCCTTTTCCCTTACAAAGCTCACTTTCCACCTTTGGTTGCTTCCTCACAAAAGCCAACCCTAGACAAAGAGCCCACAAGGATCTTTTATAGCAGCACCAAAAAGTCAACAAGAAAAGCCTGCCGAGTCTGCCACCTTTTCGAAATTCGAAATTCCCGCAAAAGGTATTACTTGGGCGGCAAGGATTACACGGGCCGACCTTGGCAGATCGCGGCCGACCAAGTTTTGGTCGCAGCTCAGGGTGGTCGTAGCCGAACTAGGGGTGGTCGGCGCCGACCCACAGCTGGGGGTGTGTTTCTTTCTCGTTCTTGCTTCGTTCTTGCTCCAAGTGCTCGGTCCTTTGCTCGGCGTTTCTTCCTTCTCGCTCCTTGATTCCTTTGAGCTTCTTTCATTCCTTTTGAGGCACCTTTTGTTGCAAACTTGTCTCTTGATTCTTTGAAGGATTATTGACATTATGACTCTAGAAAACTAACACTCCCTAGAAAGCTCCGAAATGAATGAACACTTCTCCTAAAACGCTCCAAATACCTACAAAACATGAAACAACAAACAAACGACCCCAACCCTCCAAAGAGAGTCAAAACCTTATGCAAAACATACAGACATAAAGGAAAACATGCAAAACAAACTAGAAAACAACCTAAAAAATCTAACTAAAAAGCACGACATCAAAATACCCCATACTTAGACTTGCTTGTCCTCAAGCAATCACTTCACATGCATTAATACCAAATAACAAGCTCAAAGAAAGCCTTTAGGGAAAGTAAGCACAAATAGAATGATGAGCAAACAACTTCGTTATCCTAGCACACATGTGCAAATTCTAAGCAATAGCAAACCAATCCTCACAAGGGTGATGTGTTTCACTCACTTTCAAGTGTTTATGATATATCAATGGGCACTCAATCTCAATTCCAAATGCAAAACCTCATAGTCAATGGAAATTATATTCGAAATTCTCCACCGAAGAAATCAAAACAAGTTAAATCATCAAAAGAACTTGAGTGGCTCAATGAAGACTTCAAAGAAGTTTCATTCGGCCGGGTTGTAATGGGGCTCGGTAGTTCAAAGGGTGTGGAATAATTTAATCTTGTGGTGCTAATGAATCCAGGAACCTAGACTCCTAGACTTCACAACTCAACTCAACAACTCTTCTTTCTTCCTTCAAACACCAAACACATAATCTTTCAAAGCACTCGTTTCGCTTCACTTATTCCTTTCTCTAGCACTTATTCAAACACTCTCTCTTTTTTTTCACGACAATTTCTCCATGGTCTGGGGGAGGTCGGCTGCGACCTAAGGTTGGTCGGCCCCGACCTTCGACTGAGAGCTCACTTGTTCAGTACACTTGTGCTACCCGAGCCAAAACTTCATCTTTTTCCATTGGTTTCTTAAGACAACTCCTTTATTCTCCACCTTCACAATCTCTTCCTTTTCACCCCTCATCCACATCCACATCACAATCCACTCTAAGTCCTAATTCCCGGATTAATGGGGTCAAGCTTATGATGGCTAGGATACTTTTGTGGGGCTAGAAAAAAGCTTAAAGCTCAAACAAGGGGTTTCAAACAAGGGATCATGCATAGGTAGGATGAAGAGGAGGGAAATAGGCTAATGAAAATAAGTTCAATATCATTTGATCTAACAAGTAATGAATACATCTCCATTGGTTTCAAATTTCAAATAAGCATGCCATTGTCAAGTGGTAAATGCATTTGGGAGAGTAAAAATCACACATGAAAAACCAATGAATAAAACATACATACCTTGTGGCCAAAAGATTCTCACTTAGGTTTAAATTGTTGGATTGCTTTTCACTTAGAATCATGCATGCTCAATGTTCATTATATGCTCAAAATTCGAAAATCAAATTCATGGTAGGCAATCTTACCAAGCAAGTTACAAGGAATTACATGATGATGCTCATAATCACTATCCTAGGACGTCTTAGCAAAGGTATTTTTCCATCATGAAAATCAAAAAGAAAAGACTCAAACATGCTTAGACACAAACAATCATGCAAACACACACACATAACACAAACAAGTAGTTTCCCCTAAACCACCCCATACTTAAAACATCAATGTCCCCATTGATTAAAAAGCAAAGAGAGGGAAAAGAGAAACATACTTGGACTTGGAGCATCGGTGGAGAAGGTTCACCTTTGAGGAGGTTGAGGAAATGGAGAATCCGGGAACATCTTTTGAGCGAGCCAAGCATTGTACGCGAATTGGGCTTGGCGGTCTTCATTGTATTCGTTCCGGAAGGAGTTGAAGCTTTGAGTCACATTTTGGTAGTGGGCCATGGTTTGGTGGTGGTGAGTGTGGAGAGAAGCATACAAGTATTGTTGTTGTAGGGAAAGGGCGTCCATCTTGGCATTGAGATCGTTGATGTCGGGAGGAGCTTGTGAGCTAGACTCGCCATCTTGAGGGCCAAATTGAAGACCACCGGACCACTCGAACCCGTAAGGATTGGGGAAGTACGGGACCATCTCGGCTTGGGGGCCCATTGTGTAGTCCATCGGGTCGCCACCTCCCTGCCCTGCCTCGCCGCCGACCTCATAGTGCTCGGCGCCAACCTCCACCCGAGAGGGGCCTCCTTGCTGAAATTGGTCGCGGCCGACCTCAGTATGGTCGGCGCCAACCCCTTCCTGAGAGCGTCTCCTTACACGCTTTTGTCTTGGTTGTTCTGGAATCGGTGGGTTTGGGACACGCCTCGGGAACCGACTCGGTTGTCGTCTTGCATGTTCATCTTCCAAGAGGAGTGGGGAGTAGGGAGAGGGTGAAGGTGCCCAAACATCATACCAATTAGGGAGATAGAACAACTCACAATTTTCATCGTTAAGGGGCACCTCATGAGTGATGCCGGTGCTAGTGGTGAATTGGTTGAGGTAGCCAGTCCTAGCTTTCCACTCAACAACCGAAGCATTGCAATAGTACTTGATGTTCATGGGGATCACATGCTTGGAAGAGTAGTGGGAGAGGTCGACTTTGAGGGTTTGAGCAAGGATGACCACCATCCAACCGCAAAGGGTGTACTTCGGGTTTTTTCTTTGGTTGATGATGTTGTGGACAAACTCATGGGCAAAGTTGATTTGTGGAGTTTCGGTGAAGAGGATGGAGGACAAGCATGCGAGCTCTCGCAAGGTGGGGCGGGAGAGCTCGAACTTACACCAAATTGAGGCACCGAGGATGCGCAAGATCACCCTAAAGACCGGGTTAGCAATGTCCCGAGCAAGCGGGTTACTTGATGTTTCTCCCTTGCCGGTGAGGTAAGACCACATACGTTGGATAGGGAAGTCCTTCAAGGTGTAGGCTCCTTGTGGTGTAGGGAAGCCAAGCGCCTTGTTGAGTTTGTTGATGGTGATACCATGCTTCTTCCCGGCGAGTTGGAACGTGATCTTGGTCAAGTGGAAGTTCTCCTTGTTTGGTTCGAGGATAGTGAGGGTGGCGGCGAACTCGCAAGTAAGTGCCGGGTAGTGCTTTTGGATGGGCTCTTGGATGAGCTCTTCGGCTCCAAGCAAACGAAACGCCTCCACTACCGCCGTGTGCACGTGGAGGCTCTCGTGCGCTTCTTGATTGTAGGAACGCACCGTCACATTTCCATCCTTCAATTGCCCATAAAGTAGCATTTGTGCTTTGTCTTGAATTACCACATCATCCATCACCAGTTCTGCCACATTCTTGCCCTTCTTTTGCCTCTTGCTTGCCCTTGATAAGGATGCCATTGTCCTACAAACCATAAAGCTTCCAAGATAATTTCCAACTCAAAGAGCACAAACACCACACAAGAGACACACATACAATTACCAAAGAGTCACCCCATACTTACAATAAACACATACTTTCAATTGCATATGGAAATTCTAAACCAAGCATGCATAGTCATGAAACATAGGCAAGTAATGGGAAAAACTCATGCTTTAATCACTCAAATCATGGCAAGATGAACTCAAATAAGCATGTTTTCAAAAAGATTACGAGGTATCCGGGGTCGGGGACGACCCAAGGAAGCTCGCTCATGAATAAGTTCGCGCCAAAACAAACCAACAAGATTTTCGAATCTCAATTGGTGGTCGCGGCCGATCTAGGGGAGGTCGGCGCCGACCACCTGCAGTGAACTCATGCTCGAAAATTCAGCTTAAAACCCCTTTAATGGCCACCAAAAATCCTAGAAAAATTCTATTGACCCAAAATCATCCAAACAACCATAGATTAAGCAATAAATCATGTCAAAACTCAATAATCCTCAACCAAACATGTAGATCTAAGCATATATGACCCAAATTTCAACATTCAAACTCAAGAACACCCAAAATCTAGATTTCTAACTAAACCCTCAAAATTAATCAAGTAAACTTGAATATAAGAGCAAGGGAGTAGAAGAACATACCAAAGGAGTGTTGAATAAGAAGAATGCAAGCAAAATATGGGTCGGAGCCGAGGTCTTGAGAGGTCGGGGTTGTGGGTTTTTGGTATGGGGGGGGGCTAGAAAATTTGGGTTTTTGAAGTGGTTTTTGGTAGAGGTATAGAGATTAGGAAGGATTTTGGTGGATTTGGAAAGAAAGGAGGTAGATCTAGTGGTTCTTGGAGCAATGGAGTGAATGGGAGCTTTTGGGGGCTTCAATGGAGGTAAGGGTTGGGTAAGAAAGCTGCTAGGTCGTGGGAAATAACAAAAAGAAGGTGGGGAAGGGATAAAAAGTGTAAAGAAAAAATTCAGGGGCTTACTTATAATTTCCCGAATTTTTTGCACAATTTTTACCTTCGCCAGAGGGGGTCGCAGCCGACCTAGGGAAGGTCGGCGCCGACCATCAACAGAAAGCTATCCACAACTTTGTTTTGTTCGTCTCCAACTTCTTGCACCCGACCATAGCCTCGGGTTCCTACAAAATGCTAATGGGAATGCAAGGCAAACTACCTATCTAGTCTAAGAAAGGGAAAGAACGGGTTGCCTCCCGAAAAGCGCTTTCTTTAACGTCTTTGAGCTAGACGAGAAGTACCTTAGCTAGATGGCGGTTGTGAGAGCCCATGTGGCTCGGATTTCCTCATCGGGTTCCACCTTTGCATAATACTTCTTCAAGCGGTGGCCGTTGACCTTGAAAATTCCTCCATTGTCATCTATGAGATAGGCCGCCCCGTGCAAGTACATACGATGGACCGTAAATGGTCCACTCCATCGGGTTCTCAACTTCCCAGGAAAGAGGCGGAGTCTAGAATTGAAGAGGAGTACTTGGTCACCGGCCTTGATAGTTTTGGGCACAAGCTTCCTATCATGCCACTTCTTGGTCTTCTCCTTGTAGATCTTTGAGTTCTCATATGCATTAAGCCTCAATTCCTCTAGCTCTTGCAAGTCCATGAATCTTTTTGCTCCGGCCACGTCGAGGTTCATATTGAGCTCCTTGAGAGCCCATAAAGCCTTGTGTTCGAGCTCGACGGGTAAGTGACATGACTTGCCATAACTAGATTGAAAGGAGTGGCGCGGAGTGGTGTCTTGTAGGCGGTGCGGTATGCCCACAAAGCATCATCAAGCTTGGAGGACCAATCTTTTCTTGAGCGGGACACCGTCTTCTCTAGAATACTCTTGATTTGGCGGTTAGAGACCTCCACTTGACCACTAGTTTGAGGATGATAAGGTGTGGCCACCTTGTGAGAAACCCCATACTTAGTCAAAAGAGATTCAAAGCTCCTCTCAATGAAATGTGAGCCACCATCACTAATAAGAACTCGGGGTAAACCAAAGCGGGGAAAGATGTTGGTCTTCATGAACTTAGCCACCACTCGTGCATCATTTGTTCTTGTGGCTACGGCCTCGACCCACTTGGAGACATAGTCAACCGCCATGAGTATGTACTTGTAGGGACCCGAAGAGGGGAAGGGTCCCATAAAGTCTATACCCCAAACATCAAAGAGCTCCACTTCCAAGATTCCGGTGAGCGGGTTCTCGTTCCTCCAAGTGATGTTTCCCGATCTTTGGCATTCTTCACAAGTGGTCACATAAGGTTGCACATCCTTGAAGATAGTAGGCCAATAGAATCCACTTTGAAGAATTTTCGCGGTGGTTTTGAATCCCTTAGCGTGGCCTCCCGTCGGAAGAGTGTGGCAATGACGGATAACTCCTTCTATCTCTTCGTCCGGCACACAACGCCTAAAGATGTGATCACTTCCTTGCTTTAACAAGTAGGGGTCATCCCAATAGTAGCGCTTGACGTCGTGGAGGAATTTCTTCTTAGCTTGGGAAGTGAATCCATCCGGAACAATGCCACCTACAACATACTTGGCAAAATCCGCAAACCATTGGGCTCTCGCCCCCTTAATAACATCTATTGAGTGTGAAATGGGAGAAGGGGAAAGAGGATTAGGAAGTACACAAGAAAGGGAAAAGATGTGACCTTGGGTGACCTCGGTCGGGGTCGCATGAGGACCATTTCGGTTATCACCGTCAACCGGAGAAGGGGCAGGGCAGGTCACGGCCGACCATGAGGAGGTCGCGGCCGACCTATAACAGAGGCTCCCTTCTTGGAACACCTCGTTGCTTAGGATTGTTTCGTCCGGACGGGAATCGTTGATTAGCACTGTGATTCCGGACCCTATGATGTGATCAATGGGTAGCCTTGAAAGGTGATCCGCCATAAGGTTTTCCGCTCCTTTCTTGTCTCGTATCTCTAGATCGAACTCTTGTAGGGGGAGCATCCACCGAAGTAACTGCGGCTTAGCATCCTTCTTGTCCATTAGGTAACGGACAACCGCATGGTTGGTGTAGATTATCACCTTAGAGCCCACCAAGTAAGAGCGGAACTTCTCAAATGCAACACCACGGCTAGAAACTCCTTCTCCATTGTTGTGCACTTGCTTTGGGCATCATCAAGTGTCTTGCTTGCATAGTAGATAACATGAAGCTTCTTCTCCTTTCTTTGCCCAAGAACCGCGCCCACGGCATAATCGCTTGCATCACACATGATCTCGAAGGGAAGTGTCCAATCCGGTGGTTACATGATAGGAGCCGTCACAAGTGCATCCCGGATCCTATGAAAAGCTTCAAGACACTTGGAAGAAAACTCAAATACCATATCTTTCATTAGAAGGTTAGTCAATGGTTTGGAAATTTTTGAGAAATCTTGAATAAACCTCCTATATAACCCGGCATGTCCTAGAAAGCTTCTAATACCTTTTACGGAGGTAGGGGTGGCAATTTTTCAATTAATTCAATTTTAGCTTGATCCACTTCAATTCCCCTTTTAGACACTTTGTGACCTAATACAATCCCTTCTCGAACCATAAAATGACATTTTTCCCAATTTAGCACAAGGTTGATTTCTTCACATCTTTTGAGGACTCGAGCAAGGTTAGCAAGGCAAGAGTCAAAAGTGGTACCGTACACCGAGAAGTCATCCATGAACACTTCCACAATGTCCTCAATCATGTCGGAGAAGATGGCCATCATACACCTTTGGAAGGTGGCGGGGGCGTTGCAAAGTCCGAATGGCATTCTCCTATAGGCAAACATCCCATAAGGACATGTGAAAGTTGTCTTTTCTTGATCATCGGGGTGTATTGGAACTTGCCAAAAACTACTATAGCCATCGAGATAACAAAATAATCATGAAGAGCTAATCTCTCTAGCACTTGGTCAATAAAGGGCAAAGGGAAATGATCTTTCCTAGTGGCACTATTGAGTTTCCTATAATCAATACACATGCGCCAGCTAGTAGTAGTCCTAGTAGGATCAATTCGCCCTTTTCATTCTCCACCACGGTGAGACCACTCTTCTTGGGCACCACATGAACCGGGCTCATCCACTTGCTATCCGAAATCGGGAATATAATTCCCGCTTCAAGCATCCTCAAGATCTCCTTCTTCACCACTTCTTTCATGTTTGGGTTGAGTCGTCATTAATGCTCAATGGTCGGTCTATGTCCTTCCTCAAGAAAAATTCGGTGCATGCACAAGGAAGGTGAAAGTCCACTCAAGTCCTCAAGCGAGTACCCAATGGCTTTCCTATGAGTCCTAAGAACATCAAGCAACTTTCCAACTTCTTCCGCATTTAGATTTTCATTGACACAACCGGAAAAGTGGAATTTGGGCCAAGAAACTCATACCTCAAAGACTCGGGGAGAGTCTTAAGCTCCGGAATAGGCAGTGGTGGTGGAACAATGTCGCAGTCTTCATCCGCCTTGAGAAACTCCTCGACCTCGCCATCTTCATCTTCCATTGAAAGTGTTGGTGTGGGCCAACTGGAGGTCGCGGCCGACCAAGGGGGGGTCGGCTGTGACCTATCTCTGAGGAGGTTGGTGTCCTCCTCGTCGTCTTCACTTGTATATTCTCCGAGCAACATCTTGACCTCCATAACTTCACCGGTCTCCTTCATGGTGGGGTTGAATCGGAACTCGACCACCTCTTCTCCAATCTTAAAAGTGAGGAGACCTTTCTTCACGTCAATGACCGCACCGGCGGTGGCAAGGAATGGCCGTCCAAGAATGATCGGGACAACGGGATCCTCCGGCATCTCCGTCATAATAAAGTCGTTAGGCACAAAGAACTTGCCGACTTGGATAGGAAAGTCATCAACAATGCCGGTGGGTTGCACACAAGAATCATCCGCCATATAGAGCCTCATGTTCACCGGAACTAAAGGACCCATGTTGGTCTTGGACCATACAAAAAGAGGTAGGAGACTAGCACTTGCACCAAGATCACATAGAGCCTTGAATCGATGAGCACCAATGCCGATGGTAATAACAAACTTACCCGGATCTCCAAGTTTTTCCGGGAGCTCAATAGACCGCACCTCATTGGTTAATTCGGACATTGACCGCTTCTTTGACAAGATTTCTTTGATAAATTTGGTGTAGGCGGGCATCTCGTTCAAAGCTTCGGAAAAGGGAATGGTGATGTTGAGGCCTTGGAGAACCTTCACGAAATGCTTGAACTTACCCTCCGTGAAATCCTTAGCCTTCTTGGACGGGAAAGGAAGTACCTTCGTTGTCGGAGAAGATGGAACGGATGTCGGGACTCTCAGAGAAGGGTCGGTAGCGACCTGGGGAGGGTCGGCAGCGACCTCCTCTATAGTAGGTAGAGGGTCGGTGGCGACCATTGGGGGGTCGGCCACGACCTTTGACTGAGAGGTTTCAGCTTCTTCGTCCGTTGTCTTCTCACTTGTAACTCGTTCCGGCAACTTCTTCCCACTCCTTAAGTGAACGGCGGCAATATGGTCTCATGGGTTCTCATCGGGGTGGCCCGGTAAGCGCCCTTGAGGTCGTGGGATTTGAGCTGCGAGATCACCAAGTTGGGAGTCGATGTTCTTCCTCCATGTGTCAAGGTCTCCCAATCTTGTATGAACACCCTTGAGTTGTGTGGTGATAGACGCATATTAGGTAGTGTTTTAGGACATGTTTAGTTAGGATTTTCATGGTTTTTAGTTTAGTTTTAGTTAGTTTTACTAGTTTTGTAGTTTGTTAGAAAGATTCGGATATCTACGCCTTGTTGTGGTTTTTGATTGTAGATGCGAAAACAACGGGTGTAGAAGAGGTGCAAGCCGAAGCATTGGAGAAGGTGGAAAAAGAAATCAAGCCATGAAACATGCCCAAGGGACGGACCGAGCCAAGAGCGAGAGGAAATCACGTTCAGAACGTGAGACGCGGGCAGAGACACCCATGACGCGGCCGCGTCTCATGTGCACCAAACCGCGTTTCGTGTTTTTACGTTCTGTTGTGAAAACTCGGGCAAGCAGGCCAAAGCGCGTCCGCGCTTCCGTTCCAGGCCGCGTTTCTCCCCGCGTCTTCGAGTTATGTCCGAGATTTTTATGGGATTCTTTTTGGGCCTTTTGGGTTGTGTTTTTAGATATATTTTTGGAAGACATATTATATATAGTTAGCCCTAGTTTTAGGTTTGATTATTCTTTCACTTTGGATTGGTGATTGGAGACTTGGAGAGCAAGAACCCTATGGGAAACTTTGTGAGCTTTTCCATGTCTTTTAGTAACTAATTCCTTTTGCTTAACTAGTTAATTGAAGTTGTGAACAAAGTATTATTGTGAGGTTTGATTGCTCTTAATTTTCCTTGACTAGATTGTTTTCTCTACGCTTAATTGATTATTTTCAGCCTAGGGTTTTATTAGCTTGATCACCTAATATGATTTCTAGGATGAATTACAACTAGATCTTTCTAATTACCGGTCGGTGTTAATTAGATCAAAAGTAGAACCTTTAATCAATCTAGGACTGGTAGGACTAGTTGATTAGAGAAGAGAATTCAATTGCATGTTATTTGGATGTCTGGTTGCTCTGAATGCATGTTTCTATTGATGCTTGGATCTTAATGCTGTTCTCAAGTTGAATCTAGGAGGTCTCCTAGGTTATTTGATAATTAGGGTTGTTAGTACCGGTCGGGCTAATAACTAGAATTGAAGTAGGATTAATAATTCAATGAAGTTGGGTTATTAGCATTCCGCAATAGAATGGTCAATGTAAAAAGAGAATTTTGATAATCAATGATCAATAATCAAGTTCACAATGGATGTTAACTAGTTGAGCATACTTCTCTCATATTTGATAAGTCAATCTTAATTTTGCATGTTTAGTTTTGATAGTTATTAGAATCACATTCAAACCCCCCCCCCCTTTTCTAACTCTGAGTAGTATAACAATAAACATTGAAAACCTGAGTCTCTGTGGGATCGACCCTTACTTCCCTACTACATTAGTTGGGTTGTTTGGATTATTTTGATAGGTATTAAGGCGACTAAAATACCGCTTATCAAATTGGCGCCGTTGCCGGGGACTCGGTTGTTTTCTTGTGTTTATTGTTTTGTTACTCTTGTGTGGACCTAGCTTAGGGTCCACACCTATGCTACTAATCTATGGCTTTGTTCGAATGTAAACAGTTTCAGGATGAGCAATTTCATTGGTACTTCGTTAGATTCCAAGATTATATGGATGGACTTGGTGCTCAGGGACTTCATATTAGTATTGGAAGCTTTTGCATGGGCATTATTGAGGGTATGAATCATGAAACTCTTGAGTTGGCTGAATACAGGAGCAATGGACGAATTCTATGTATGGAACCTATGGAGTGTTGGGATTTTCTTTGTTATATGGGCCTTCAGTGTTTGTTGGTCGGATCATCTTCATCAATACTCCAACCTGATGAGGCTTCTGACGTTTCAAGAGCCCCTGAATTAAATACTCAAATGCATGTGGAGGAGCAATTCCCTACACATGAGTTAGGTCAAGATGGTGACTTTGATGTTCCATGTGATGCTACTCATCTCGAGGAGACCATAGATGAGCCTTGTGGAGTTTATATTGCTAAAGAAGAGGCCACCGAACTCAATGAGCCGATTGCATTCCTTCCTATCGCTTATTCATTCGAAGAACCAAGTTTGCAGCATGATGAAAACTCTAGGGATTTCTCTGAGTTCATCTTGATTGAAAGTGGTATTTCTGGTAAGAGCTTTGATTCATTTCATACATATATTGAAAAGCCACCACTTGATTCGCATTGGTTCGAGCATATGCTATCTTATGAAAATTGGGCTCATAGGTTTGATAAGTTGAAACGGTGTTTGACTGACATGTTATTTAAACTCAACTTATTCTTGTGTTATTTATGTTTCATTAAGATGAGCTCGCAGGTATTTGATAGGTTGTTAAGGGCATTGACAATGTCTGAGCCTGTGAAATTGTGCTCTCGTCAAGCTAACGACGTTAATGAAGCGCTTCTTGGGAGGCAACCCAAGTGATTAGGATAGTTGTTTTTCATTCTTAGTATTAGTTTAGTATAGTTTTTTTTTTGTTTTTTGTTTTGTTTTGTTTCTAGTTAGCCCGGCGTACAGGTCTCATAACTCAGGTTGCACATGCCATAGCTCGGCCGCTGAGTGCTTCCCTCCACCACAACAGGATCCGGATTAGTAGATGACGTGGTTAGTTTTTCTTTTCTCTTTACTTTTACTTTACATTGGGGACAATGTAAAAAATAAGCATGGGGGAAGGGATTTCTTGCTTAGTCTTAGATTGCATTCATATAGTTGCATTTGCATGTTTAATTTCTTGTTTTGCATTGATTAAAATTTTGAAAAACAAAACAAAAAAAAATGAAAAATTATAAAATCACAAAAATATTGCATTTTAGGATCTAAATTTCCCTACTTGACCACTTGTCTCTCTAAGTTAAGAGTATTATCTAACCCATGACTAGCTTGTTGGTTGAAGTTTCCTTGGATTGAAGCATGATTCTTAAGTTATTAATCTTGATTCTAGGATTGAGCATGCATAAGAAGTTGAAATTTTGAATTGTTTATGAAGTTCTAGACATATATCCCTTGTGAGACTTATTTGAGCCTTTTATTGCATATTTGCATCTTTTTCTTGAGTGCATCGCTTTGATTGCTAGCTCTAGAACTTGCGTTTAGAATCTTTTTCAAGGCTACATTACATGATTTGAATGCATGACATTAAAATGATTGAGGCATGTTCATTAGCTCATATTATCCTTATCTACCTTACATTATTCCTTTGTTTGATAACCCCTATTTTTGAGCCTATTAGCCTTATTTTGTAGCTCCACAAAAATAACTCCTAGCCTTGATAAGCTTGACCCATCCGGGAATTAGGATTTAGCTAGAGTTGTTCTTTGTGATACTATGGGGATGGTTTGAAAAGAAAGAAAAGGAAGAATGTTGGGTTTGAAAAGAAAGAAAAAAGATAAGAAGTTGAAAAAGAAAGAAAAGATGTCTCTTATAAAAAGAAAAAAAAGAGAAAGAAAAATATGAGAAAATGGATGAAGTGTTAAAAGAAAAGTGATGAGAAAGAGGTGAAATAAGTGGTGGAAGTAGGAAGTTGAAAGTGGTTTTTTGTAATTTGGGTTTTTGTGCACACTAGTTCCCGGATTTTTCGCACCACATGACCAAATATTTCCTTACCTACTTGTTTATACCTTGACCCCCATTACAACCTTTAAAAGTCCTCATGATTTTTGTTGTGTGTTTAATCATTCGTAGTGGAGATTTAGAACACTGATGCAAGCCTATGGTAGTCTAGTTTTCAAAGTTGATTTTGAGTGAAACACATATCCCTTAAACACTTGAGTGAAGAGTGCAAAACACATTACCTTGGTGAGGTCTAGAATGGATGAATGATTTGATTTTGAAAGCTTCTAGTCCGTGTACGCGATGATGTCTTGGTTAAGGTTTAACTTGATTGATGAAATGTGGATTGATATTGAGATGGATGCTTGGCATGCTAGTTGTGGTGTGATTTTGATTTTATTTCTTGCTTGAGGACAAGCAAGGTTCAAGCATGGGGGAATTTGATAGACGCATATTAGGTAGTGTTTTAGGACATGTTTAGTTAGGATTTTCATGGTTTTTAGTTTAGTTTTAGTTAGTTTTACTAGTTTTGTAGTTTGTTAGAAAGATTCGGATATCTACGCCTTGTTGTGGTTTTTGATTGTAGATGCGAAGACAACAGGTGTAGAGGAGGTGCAAGCCGAAGCATTGGAGAAGGTGGAAAAAGAAATCAAGCCATGAAACATGCCCAAGGGACGGACCGAGCCAAGAGCGAGAGGAAATCACGTTCAGAACGTGAGACGCAGGCAGAGACACCCATGACGCGGCCGCGTCTCATGTGCACCAAACCGCGTTTCGTGTTTTTACGTTCTGTTGTGAAAACTCGGGCAAGCAGGCCAAAGCGCGCCCGCGCTTCCGTTCCAGGCCGCGTTTCTCCCCGCGTCTTCGAGTTATGTCCGAGATTTTTATGGGATTCTTTTTGGGCCTTTTGGGTTGTGTTTTTAGATATATTTTTGGAAGACATATTATATATAGTTAGCCCTAGTTTTAGGTTTGATTATTCTTTCACTTTGGATTGGTGATTGGAGACTTGGAGAACAAGAACCCTATGGGAAACTTTGTGAGCTTTTCCATGTCTTTTAGTAACTAATTCCTTTTGCTTAACTAGTTAATTGAAGTTGTGAACAAAGTATTATTGTGAGGTTTGATTGCTCTTAATTTTCTTTGACTAGATTGTTTTCTCTACGCTTAATTGATTATTTTCAGCCTAGGGTTTTATTAGCTTGATCACCTAATATGGTTTCTATGATGAATTACAACTAGATCTTTCTAATTACCGGTCGGTGTTAATTAGATCAAAAGTAGAACCTTTAATCAATCTAGGACTGGTAGGACTAGTTGATTAGAGAAGAGAATTCAATTGCATGTTATTTGGATGTCTGGTTGCTCTGAATGCATGTTTCTATTGATGCTTGGATCTTAATGCTGTTGTCAAGTTGAATCTAGGAGGTCTCCTAGGTTAGTTGATAATTAGGGTTGTTAGTACCGGTCGGGCTAAGAACTAGAATTGAAGTAGGATTAATAATTCCATGAAGTTGGGTTATTAGCATTCCGCAATAGATTGGTCAAGGTAAAAAGAGAATTTTGATAATCAATGATCAATAATCAAGTTCACAATGGATGTTAACTAGTTGAGCATACTTCTCTCATATTTGATAAGTCAATCTTAATTTTGCATGTTTAGTTTTGATAGTTATTAGAATCACATTCAAACCCCCCCCCCTTTTCTAACTCTGAGTAGCATAACAATAAACATTGAAAACCTGAGTCTCTGTGGGATCGACCCTTACTTCCCTACTACATTAGTTGGGTTGCTTGGATTATTTTGATAGGTATTAAGGCGACTAAAATACCGCTTATCATGTGGTGAGCTCGGCCCTAACCCCTTGCATCAGCCCTTCTTGTAACTCTTGAACTCATGATGGCTCCGCTTGATAACCGGGAGGTCTATAAGGAGGGACCCTTTGTTCTTGCGGGGGAGGTGGATAACCTTGACCATGGCCATTGTTGTGCCATTGAGGATAATTGTTGTTCCTCCCCGCATAAGCATTGTTTTGGGCTCGGTAGGGTCTTCGCATATAGTTTGCCTCCGCATAAGCCTCAGCAACCCGGATTTGCTCCACATTAGTACAAGAAGCGGCGGTGTGAGATTGGGAACCACATTCTTGACAAGGTGGGCCGGCGGACTTGAAGTAGCTCACTTGCTTCTTGAGCCGGTTGATCTCATCTTGCATAAATTGGAACTTCACATCTTGATCAATTGGCTCACCATTAGGATCATAGAGCTTCTTTGGTTGAATACGGACGGCTTGTTGGGTCCCATACATGGCGTCATAGTTAATGAGTTTGTCCATTAGACCCCATGCCTCGTCGGGATCCATCTCAATGAAACCGCAATCGGTGTGAAGATTGATGCGGTCCTTTGTTGCGGCATTGATCCCTTGAAAGAATATTTCTTGAAGAACATAAGGACGTTGTCCATGAGTTGGACATTGCCGAAGAAGCTCCTTAAATCTCTTCCAAGTTTCTACAAATGTCTCATTGGGAAGTTGGTGATAGGAAGTGGTGCGCTTCCTTAGCTCGGTAGTCTTGGCCGGTGGGAAGAACTTCATCATGAACAAGTCGTGTGATGACAGGCCCGATGTGCTATACCAATTCTAAGGATAGGGCCCCGAGTCAATCAACAAAAAAAATATTTGTATCACGACCCCGTTGTAGTACGGTGGTCGAGGTCGATCACAGGGAATTATTTCATGCGCGTTTGAACGGTCGATTTGTCTAGCACAAACACAATGGGAGAGAAGAAACGCGAAGCAACTCGGGATCGAGGTTGTCAATCTCGGGACCGAGGTAGCTAGGCACAAACAAAGTCGGGCTCGAGGCTAGGGGACTCGGTGATGTGACCGCGCCAAGGCCACATCATGGCACCGGCGCCCAAGGCACCGAAGACACCGGCGCCCAAGGCACCGAAGGCACCGGCGCCCAAGGCACTGACGCCCCGGTGCCCCATCAAGGCACCGGCGCCCCGGCGCCTCATCACGGCACCAGCGCCCCGGCGCCTCATCACGGCACCGGCGCCCCGGTGCCACTCAGCGCCAACGACGCTGAGGCGCGGCCCGGTGCCTCGCTTGGGCATTCGACCCAGGGTCGTACGCGACCCGTCACGAGGTCGGTTTCGTCCAAAGAGGCGAGCCACATCCCCGGGGCTATTACGCGGCGTCGGGCTAAGGCCTTACAAGAGCGACTCCGGGCTCATTTAGCAATGCCAAGTGCAATACAAGGCCGGCCCGGAGATACATGTTTGAGTCTCCAAATAGTCAGCCCCAACAAGGACACCGCAAAGCCCGAAGCCCAAAATGAGAAAGAACAATTCAAGCCCGATTTTAGGGAGGCGTGGCCACCACACTAGGTGCCTTCCTTGGCCGCCAAGGAACCATAATAAAAGCAGCTGCCCATGCTTTCCTTGGACGCCACTCCTCGCCACCTCCATACAAGAACTTGGCGCCCACTCCAAGGTGGAGCCTTTGCCGCCAATCTTCTACACCTCCTCATGTTGCTTGGCGTCCACTTCAAGCACGCCGCCCCTCCCCCTCTCTCGTGCCTATATAAGCACAAGCAAGCCTTCATATTTTCTAGATTGAAATTGAGTAAAGAGAGCTTTTAGCCCTTACTCTTTCGGTCTCTTCTCCTCAAGGAAGAAAGGGCCGAGGGAACCCATACCCCGTTGGCTTCTAGCTCTCGTTTCCCTCACTTGATTTCTTGATTTCATTCCCTTCTTTATTGTACCACAAAAACGCCTATACCCAAGGATTGTAACGCTACTTTGCCATCTATTTTCAATACAAAAACTCCGTTCGAGTTTCCTACTCATTCCTTGCACGAACACCTCCACAAAACGCTCAGTCGAACCCGAATTCGACCGATCCTGGAAGTGAGATCGCATCATCTGGTATCAGATCCTGTCGGCTTGAGTTTCTCAAGTTGTGGGTGTACGAATTACTACCCTACGAGTCAGGTTTTCAATTGCTCGAATCCCTTTTCTACCTCCCCCCCTCCAATCTAGCCTCGTTTTTCCCTTCCTTTGCCTTGACCGATTTCAATCTCTTCAAAAAAAAAACGAGCCTATCCCTTTTGTTACCACCCTTGTGTCGAGCCCTTCATCTTGGCCGACCCTTTTTCTTCGATCTTCGGAAGCTTGATCTTGACAAAGGCACAAATCTTAAAGTGTGCTCGCCTTGTTCAAAAAAAAAATCAAAGAGAAGAAAACCTTTCTCTTGGTTAAAGAAAGAACACAAGAAGAGTTAGTAACTCTTGTTCAAAAAAAAAAATCAAGGAGAAGTAGTACTTCTCCTAGCAAAAAGAAAAACAAAAGAGAGATAGTATCTCTCGGTCCAAGAAAAAAATTGCGAAGAAGGTCGAACAAGCAAAAATTCGAAAAGGGGCCAGCCAAGACGTGTTTTCTTATTGGTCTTTTCCTTGCCTTAATTTAATCCTAACCCCGAGCAACGGGATTCCCGACTTGTGGGCCTAGTAAACACTCGCCCACAAGCTCCGGTCGCTTGTTTTGGTTTCCGGTTGTTGTCGCTCTCACTCGAGCGAGTGGAGGGAAGAGTTGTGTTAAGGACTCTTGGTGGCGAAGTAAACGATCCTAAAGTCAAAGTGTGTGAGTTCGAGAGCCACATAAAATCGAGTCCAAACACGAGTCAGTCCTCCCCATTTGAACGTTTCTTTGGTTTAAAAAAAAAATAATTCTTTTTCGAGTCCAAACACGAGTGGGTCATTGGATTTATCTAACCATTACCAAGTTCCGTGTTTGTTTCTTTAATCATGTCTCAGGACCCGCCGAAGAACAAGAATCTTCCCGACGACACGGAGGAAGCGGATAACACTTTCTCTTGGAAGGTGCTCCGCGGCCTCTTACAAGAGGTCCGAGATGATGCCCGAGCGGACGTTCGGGAGACCTATGAGAAGTCCCGTGACGAGCTGCTCCGGGCCATGGATGATAAGATCGAGCAACGCCTTAGCATGTCTCCACGGCATGAGCGTTCGCCGAGCCCTCAATTCGAGGAGGGACAATATTCGGGGACTCATCATGAGGCCCTAGAGCAACAAAAGCCCGTCCTTTCGAAGGACGAGTCTCTGAGATTGGAGGCTATTCTTCCTCCCCCTCGGAGGCCACCGGCTGTCCTCCCAGAACACGAGGAGCGGCAGCCTCGGCACCGACAACACCGAGGGCCGCTCGCGGCACCCCTCGGATCCCGGCGCAACCTTCCGGATCCATACGCGCCGCGGGAAGAGATCCGGTTCCGCGACCGGTTGAATGATCCCGGTCTTAATCCTTCAATGGAACAACCGAGGGACCACCACCACGGAATTAAACTCACGGTGGAACCTTTTGCCGGAACCTCGTATGTTGAGGCCTACCTTGATTGGGAGGCTAAGACCGAGGCGGTCTTTGAATATTACGACTATCCGGATCGCCAACGAGTGGCGATTGCCACCATTCGCTTCACCGATTTTGCCTACTCATGGTGGCAAGAAGAGAAAGAGGATAGGGCGTATCAAGGCGAGGACCCCATCCGCACGTGGGGCCAGCTTAAACGGGCCATGCGTGATCGGTTCGTGCCCGAGGACTATCTTGACCGCATCCAAGTTAAATTGGAGCGGATTAAACAAGGGGCCCGCAGCCCGGATGAGTACTATAAGGAGCTACGGCAGCTTGTCTTCCGGTCCCGAGTTCGATTTCCGGAGAGATATATTATTTCTAAATTCATCGGAGGCCTAAACTCCGAAGTGCCCGCTTATGTTGAGATGCAACGCTTCGGCTCGGAAGCAACCATTGCCGATGTTCTCCACTACACTAACCAAGTGTACCAAAACTTACAAAAGAGGCGAAGTGGTGGGAGTGGCCGCACTTGGAGCTCGGGCTCTTCAAGCTCTAACCCACCACCCAAGAGGAGTGAGGCCAAAGAGCCGAAGGCCGAGGCTAACCCTCCACCGGTTAGGCGAGACACCGCGCCTACCCCCGCCGCGCCTAAGGACGGCGTCAACCCCCGAACGCGCGACCTCCAATGCTTTAAGTGCTTGGGGCGGGGTCATTACGCTCGTGATTTCCCTAACCGAAGGAAAGTCCTCCTTACTCAAACCGGAGACTATGAATCCGACGAAGAGTTTGACAATGGTAGAACGAGGAGGAGGTCTACGTACCCGCCGTCAGTGGGGAATGCTTCGTTGTCCAATGGGCACTATTTACTAACGAAGCGCCCACCGCTCCATCTCAACGGGAAAATATTTTCCACACACGATGCTTTATCCAAGGCAAGGTGTGTAGTGTCATCATCGACGGAGGATCCTGTAGTAATCTCATAGATACCGAGGTGGTATCTCGTTTCCACCTTGAGACGACGCCTCGCAAGGTCCCCTATTCCCTCCACTGGCTTAATTCTGATGCCCTAGTGTTGGTCAAGGAGCAAGCCTTGATTAAATTTTCCATTGGGCCTTATGAAGACGAGGTCCTTTGCGATGTCGTGACCATGACGGCCTGCCATCTTTTATTGGGTCGACCTTGGCAGTATGACCGGGCCGTCATTCACCAAGGGGTTTCTAACGAGTATATATTCCATCGGGACGGCAAGAAATTCACCTTGCATCCCCTCGCCCCGCACGAAGTGATAGCCGATCAAGACGCTAAGGAGCTCCGAAAGCGGAGTGTTAAGAAGAAAATGGAGCTTAAGGCCTATGAAGTCAGCTCCAAGCACTTATTAGTCGCCCGGGGGAAAGAAGTGGGCCGAGCTATCTTAGATAGGCAGATGTGCCTCATTCTCGTCTACAAGGAGTCTCTGCTTTCCGACTCGGAACTCTCCGAGCTACCTCCAGGCGTCTCGGCGTTGTTACAAGAGTTCGATGACGTTTTCCCCAAGGAGGCTCCAAACGGGCTACCGCCCTTGCGCGGGATCGAACATCAGATCGATTTCATTCCCGGCGCTAGTCTACCGAACCGGGCCGCTTATCGTACCAACCCAGCTGAGACCAAAGAGCTCCAGAAGCAAATTCAAGACCTCTTGGACAAGGGATACGTCCGAGAGAGTCTCAGCCCATGTGCCGTGCCGGTAATCTTAGTTCCCAAGAAAGATGGGAGCTGGCGCATGTGTGTTGAATGTCGCGCCATTATCAATATCACTATTAAGTATCGGCACCCTATTCCGCGGCTGGATGATATGCTCGACGAACTTCACGGGTCGAAACTTTTCTCCAAAATCGATCTGAAGAGCGGTTATCATCAGATCCGCATGAAAGAAGGCGATGAATGGAAAACCGCCTTTAAAACCAAACAAGGGTTGTACGAGTGGCTGGTCATGCCCTTCGGATTGACCAACGCCCCGAGTACCTTTATGAGGTTGATGAACCACATTTTGAGAGCTTTTATTGGACACTTCGTCGTGGTGTACTTCGACGATATCCTGATCTACAGCCAAAGCTTCGAAGAACACATGGAGCACATCCGAGAAGTGCTTAACGTCCTAAGGCACGAAAAACTCTATGCTAACTTCGGGAAGTACCATTTCTGCTCCGACCACGTGATATTCTTGGGATTCGTCGTGAGCAAGGACGTGGTCCAAGTGGATGAAGCCAAAGTGAGTTCCATTCGCGAATGGCCTACTCCGCACACAATGACTCAAATCCGGAGTTTCCTAGGCCTCGCCGGATTTTACCGGCGCTTTGTGAGGGATTTTAGTACCCTTGCCGCTCCGCTCACTGAGCTCACCAAGAAGAACGTTCCGTTCCAGTGGGGAGCCCCGCAAGAAACGGCCTTTAAAATTCTTAAGGCCGGAGAGGCTCACTAACGCTCCACTCTTGGTTCTACCCGACTTCGCCAAAACATTCGAAGTCGAATGCGACGCGTCGGGCGTAGGGCTAGGCGGAGTACTTATGCAAGAGGGGCGACCCATCGCTTACTATAGCGAGAAACTTAACGGAGCTGGGCTGCGCTATCCCACATATGACCAAGAGCTGCTTGCTTTGGTCCGTGTGCTCAAGACGTGGGAACATTACCTACGCCCTAGAGAGTTCGTGATTCATTCCGATCACGAGGCTCTCAAGTACTTTCGAGGACAAGCCAAGCTTAACAAAAGGCACGCGAAGTGGGTGGAATTCATCGAGTCCTTTCCATATGTCATCAAGCATAAGAAGGGAAAGGACAACATAGTGGCCGACGCACTCTCTAGGAGGTACGTCCTACTTACCACTTTGGATGCCCGCATGCTTGGATTTTCCTTTATTAAAAACACGTATGCTGAAGACTCCGACTTCGGAGAAATTTATAATGCATGCATTAGGACGGGAAGTAGACATAATTTCTACCTTCATGAGGGCTACCTTTTTAAGGGGGATAAACTCTGTATCCCCACGTCTTCAACCCGAAGGCTTCTCATACAAGAAGCTCATGGGGGCGGGCTAATGGGGCACTTTGGGGTAGCTAAGACCCTGGCAACCCTTAAAGAACATTTTTACTGGCCCCGTATGTTTAGAGACGTAGAGAAGTTCTGTGCTTCATGTCTTAATTGCTTGCATGCTAAGTCTAAATTAAATCCCCATGGTTTATATACTCCTCTTCCCATTCCGCACGCGCCATGGGAGGATATATCTATGGATTTTGTTCTAGGTCTACCCCGTTCCCAGAAGGGGCACGACTCCATCTTTGTAGTCGTAGACCGCTTTTCTAAAATGCCACACTTTATTGCGTGCCACAAAACGCATAATGCTTCGCACATTGCTGATTTATTTTTCCATGAAATCGTGCGACTACATGGTGTCCCTAAGACAATTGTGCCTGATCGGGATGCCAAATTTTTGAGCTATTTTTGGAAGACCTTATGGGCCGGAAGGAGTTGGTGCTCGAGCCTGGCAATCTCGTATGGGTGCATCTACGCAAGGATCGATTTCCTGACATGCGTAACTCCAAGCTAAAGCCTAGGGGAGACGGCCCCTTCCAGGTGCTCGAGAAAATTAATGACAATGCTTACCGGATCGAGCTACCCGAAGGCTATGGAGTCCACGATGGCGGACCTTCGAGTTTTTGTTTCAAACGAAGTCGAATCCGATCAAGAAGATTCGGGGACGAATCCTTCTCAACTAGGGGAGGATGATATGACCGCGCCAAGGCCACATCATGGCACCGGCGCCCAAGGCACCGAAGACACCGGCGCCCAAGGCACCGAAGGCACCGGCGCCCAAGACGCGGGCGCCCAAGGCACCGACGCCCCGGTGCCCCATCAAGGCACCGGCGCCCCGGCGCCTCATCACGGCACCGGCGCCCCGGTGCCACTCGGCGCCAACGACACTGAGGCGCGGCCCGGTGCCTCACTTGGGCATTCGACCCAGGGTCGTACGCGACCCGTCACGAGGTCGGTTTCGTCCAAAGAGGCGAGCCACATCCCCGGGGCTATTACGCGGCATCGGGCTAAGGCCTTACAAGAGCGACTCCGGGCTCATTTAGCAATGCCAAGTGCAATACAAGGCCGGCCCGGAGATACATGTTTGAGTCTCCAAATAGTCAGCCCCGACAAGGACACCGCAAAGCCCGAAGCCCAAAATGAGAAAGAACAATTCAAGCCCGATTTTAGGGAGGCGTGGCCACCACACTAGGTGCCTTCCTTGGCCGCCAAGTTTGCTTTTCCCCACGCATTTAAAGCCTTAGCTTGGCCGCCAAGGAACCATAATAAAAGCGGCTGCCTATGCTTTCCTTGGACGCCACTCCTCGCCACCTCCATACAAGAACTTGGCGCCCACTCTAAGGTGGAGCCTTTGCCGCCAATCTTCTACACCTCCTCATGTTGCTTGGCGTCCACTTCAAGCACGCCGCCCCTCCCCCTCTCTCGTGCCTATATAAGCACAAGCAAGCCTTCATAGTTTCTAGATTGAAATTGAGTAAAGAGAGCTTTTAGCCCTTACTCTTTCGGTCTCTTCTCCTCAAGGGAGAAAGGGCCGAGGGAACCCATACCCCGTTGGCTTCTAGCTCTCGTTTCCCTCACTTGATTTCTTGATTTCATTCCCTTCTTTCTTGTACCACAAAAACGCCTATACCCAAGGATTGTAACGCTACTTTGCCATCTATTTTCAATACAAAAACTCCGTTTGAGTTTCCTACTCATTCCTTGCACGAACACCTCCACAAAACGCTCAGTCGAACCCGAATTCGACCGATCCTGGAAGTGAGATCACATCACTCGGTCTCGACACAACAATCAATAAAAAGGAAGAAACAAGCTAGGCTAAGGGGATCTCGGGCCTTGAGTTCCTTCTCTAGCTAGATATGGATAATTCTACCTCAATTAAAGCAATAAGTGTTGATCCTTATGAGATCGAGGTTGTTCGCCTTCGATCCCTCCACTCTACACATCGACCATGGGGGGTTTTCACCTTCCCTTCGATGCAAGGTCAAGTGATGGGCTCGAGATCGCTCCCGCTTACTCTTACCAATCACAAGCCCTTGATCCCTTGTTCTCACAAGAGAATTGAAGCCCAATGTAGAGAGGATTCATAAATCAAGCACTCAAGGCTTATGGAATAGAGGGTTCAAACCCAACCTAGCTAGAGGTTTCCCCCATAGCCCAAGATCAAGCTATCTACTCACTAATCATGGATTTCAAGCTAGCAATCATCAAGGACCAAAGATAAATCATGAATCATGCAAGTCAAATTCCACAATCAAAGACACAAACACAAGATCAAAGCAAACTTGATTTAAACTAAGAAGAGGAATTCTTACAATCTCTACTCCCGCTCCAACCCTAAGGGTTTCTTTCTTCTCCAAGGAAAGGAATTCACCCAAATCCTCCTCTAGATCTTGGGCTCTTTCCCTCCCTTGGAGAAGAGTCCACCCCCTTCTTCCTTCTACCCTCTCAAACGTCCCTCTCTACTCACTCTCCCAAGTGTATGTGATTCTAGATCCCCTCTAATGAGAGATTACAAGGGTTTAAATAGAGATTATTCCCCCTACTACAAAGACTAGATTACCCCTCTAAACTCCTTAAGCTCCAAGGCTTGTCCTTGACCTCCAAGGCTTCTAGAACTCCTTGATCCCCAAGGCTTCTAGACTCCTTGACCTCCAAGGAAGCAAATATAATTTTGGAAATTAACAAGAAAATCCCAAAAAGAAAGGAATCCGGAGCCACGACCGACATGGATCGACACGGAGAACCTCGGGCCCGACTTGCTTCAACCTCGGTCCAAAGGCATACGTTCCAGAGACCTCGGGCCCGACATGCACACCTCGGACCACCACCTCGGGCCACCATGGTACCTCGGGCCCGACATGCTGGGTACCTCAGTCCTAAGGCATTTTTCAGCTTGTTTCGCTCCGTTCTCTCTCGCTTTAGCTCCGATTGACTCGATTCTTTCGCCATTCTCTTCGTCTTCACTTGAGGCTTCTTTCCATGCATTGTTAGCTCCATTTTGGCTCCTTTTCCATCCTTGAATTCCTCCATCACTCCATGCTCCAAACTCCATGATTCTTGCTCCGAAATGCCTACAAAACACACAAAATGTGCATAGTCTCCGAATCTCATAGAATATCGGAATCTAAGCTAAAAAGGGACAAAACACACAAGAAAAGGAAAGAAAGACACATATTTACAAAGGAAAAACACCTATAAAACACTACCAAATTGAGAGACATCATCGTGCAAAGCCTTCCATGTAGTGATCGACCTAGCAGGCAAGCTTTCGAGCCAATGAAGTGCTTTCCTGGCTAGGGACCACTTGAACGCCTTGAGGAGTACATATTCAAGTGACACGCCGTCGGCGGCAATGGTGTCACAAAGATCGGTGAAGTTTTTGATGTGCTCCATAGGGAATTCGGTGGGTTTGCCTTCATATTGAGACCTCTTGATGAGAGTGATGAAGTAGGATTTGATCCCAAAAGCACGCTCCATTACCGGGAGCACAATAGCGGACTCGGTAACCTAAGCTCCGGATGCATGTATTGCTTAGCGTTCCTCGGTATAGCATCAAGTTGTTCCCGGAGACGGGCAGCCGCCTCGCTTTCTTGCCGCGCAGCAGTGGCTTGAGCATCTCGCTCTAATTGCATACGCTCCATTTGAGCGCGGAGTTCAGCCATTTGATGAGCAAGAGCCTCAGCTTCGGCCATTGCTTTTCGTTCTCTTAGCTTGCGACGAAGGGTTCTCTCTATCTCGGGATCAAAGGGAAAATGGTCAATTACCCATCGTGAACTAGAGGGCATACCCCTACGTACAAAACACGAGAGAAACTAATTAGTAACAAAATAGGGGTTCGGGTTAGTCCCTCATCCAAAAGAAAGCTAGACAAAGAAACTAAACTAACTCCCCGCCAACGGCGCCAATTTGTTGAGGGAGAGTCTCGAACAAATAAATTTGTCAAGACCCCGCTGAGTATAGCGAAGTCAGGATCGTCCAGGGGAGTTAGTAGAACTACAGTCTAGCAATCAAACTACGAGAGCAAAATAAAACAAAACAAAGCAAAACAAACCAAACAACACAAATTGCACGCCTCAGGTGAGGGTCGCAGCCGACCCAAGGGGGGTTGCGGCCGACCTCCGACTGAACCTAAAAACCAATATAAAGCCTCTGGAGTAGGTCGCAGCCAACCTGCAACTGGTAGGGGCCGACCTATCTGGGTAGGGAAATATGCTTTGTAAAAAATACAGGGAAACAACTAGGGGAAGGGATTCACCATAACATAATCATGCATTCAAACAATGATAAAGGATCAACTCAACTTGTAATCTCATGGGTGACTTTCGTCACAAAAGACCACATTAAAATCTCAACTTTCATGAAGATGTTAACATGCAATCCAACTTGTTTTCTAAGGGTTTTAACTTTCATCTTAACCCGGATAGTCCCGATTCACAACATAATCTTTCAATTCGGTTGCAAACAAGAACAAGCCCCAATTTTCATCAAGGAATTAAGAATGCAAGAAAGATTGAAGGCAAGAGGTTACAAGTCAAGCATGGATCAAAGCATCAAGGTCTCAAATGCATTTTCATGTTGGGTTTCACCCAACCCTTAGGAAGATAACTACTCACACTTCATCAAACACACAAGCAACGCAAGAGAAGAGATCGAAACAAACAACTTAAATTAAACAAGAGATTCGAACTTACAAACTTGACAAACCCACAAAGTCTTCCTACAAACCATTGTCTTCCATCTTCCTCCTAAAAACAACCAACTAAGACAAGCTTTCTTTCCCTCACCCTTTTCCCTTACAAAGCTCACTTTCCACCTTTGGTTGCTTCCTCACAAAAGCCAACCCTAGACAAAGAGCCCAAAAGGATCTTTTATAGCAACACCAAAAAGTCAACAAGAAAAGCCTGCCGAGTCTGCCACCTTTTCGAAATTCGAAATTCCCGCAAAGGGTATTACTTGGGCGGCAAGGATCACACGGGCCGACCTTGGGCAGATCACGGCCGACCAAGTTTTGGTCGCAGCTCAGGGTGGTCGCAGCCGACCTAGGGGTGGTCGGCGCCGACCCACAACTGGGGGTGTGTTTCTTTCTCGTTCTTGCTTCGTTCTTGCTCCAAGTGATCGGTCCTTTGCTCGGCGTTTCTTCCTTCTCGCTCCTTGATTCCTTTGAGCTTCTTGCATTCCTTTCAAGGCACCTTTTGTTGCAAACTTGTCTCTTGATTCTTTGAAGGATTCTTGACATTATAACTCTAGAAAACTAACATTCCCTATAAAGCTCCGAAATGAATGAAAACTTCTCCTAAAACGCTCCAAATACCTACAAAACACGAAACAACAAACAAACGACCCCAACCCTCGAAAGAGAGTCGAAACCTTATGCAAAACACACAAACATAAAGGAAAACATGCAAAACAAACTAGAAAACAACCTAAGAAATTTAACTAAAAAGCACGACATCAAAATACCCCATACTTAGACTTGCTTGTCCTCAAGCAATCACTTCATATGCATCAATACCAAATAACAAGCTCAAAGAAAGCCTTTAGGGAAAAGTAAGCACAAATAGAATGATGAGCAAACAACTTCGATATCCTAGCACACATGTGCAAATTCTAAGCAATAGCAAACCAATCCTCACAAGGGTGATGTGTTCCACTCACTTTCAAGTGTTTAGGATATATCAATGGGCACTCAATCTCAATTCCAAATGCAAAACCTCATAGTCAATGGAAATTATATTCGAAATTCTCCACCGAAGAAATCAAAACAAGTTAAATCATCAAAAGAACTTGAGTGGCTCAATGAAGACTTCAAAGAAGTTTCATTCGGCCGGGTTGTAATGGGGCTCGGTAGTTCAAAGGGTGTGGAATAATTTAATCTTGTGGTGCTAATGAATCCGGGAACCTAGACTCCTAGACTTCACAACTCAACCAACTCTTCTTTCTTCCTTCAAACACTAGACACATAATCTTTCAAAGCACTCTTTTCTCTTCACTTATTCCTTTGTGTTTCTCTTATGAAGAAGCTTTGGCTCTAGCACTTATTCAAACACTCTCTCTTTTTTTTTCACGACAATTTCTCCAAGGTCTGGGGGAGGTCGGCTGCGACCTAAGGTTGGTCGGCCCCGACCTTCGACTGAGACCTAAGGAGTCTAGGAGATCTTCCAGGACGTTTAGTGATAAGGCCAGATTCATAGTAGTGTTGATCGGTTTTATTGACTAGATCGACTAGGTTCGAAGTTTGGTTTAAGATTTTATGTAGTTGAGTCTTAAAATACCACAATAGATTCATTAATGTGAAAGAGAATGATAATAATCAATGTTGTAACAATTAAAACAACAAACTACTGTAACAATGTTGTAACGTGCAATGAATTGGTGATGCAAGGCAACTCTTGTGCGCCTTGTTAGTGCGTATATATATCCTCCTTGGTGCACCTACCATAGGCGTACCGTTTGGTGCGTCTGTCTTATGCATACTATTTGGTGCGTGCACCTATATTAGGCGCATAATGTACCCCAGACGGTAATTTTGTTTTTCCTATTTATCCGTACCAATTTGTACTTTTTAGTTAAGCGTACTAAATAGTGTACAAATAGCCAAAAATAGTGAATAACCATTGCCTAAAAATATAGTGTAAACTGTAAAATACTGTAGTTCTGTATTTATTTTCACTCCTTCGTTAGTAGTACACTAGGTGTACCCGTCGTGCCATGCACGACAATGGCTCATGTTTTGCATTTTAAAATTGTATTTATTATAAATAAGTTATTAATAAGTGAAAATATATAATGAAAATTTTAGCACATGAAAATGTTATTTTTTTGTAGACAAAAGAAATTATTTTTCATATTTGTAGTACCACATGTATGAGATTATAAAAATATAAAACATATTCTAATTATAGAACAATTTAGTAAATAAAACTTAATTACTTTTTCATCTTCAAAATTGTTTAGAAAATTTTATGTCCTACAAATTCCACAAAACCATTAACTGGATTATTTTATTTTATTTTAAATTTTACAAAACTGTTTTAATTGGATTATTGAATATATTACACGTCCTACAAATTCAACCCCGAATTTTAAAAGTTTACAAAATTATTGAATAAACCATTAATTGGATTATTTTAATTTTTAAAATGCATAGTAATTTTAAAAGTTTACAAAATAATAGATTTTTTGATCCTATTCAAACTAAAAAAAATTGGATAGGATCAACGTACACTAATTTGGATAACCTCCTAAATTGATTTAAGAAAAACGTAGCATGACTATAGTAACAAAATCTTCAAAAATAAGTATCCAGGATTGGATAGGATCAAAAAATTACATCGGCCGGATCATAATTCCAAAAATTAGGATAAGATCCTATCCTATCTAAATTAATTTTGAAAATTTAATATAAATCGTAACCATAATTGGAAATTAAACATTTGGTGAAAAAATAGATTTGATCGTATCTAAATTTATAATGGGAAATTATAATTTGCAAAAAAAGGATAGAATCAAATTGGGGATAAACTTGGTAGGGTTTGATTAGATTAGATATGTAGATATGATCAAAACAAACCCAAAAATAAAACCTGAAATTATAATCTACAAAACCCAAAAATATGATTTATCGGCGACAAAGACAAAGAGAAGAAGCAGAGATAGGAGAACTGTACATAATATTGAAAAAAACTTACGTAAATATGAGGTTAACCTGTAAATAATCATACTCAAATATGAGATTTTATTTTTAAAAATTATAGATGTGACTTGTATATTAGGTGGACAAAGTGGTAGATGAGGTGGCTTAATTAAAGAGGTAAATATTAATGACGTGGCTTATTAAGAAAATGACACGTGTACAAAACAAAGGTGGCCTAATATAGGAGTGCCATGCGGCGAAATCCTACGTGGCGTAATGTGAAGGCTTTATTTCTTAGTGGTTTTAAATATATATAATAGATTAGTTTTGAAAATTAAATATAAATCGTAATCATAATTGGAAATTAAAGATTTGGTGAAAAAATAGATTTGATCCTATCTAAATTTATAAAGGGAAATTATAATTCGCAAAAAAAGGATAGGATCAAATTGGGGATAAACTTGGTAGGATTTGATTAGATTAGGTATGTAGATATGATCAAAACAAAACCAAAAATAAAACCTGAAATTATAATCTACAAAACCCAAAAATATGATTTTATCGGCGACGAAGACAAAGAGAAGAAGCAGAGATAGAAGAACTGTACATAATATTGAAAAAAACTTACGTAAATATGAGGTTAACCTGTAAATAATCATACTCAAATATGAGGTTTTATTTTTAAAATTATAGATGTGACTTGTATATTAGGTGGACAAAGTGGTAGATGAGGTGGCTTAATTAAAGAGGTAAATATTAATGACGTGGCTTATTAAAAAAATGACACGTGTACAAATCCAAGGTGGCCTAATATAGGAGTGCCATGTGGCGAAATCCTACGTGGCGCAATGTGAAGGCTTTATTTCTTAGTGGTTTTAAATATATATAATAGATTAGTTTTGAAAATTAAATATAAATCGTAATCATAATTGGAAATTAAAGATTTGGTGAAAAAATAGATTTGATCTTATCTAAATTTATAATGGGAAATTATAATTTGCAAAAAAAGTAGGACGAAATGGGTAACTAGCCCTTATGGGCTTCTTTCTATAGCACATAGCCCATAACAAAAAATAATGTGTTAACTAGCCCTTTTTCCGAAAATGCCCCTGGTCAAAAAAACAATTACACCTATGTCACCGCGTCCTCCCTCCCTCCCTGTCACACAAAACCTGTCATACAAAAACCTGTCACACAAAACCTACAACCGCGTCCCGCCTCCCTTTCTGTCACACAAAACCTGTCATACACGACCTGTCATCGCGTCCACCCCTAATTTTCGTCCATTATCCACATACAATAAACTTGTCACCACAAAACCTGTCACCCAAAGCCTATGTGGGATTTGAACCCACATTACCGTGCATTTAGCACGTTGCTCTACCATTTGAGCTAATAGGCTATGATTATAATTATTATATAAACAAAACCAAGTCTGTCACACATAAAATCCATAACAAAAAACCTGTCACACACAAAACCCATAACAAAAAATATGTCACCACTAAAACCCATAAACATAAAAGCTGTCACACGAACAAAACACCTTGTCACACACAAAATTCATAACAAAAAACCTGTCACACACAAAACCTATAACAAAAAACCTGTCATACACACAAACCTATTAACACAAACCCTGTCACACGAACAAAAAACCAGTTGTCACACACAAAACCCATAACAAAAAGCTTGTCACCACTAAAACTCATAAACACAAAACCTGTCATACGAACAAAACAATCTGTCACACACAAATTCATAACAAAAACCTGTCACACATAAAATACATAATAAAAACCTGTCACGCACAAAAACCATAACAAAAACCCTGTCACACACAAAACATGTCACACAAAAACCATACCAAATACCCCTGTCACACACAAAAACCATACCAAAAACCCTGTCACACACAAAACCTGTCACACAAAAACCATGCCAAAGACCCTGTCACACACAAAACCCATATCAAAAACCCTGTCATACACAGACCCTGTCACACAAACCTGTCACACAAAAACCATACCAAAGACCCCTGTCACACACAAAAACTATACCAAAAACCCTGTCACACAAAAATCATACCAAAGACCCTGTCACACACAAAAACCATACCAAAAACCCTGTCACACAAGCCTGCCACACAAAACCCATAACATAACCCTTGTCATACACAACAAACAGATCAAAAATCTTGTCACACAAAAAATTGTCACCCACACAACCCATAACGAAGCGATTTGCTTGCTTACCGCGGTGGTGGACGGTGGAACGGCGGTGTCGACGGTAAAAGGGCGGCGTCGACGCTCACTTTTCTAGATCTAGGGTTTCTAGATCTAAATCTAGAAATTCAAGCTCTAGATCTAAAATATGTAGATCTAGATCTACAATTTCTAGATCTAGATCTAGAAACCTAGATCTATCCCCAACGACGCCTCCGGACTTGTCGCTCGATTTCCGAACCATCGAGGACGACATTGAGCATAACATGCACGGACGTCGCCGGATCTGGGCCGGAGCGGCGACGACAGATCTGGGGCGGAGGCGCGGCGGGCGAGAGGGAAATGGAGGGGCGGAGGCACGGCGGGCGAGAGGAAAATGGGAGGAGGAGGAGAGAGGTGAGAGAAGAGAGAGAGGGAAATGGAGGAAGAGAGAGAAGAGAAATGAAGAAAGAGAGAGTAGGGTTTTTTTTTGGGGGGGATTTTATAGTGGGATAGAAGGGCTAGTGAGTGTATTTATTTTTAAGGGGGGTTAGGGAGCTCTCTAATTTAGGCAAAATGCCTCATCCACCTACTTCATAGGATCAAATTGGGGATAAACTTGGTAGGATTTGATTAGATTAGGTATGTAGATATGATCAAAACCAACCCAAAAATAAAACCTGAAATTATAATCTGCAAAACCCAAAAATATGATTTTATCGGCGACGAAGACAAAGAGAAGAAGCAGAGATAGAAGAACTGTACATAATATTGAAAAAAACTTACGTAAATATGAGGTTAACCTGTAAATAATCATACTCAAATATGAGGTTTTATTTTTTAAAATTATAGA
This sequence comes from Polygonum maritimum, assembly GCA_963924305.1. Classification (NCBI taxonomy): domain Eukaryota; kingdom Viridiplantae; phylum Streptophyta; class Magnoliopsida; order Caryophyllales; family Polygonaceae; genus Polygonum; species Polygonum maritimum. Next base: position 12,218,672 of record OZ002735.1, on the reverse strand, counting down.
TGTGACTTGTATATTAGGTGGACAAAGTGGTAGATGAGGTGGCTTAATTAAAGAGGTAAATATTAATGACGTGGCTTATTAAGAAAATGACACGTGTACAAAACCAAGGTGGCCTAATATAGGAGTGCCATGTGGCGAAATCCTACGTGGCGCAATGTGAAGGCTTTTTTTCTTAGTGGTTTTAAATATATATAATAGATTAGTTTTGAAAATTAAATATAAATCGTAATCATAATTGGAAATTAAAGATTTGGTGAAAAAATAGATTTGATCCTATCTAAATTTATAATGGGAAATTATAATTTGCAAAAAAAGGATAGGATCAAATTGGGGATAAACTTGGTAGGATTTGATTAGATTAGGTATGTAGATATGATCAAAACAAACCCAAAAATAAAACCTGAAATTATAATCTGCAAAACCCAAAAATATGATTTTATCGGCGACGAAGACAAAGAGAAGAAGCAGAGATAGAAGAACTGTACATAATATTGAAAAAAACTTACGTAAATATGAGGTTAACCTGTAAATAATCATACTCAAATATGAGGTTTTATTTTTAAAAATTATAGATGTGACTTGTATATTAGGTGGACAAAGTGGTAGATGAGGTGGCTTAATTAAAGAGGTAAATATTAATGACGTGGCTTATTAAGAAAATGACACGTGTACAAATCCAAGGTGGCCTAATATAGGAGTGCCATGTGGCGAAATCCTACGTGGCGCAATGTGAAGACTTTATTTCTTAGTGGTTTTAAATATATATAATAGATTAGTTTTGAAAATTAAATATAAAGATTTGGTGAAAAAATAGATTTGATCCTATCTAAATTTATAATGGGAAATTATAATTTGCAAAAAAAGTAGGACGAAATGGGTAACTAGCCCTTATGGGCTTCTTTCTATAGCACATAGCCCATAACAAAAAATAATGTGTTAACTAGCCGTTTTTCCGAAAATGCCCCTGGTCAAAAAAAAATTACACCTATGTCACCGCGTCCTCCCTCCCTCCCTGTCACACAAAACCTGTCATAGAAAAACCTATCACACAAAACCTACGACCGCGTCCCGCCTCCCTTCCTGTCACACAAAACCTGTCACACACGACCTGTCATCGCGTCCACCCCTAATTTTCGTCCATTATCCACATACAATAAACTTGTCACCACAAAACCTGTCACCCAAAGCCTATGTGGGATTTGAACCCACATTACCGTGCATTTAGCACGTTGCTCTACCATTTGAGCTAATAGGCTATGATTATATTTAATATATAAACAAAACCAATTCTGTCACACATAAAATCCATAACAAAAAACCTGTCACACACAAAACCCATAACAAAAAATATGTCACCACTAAAACTCATAAACATAAAAGCTGTCACACGAACAAAACACACTGTCACACACAAAATTCATAACAAAAAACCTGTCACACACAAAACCTATTACAAAAAACCTGTCATACACACAAACCTATTAACACAAACCCTGTCACACGAACAAAAAATCAGTTGTCACACACAAAACCCATAACTAAAAGCTTGTCACCACTAAAACTCATAAACACAAAACCTGTCATACGAACAAAACAATCTGTCACACACAAATTCATAGCAAAAACCTGTCACACATAAAATACATAATAAAAACCTGTCACACACAAAAACCATAACAAAAACCCTGTCACACACAAAACATGTCACACAAAAACCATACCAAATACCCCTGTCACACACAAAAACCATACCAAAAACCCTGTCACACACAAAACCTGTCACACAAAAACCATGCCAAAGACCCTGTCACACACAAAACCCATATCAAAAACCCTGTCATACACAGACCCTGTCACACAAACCTGTCACACAAAAACCATACCAAAGACCCCTGTCACACACAAAAACTATACCAAAAACCCTGTCACACAAAAATCATACCAAAGACCCTGTCACACATAAAAACCATACCAAAAACCCTGTCACACAAGCCTGCCACACAAAACCCATAACATAACCCTTGTCATACACAACAAACAGATCAAAAATCTTGTCACACAAAAAATTGTCACCCACACAACCCATAACGAAGCGATTTGCTTGCTTACCGCGGTGGTGGACGGTGGAACGGCGGTGTCGACGGTAAAAGGGCGGCGTCGACGCTCACTTTTCTAGATCTAGGGTTTCTAGATCTAAATCTAGAAATTCAAGCTCTAGATCTAAAATATGTAGATCTAGATCTACAATTTCTAGATCTAGATCTAGAAACCTAGATCTATCCCCAACGACGCCTCCGGACTTGTCGCTCGATTTCCGAACCATCGAGGACGACATTGAGCATAACATGCACGGACGTCGCCGGATCTGGGCCGGAGCGGCGACGACAGATCTGGGGCGGAGGCGCGGCGGGCGAGAGGGAAGTGGAGGGGCGGAGGCACGGCGGGCGAGAGGAAAATGGGAGGAGGAGGAGAGAGGTGAGAGAAGAGAGAGAGGGAAATGGAGGAAGAGAGAGAAGAGAAATGAAGAAAGAGAGAGTAGGGTTTTTTTTTGGGGGGGATTTTATAGTGGGATAGAAGGGCTAGTGAGTGTATTTATTTTTAAGGGGGGTTAGGGAGCTCTCTAATTTAGGCAAAATGCCTCATCCACCTACTTCATAGGATCAAATTGGGGATAAACTTGGTAGGATTTGATTAGATTAGGTATGTAGATATGATCAAAACCAACCCAAAAATAAAACCTGAAATTATAATCTGCAAAACCCAAAAATATGATTTTATCGGCGACGAAGACAAAGAGAAGAAGCAGAGATAGAAGAACTGTACATAATATTGAAAAAAACTTACGTAAATATGAGGTTAACCTGTAAATAATCATACTCAAATATGAGGTTTTATTTTTTAAAATTATAGATGTGACTTGTATATTAGGTGGACAAAGTGGTAGATGAGGTGGCTTAATTAAAGAGGTAAATATTAATGACGTGGCTTATTAAGAAAATGACACGTGTACAAAACCAAGGTGGCCTAATATAGGAGTGCCATGTGGCGAAATCCTACGTGGCGCAATGTGAAGGCTTTTTTTCTTAGTGGTTTTAAATATATATAATAGATTAGTTTTGAAAATTAAATATAAATCGTAATCATAATTGGAAATTAAAGATTTGGTGAAAAAATAGATTTGATCCTATCTAAATTTATAATGGGAAATTATAATTTGCAAAAAAAGGATAGGATCAAATTGGGGATAAACTTGGTAGGATTTGATTAGATTAGGTATGTAGATATGATCAAAACAAACCCAAAAATAAAACCTGAAATTATAATCTGCAAAACCCAAAAATATGATTTTATCGGCGACGAAGACAAAGAGAAGAAGCAGAGATAGAAGAACTGTACATAATATTGAAAAAAACTTACGTAAATATGAGGTTAACCTGTAAATAATCATACTCAAATATGAGGTTTTATTTTTAAAAATTATAGATGTGACTTGTATATTAGGTGGACAAAGTGGTAGATGAGGTGGCTTAATTAAAGAGGTAAATATTAATGACGTGGCTTATTAAGAAAATGACACGTGTACAAATCCAAGGTGGCCTAATATAGGAGCGCCATATGGCGAAATCCTACGTGGCGCAATCTGAAGGCTTTATTTCTTAGTGGTTTTAAATATATATATATATATAATAGATTTTTTTTATTTTGGCAGATAAAAAAAACATTTTTTTTATTTTGGACCCATTCATGGGTGTTAGGCGTACGTCCACTTTGCTCATGTCTGTGGGCTGGGTTACAATGGGGCTTAATAAAATTTTCCCAACAGATTCAGCTCCCTTCAACCTAATAAGACCATTGAGCCCAAAATTTCGGCCGTAAGATAACAACTACTGGTAAATGGGTGGTGCTGGATGAAGCAAACGATGAGGTACCTTTATCAATTGTTGCACGAGACTGTCTGCCACTATAACAAAGGTGTGACCCCCTTTTTTCGGGAAATCGGTGGCGCCCCGGTCTTTAACCCGGCGGGTCCCACCGGAAGCCTAGTTCCCGGACAAAACTTTCGGAACACAATAGTAGAATATTTGTGTACGTGTTAGATTATGAAAAAACATGAAATTTTACCAATACAAAACTTGCACGTTAGAAAATAAAGAGTTTGTTAATATATAACTCTTATGTTAGAATGTTGTATGTTAGATTGATTCTAGTGGTAAACCTGCATGTTAGAAAATAAAATAATATTTGAATATATAACTTCTAATATTTGTTTGGATAAAAATTATGAAAAAACACTAGTTCACCATAGAATGGAGATAAAGTCAACTAATTTTATGCATTTTATCAAGTACACCTTAGTTTTTCATTTGATGATATTATACAAATAATTGTAGTTCCGGATTAAATCGAGCCAATATCAAGATTTGTACTTTCTTCCGATCATAACTATCCCGATCTTTCATCTGTTTTATTTAATCATAATATTTATTAATAATTATTAAAAATTCAAATTCTTGACCTGTTAGGTCGATCAGAACCCGCACGATAACCTGTCAAGACCCGACCCGACTTGAGCTGTAACCCGATTGACCCGAACTCGCACTTAATCCGAACCCGAAAAGACCCAATCCACCCGAGCCAACCTGTTTGACACCTAGCCTCTAAACGGGGGTAATATATGAGATTAAATCTATACTATATATTAAAACCAACCCGATCCGCAATTTTTTTCTCTTTTCTTCAAAAATATACATAAATTATACCCAATTTTTTAAAAAAATAAAAATCAATCTATAAATGTTTATATATAACAACCGAAACCAATTTACATGTAAAAAAGGTCAAATATGCTCGAGCTTAATAAAACTTATTTTAAAAAATAAATAAATAACATACAATTTTTTAATTATTTGAATTTTTTACCGATTCCGGAATCGGGTAAAACCGGTCGAAACCAAAAAACAATTGAAACAGAGGAACCGACCAAGGACGTGCTAAACAGAGGTGAAACGATAACAATAGTGGTGGTGAATTCCAACGGCGGTGAGGCCCGTGACGAACGGCAATCAACGCGGTACAAAACAACTAGCACTCTGGTTGCGGAGGCATCTCAAACGGTGGCCGTATCGGAAAAACCGTCAGTTTCCCTCTTTCTTTCGCAAACAACAATCGACTTGGAAGACAAAATAGAAAAAATTGAAGCGTTTCCAGTAAGATTTTGAGATGAAAAGCATAGAATAAATTAAAAATGGTATGAAGTACTCCTTAAATTAAAAATGGTATGCAGTATGAATTATGATAATTTCTTAGTGAAAAAAAATAATAAATTTCTTAAATATGTTAATTATGATATTTACCAAGTTCTTAAATAATTATTTTCGAAAATTCTTATCATATATAAATGAGACAAAAACAATAAACATTTATAATATTATATTGTTGTATGTATAAATCTGTATTAATAGGTCGGGCGGATTCGAGCAATCTCGTTTTGGATTTGAATTAAGTCTAGGTTCGAGTCAACCGGGTCATTGATCAGTTAGTACATAGGTAGTCTATAAGTTTTCAGGACGCCTAAGTAGAAAATGGTGGTCTAGTACCTTGACGAGGGCTCGAATGAATTTCTAGAATATAATTTTACACTTATTTGATAATAAATGTAAAATTTTAAAAATGACATCAGTGACATAGTAGTCAAACTAATATCGTACGAGAATCTTCTATAATTTGATCCAGTTTAACTACTAATTTGATCGAGTTGAAAATTTAATAAACTTTCTATAACAAATTCACGTCACCTACCCATTAAGGCCCCACCTTAATTTTGTTTATTTATTGGTCAATTTATCAAATTTAAATTTAAATCAACTAATTAACCTTCACATATTTAAATTTTAATAATATAGTTTTTCATAATTTTATTTCCATATTCAAACAATTACACATTTAGAAGCAAAAAATAAGTTCTTTCAACTTTTATTAGAAGAACCCTATTCATACTAGTGACGAGGTACTTGTGCTAGTATATATTGCTCAATTTCCCTGCAATTTAAGTATACAAATCAATTCATTCTTTCGCGAGACAAGATCAAGAGTAGTGAAAACTAATAACCTTAATCGAGTTGTGGCGATCATTTAATTCAGGTTTCGCCCCAATACAAGCTTGATTCAGTCAAGTTATGGTTTAAGTCATTCTAGGTCAGGTCATTATACGGGCTTGATCGGTCTAGTAGGTTCATATATCACCTTATGTACGATGATGAAAAATTATTATGATTAACAATATAAGTGTGTTGTATAATTTTGAACAATAAAATATATTATAATATTCAAAAATATGTTTTATTTATATGGCAAATATGATAAGTCGGGTCAACCTGACGGGTTTCGTGATTCAACTTAATCGTGTTTGGATTAATTGGGTTAAGGTTTTTTGACGTATTAACTTTTGAGTCGAGGTTCGATTTATAATAAAAACTTTATTCTGAAATAATAATAAGATTATATTATTATTAGTAGTAGTTAGACCCGTCAAACGTTGACCCAACCCGCAAACTCAACCCGATCCGATCCGAAATTTTTGGGTTTCAACTAAAAATGTAGATATTATTTTGATAGATTATTTTATGGTAAATCTAAACATTTTCTTAATTAGTACAATACTGATAGATTGTATAGATATATATTATTTAAACCAACTAATAAACTTTCACTAATTTTTTTTAATAATTTTATTTCATATTTATTTCCATATTCTAAGAATTATACATTTAAAATCAGAACATAAGTTCTTTCAACTTATATTGATGATTTTGTTACATTTTATTTAACCAAATTCGTACATTGAACGGGATACTTGTGCTAGTATTACTCAATTTCCCCGCAAATTAAGCATTCAAATCAATTCATTCTTTCGTGAGACAAGATCAAGAGTACGTAGTGAAAACTAATAAACTTAATCGGGTTGGTTCGATCATTTCAAGTCTCGTTCAATTACAAATTTGATTTGGTCGAGTTATTCTTTAAGTCATATCAAGTTAGGTCATCATACGGGCTTTGGTCGGTCGAGTAGATTGATATATCACCTTTTGTGTGAAAATTTATTATGATTATCAACATATTTGTGTTGAATAGTTTTGAACAATAAAATATATTACAATACTCAAAATAAGTTTTATTTATATGTCAAATATGATAAGTCGGGTAAACCTACGAGTTTCATGATTCAACTTAATTAGTTTTCGAATGATTATGTTCGATTTTTTTGACGTACTAATTTTTGAGTCGTTCAATCATAAAATTTTCATATATCATGTCTTATGCCTCCTCGACACCTTTTTCTTGTTGTTTGCTTCTTATATTTATCTATTTATAATTTTCTTTTAGTTTATAATAATAAACTATATTTGAATTTTGATTTGAGAAAATAGAAGAAAACCGCCAATATAACTTATATTTATATTAACGATTTTTTTATTTGAAAAAAATCATGAATATTGCTTGATATTTTCGTTTTTATCTATTGATCGATGAAAATGTTTTTTAAATTGAACTTCATTAAAAACATAATATCAATATACATTCTTTTATATCAATGGTTCCTTCATTTAACACATTTACCAGGTCAATCTAACGAGGTGAATCTAGCTTTAAACTTAATCAGGTTTGGATTGAGTGGGTTCAGTTTTTTTGACGGTACTAATTTTCGAGCCGAGATTAAATCGTAATTTCTTTTTTATCAATTCGAGTTGATTTTGAGTTTTGACAACTCTAAAAACAAATACACACTTAATTTAGGGAAGCGAGTAGATCAACAAATACATAGACCTTGATCCATGTTCCCCGGAACCGGATAGAATCGAAACCAGATTGCGATTCTGAGGACAGTTCCAATTTCGAGCTAAGATTATATGATTTTTTATTAAAATATAAATCAAACTCTAAATGTTTATATACAATAACCAAAACCGATTTATACGTCAAGAAGATCAAATATGTATGAACTTAATAAAATAAATTCTTATAAAACTAGAAAAAAAAATTAATTATTTTAATTTTTGGTCGGTTTCGAAATTGGGTGAAACCGGTCGAAACCAAAATCAGGACCGAAACGAAGGAACCGGCCAAAGAATGCTTCCGGTCTTGTTTTACAAATTTTGAAACCGGAAATCGCTTACAAATGCATAATTTCATTACTTGGCTAAGCCATTAAAGCCCAAAATTGATTAGGATATATAATACGTAAATAACAAATATGTACAATTAATTAATTAGTGTTGCTCAAAAAAGAAAAATTAATTAGTGTCCGTAGAATTGAAATGGAGGTTGGTGGTGCTCAAAAAAAGAAATGGAGGTTGATTTCATTCGCTTGCAAATTTGCAATTAATTGAGATACACTGCCATAAAGAGCTGGATAAAACTAATAAAAAATTCCTATGGAACAAAGACAGTGGACATAAACCACTTATAAGCTGGAATTCAATATGCAGACCCCATAAGCAAGGAGGTTTGGGGATCACCAAAGCAGAAGATATGAATCAAGCACTTCAATTAAAACTCCTATGGAAAATAGTCGCTGAACCGTCCAATATATGGGTAAAAATAGTAAAGGAAAAATATATTAAAAACCAAAACTTTTTTGAGTATAAGAAACAATCTAACACATCTTGGCAATGGGCCAAACTTATTAGCCTTCACAAACAATTTCTGTCCGGTCTTCGCTGGCAGGTTGGAGATGGAAAAACTATAAAGTTTTGGAAAGATTGTTGGACTGGAGACAAACCTCTCACACCAAGAGAAAATCCGAATAATCCTCCCGACATGGAGGAATCAGTTAGTAAATACATAAGAGATGATAAAACTTGGAACATTCCGCTTTTAAAAAGAATTGTCCAACAAGATAAAGTGGACATAATATCCCAAATAATAATCCCACAAACGAACGTCCAAGACAGATTATACTGGAAACCAAATAGGAACGGATGGTTCTCGACCCAGGCTACGGTGGATTGGATCCATAAAAACAAAAATGATACATCTCAAGACCTTGAATGGATTTGGAAACTAAAAGTGCTACCAAAACAGAAAAACTTCCTATGGAAAATTTGCCGGAATGGCTTACCTACAAAAGCTAGACTTGCTGCAAAGCACATTGGAGTCCCTCATACCACCTCTTTATGAAATGTCAGATGGCAACTGAAGTTATAAGTAAATCCGTCAATAGCAATACATCCAGAATTATTGGAAGCATAAATCCAGATAATAAAAAACCAATATAAATTATAGAAGAAATAAAATCCAAGACAAACTTGAAGGAATTCGAAGACCTAGTTGGAATATGGTGGAGCATATGGTTCTTTAGGAATAAACTAACATTCGACTCGGACAACCAATCAAATATAACCCCAATGGTAGTGGAAGCTTTCTACAAAAAACAGAAATGTGAATGGGGACAAGCCAATCTTCCAGAACAAGGAAAAAAGAACAAATGTCAGAAAAAGAGAAAAAGGGTGAAATGGAGCAAACTTCCACCAAACTACATCAAACTCAACTTTGATGGGGCTGTCAACTCGTTTGGTGTTGCCTCATTTGGGTTTATTTGCAGGGATGCTTCTGGAGCGTCCATATCTATTGACGGAGGGTTCATTGGTAAACGCTCTGTGATTTTCTCGGAGGCTTTCGCGCTCCGACAGGGGATTTTGGAGGCCATTGATCGTGGCATTCCCCGTCTGGTCATTGAAGGTGACAATCTGCAAGTCGTCAATGCGGTTTTGGGGAGCAGAAGCTGCCCGTGGGAGGTTGAGATGATTCGGGCGGATATTCATGAGCTGCTTAGGAATTTCCAGAGTTGGTCCATCTCTCATGTTCCTAGAGAAGCTAATGTTGCTGCTGACTTCATCGCCAACTCCTTCCGTTGCGTCTCGACTTCGCCTGTTTGTTCTGATCTAGGTCTTCTAGACCTCATCCGTAAGGATGCTCTAGGATAGTGCCTCTTCTCCTGTAATAGGCCTAGCCTAATTCCTTTCCTTACCAAAAAAAAATAAAAAAATAAAATTGAGATACACTGCCTGTGCCGTAGTTTGGATACGGAATACTTTTCTATTAATTTGTTTTTAATTCTTTCCGGACAAATTTGCCGGATGCATAAACACAGGACGCCCTGTGTACCTGACGGGGACGCCTCAGCTACGCGCCTTTTTTCTATCATCTTATCTTTGCTTAAACTATTCACAGGGCTATTCTTCATTAATTTGATATATTAATGTTAATTTTTTCGTGCTCAACCACTAGAGTCTAGAGCCGTTAAACGGGTCAATGCAGGCGAGTTCGGTTATTTTGGATTCTGGTTGAGTGCTTGTTCGGGTTAATCAGATTACAAGTTGAGACAGGTTCGATCCGGTCCTGAAAGATATTGTGTAGATTCTGGTTGACATAACGGGTCAAGAACTTGAATTTTTAATAATTATTAAAATAAGATTATGATTAAATCATAATGTTTGATAATAAAATATTAATTTCCATAGATTTTTATAATAAAAAATCGGTTCAATCAACGAATCAGATTCAAGTTTCAACCCAATCAGATTCGAGTCAATTTTTTCCTTTTCCACTTCAAGTACGGTTAGTTTCTTTGACCGAGTCAGATTTTGACCACTCTATCGGCCACCATTAGAATTCCCTTTTTTCTTGTGGTCCAATCTCATATCTCATTTCTTCTACCAATCTAATATGTTTTTTTTTCTTAAAAGAAAAATCCATTTAACAAGTGAATTACTAGTCATTTTGTTAGAAAATTCCCTTATTTTGTAAACAATAAACATAAATCACAAAAATAATACTCCGTATATATAAACTACAAAAAGAAATATGTGAGCTATATCCAGTCTCTATATTAGGGATCAGATTAATACACATAATAACTCATTTCCAAAACATCCTATTTAGGGACCAAATTTATTACACATCATATCATAACATAATACCACAAATATTCTTTTGAAATATAATTCACAAATTTCTTATTTGGATTCATGTATCTTGGTTTGCGGTGCACATTACAAAACTAGAGAGATTTTGATTTGATATTAAGCCTTATTTTTATGATCTCTTTAATATTATATAATCATTCATGGATAACCTGTTATCGTGATCCGTGGAGGTAAAAACCTATTTATAAGCTTAGACTTCATTTGGGATGTTGTTAGACTCGGATTAGAATAAAAAATTGGAATGAACCAAACTAGAGATATTTATTTGGTATGTCGTCGAAATAAACTATTCATCATAGTTATAATTAAGATTTATTATTCTTGATTATGATTTTAAAGATTTATGGTTTTTTAGAATTTATAAATTAAGGTTTAGGGGTTTTAGGATTCAAGATGAAAAAGTATGTTTTTAGAATGGATGATAGCTTTCATTTTCGGCTGGAATCAAATTTAACTATAGTGTTAAATTAAATGAGTTATTCATCAATTCCACATTTTTCTCTATCAAATTTTAAATTGAAATCACTCATTTCTCATTATCAAGTAATCTAACCGCAGCGCTTGTCGCATCAGCTCACTGGTTGAGCACTCATTGTAGTACCATGAGGTCTCGGGTTCGAGACGTACTCCAGGGTGGCGGTTTGCCCAATTCTGTTTAGAGCTTGTTAGTAACCAACTCTCATCCCGTGTGGATGCTCTAGGCGAACCCAAGTAGTACTTGCGGCGACCCTAATCGTTTCCTTATTAAAAAAAACCGCATGCGCTTGACGCATCAACTCACTGGTTGAGCATTTATGGTAATACCATGAGGTATCGCGTTCAAAACTTTAAGGCGATGGTTTGCCCTATTTTTCTGACCCCAAGTAATATTTGTGGCGGCTATAATTCCTTTCCTTATTAAAAAAAAGTGATCTAACCGTCATTAGTCTTAGAGACTTACTCGTCATAAAATAACCTCGGACTTATAATTAAAATGAAAAAAAAAGAAGCATAAAACCCATTTTACCCGTGGTGAGAGAGACTACCTTTTCATAGGTTCAAAGACTACCTCTGCTGCGTTAGCATGGAAAGGCTGTAATATTAATACAAAACTGCACAGCAAAAGACCAAAAAGGAAAAATCATATGACATGGAATAAACCTCCTATTCCATGGTTTAAACTAAACTTTGACGCTTCTAGACTTAAAACAGGAACAACACATGCTGGTTTCATTTTAAGAGACCATAATGGATTTATTAGATCTATCGGACGACAACAACTTCCGTCAATGACAATAGTACAAGCTGAAGCCACCGCTTTACTTCATTCTCTTCGGAGTATAGATTGTTTACAAATTCATAATCTTATTATTGAAGGAGATAATTTTATTGTGAGTAATTCTTTAAAACGTGTTTAGAAAGTTCATTGGGAACTTCACTCTATTATAGCTGACATTAGAAATATTATTTCGGTTATCCCCTCTGTTGTTTTTTATCATTGTTTCAGGGAATCAAATGTTGCTGCTGATTTCCTAGCAAGAAGACACATCAATATTCAAAGTCTCAATTCAGCCCTTCCACTTCATCATTCGTCCTTTTCATTTTCTCATTTGTCTGTAACACAGTCGAGGCGTTTGTTGAGTCAACAACCCTCACTGTTTGATTTTTTAAAGATCATCCGTTGCGATGATTTAGGTTATCCTCGTAACTAAAAGGTGGCCTAATTTTGGCTTGTTCGAGCTAGTAGCTCCGCAATCGAAAAAAAAAAAAATGAAACCAATTAAGCACTATATGCAGTGATTATAGTTGGGAGAGAAAAAAAGACCCATGCATCATCTTTTTCCCATCATGTATTTGCAACAGCTCTTGGATCAAAAAAAAATATTTGTACCGGGTCTTGAATTTTTTTTTTCGAAGATAGGCATTTAACAAAAAAAATCCGGATTTAGGCTCAATTAAAAAAGATATACGGGTATAGGCACTTGTAGGTGTAATGCTTTGGAGTAAAGACGCTAAACCGGACGACATCCTTACTATAGACCCGCTAGCTCCCTCAGCGTCTTTCACCCCACCCACAATTGAGCACAACCACCAAATACAGATGCAAATCGTTTCTTCCGATTTGATGTTCCCAAATTGTATTTGGGTGTGCTTTCCTCTCTCCACCACATTTTAAATGAAGGGGCCCCCATGCCATTTGTGAGGGGAAACACAATTTCGAAAGATACTTTCAAAACAGAGGATTATTTTCCACCAAATACAACCATTACTAACTTATTCTCAAGCACTGTATATGTTAAAATTACTATATATTATTCATCGGATTGAAGGTATACAGTTGATACAAATTAAATATATAATTTGAAAAATAAGAGCATGTGTCCCTTTGAACAAAAAGAATTTAAAAAGAAACTAAATAATTTAAGTATATAATCTGATTAATTAACTTTACTTTTATAAATATTTACATATAAAATATATAACTTATCGTTTTCGGGTGAACTATATACAGAAGTTAAGAAAAATAAAATAAATTATTAGATAATTTTAGATATAAATATTTATAAAAGTAAAATTAATTAATCAGATTATATACCCAAATTATTTGATTAATTTTTTTTATAATTTTTTTTTTGTTCGGAGGGACGAATGTTCTTATATGCATGATCAAATACGTTGTTTAGGTCGGTCAATGTCTTATTCATAGAAGCGCTATATCATCTCATATTCATAACGTTATATCTTCGCACATGAATATGTACGTATTTATGTATTATAAATAAAATTTTGAACATGAAAAATAGTTTAGATAAATTAAAATAAAAAGTTTTGACCGATATTTTCTTGCCAATCTGTACTACTATAGTATAAAGCGGAGTCAATGTCTTCACAAAAATTTGCACCACGTGTCATTTCTATAATAAAATAATCAGTTGGACCCTTTTTTATACAAATTAGGTAGTTAGAATCTCATATAATCTTATGCCATAAAAATTGTTTAAGAATTACCGAAAATTATGAGTTATCCCTCACTAAGAATTAGTTATAATCTTCTAATTAATATTATTATTTAATAAAACGTGGTCTTTATTGTAAAGTAAATTAATTTTATAATCATATTACCCGTACATGGTACGGAGTTTAACTGTAGTAGTTTAACTGTAATAATTTTATAATCATATTACCCGTACCGGTACATGGTACCCGTACTTGTATACCTTTTTTTTCAATTCGATGAATAAAGTAGTAGTTTTAGTATTTGGTGTTTGTGAATAAGGGCCCGTTTGGTATCCAACGGCGGAAACGGAAACGGAATGGAATGGAAATGAACCTAGTCCAATTATGGGTCACTATACATTAATTGAAAAATATATTTTAATTTTAAATTTTGAAATTTGTGTGTCTAGGGAAAGGAGGAAGGGAATGATTGAGGTGTTTTGTTACTCCACCCTTAGATTAGGGAATGATTGAGGTGCCACAAGGGTACCGCAAGCCCCCTTGCGGTAGTTTTTGAATGAAAATTGAGGTGACTCATCATGTATCATAATCCTAATGTGGACTAGGTTCGTTTCCATTCCATTCCATTCCGTTTCCGTTTCCGCCGTTGAATACCAAACGGGCCCTAAAATAGTAACTGTAGTACTTGTTGGGTGGGGTGAAAAACGCTGAGGGAGCCACCCGTTTAGTGTCTTTACTCCTAAGGATTAGTCGCTCCCCACAACCGCGTCTCCTTAGCTAAAAGTGTCCATATCCGTAAATATTTTTTAACCGAGCCTAAATCTGGAATTATTGTAAAAACCGGCCTATCTTCGGAAATAAATCCCAGCTCTTTGCTTAAATTTATGTTTCCATTTGCCCAAATTTGAGCTCACCTTCTCTTCATAAATCACTCTTCCTCTATTCTACCGCAATAAACCTCTCTACACACGTACAAAAGGAGCAAGACCCATATAGCTTTTCTCTAACTTTCTCAGAGATTTAACCTGCACGTACTCCGGCCTTAATTGCATTGCAAATCCAGCCTACTTATCGATCGATCAAGTAATTTTCCTAAACCAATGGAAACTTTTGTTGTACATGTATCTTCTTTATGTATATTGCATGACTTAGTACATACGTGCGTTCTATATGTGCTACATATCTGACATATGGAGCATGAGGAATTAATCAAGAATGCAGGGTAGGAAGGACGACGGAGAGGCGACGGAGGCAGTGGGGTCCACGGGGCTGACTAGGCAGCCGAGCAAGGCGGCATGCCTGTGCTCGCCCACGACCCACACGGGCTCGTTCAGGTGTAGGCTCCACAGGGCGCCCAGCGGAGGCCTACAGCGCACCAAGAGCCTCGACCTGCCCAACAAGGATCACTCTTCTTACCATCCCAACCCAAAGTCTTCTTGTAGCACTACTCCCTCAAACCCAACGGCTACTTAATTATTAAGCTATTACTTGTACATTAGTGATCCCTCACAATATGTATACGTTTGTAATTTTGCAACATCTTGCATACTTATAACTTTTGAGTGTACGTACATCATATGTAATATAAAACTTATTTGTAATATGAGGCACATTTTTTACCGTTAGATCACGTACGATCGAAATTAGAAATGCACTTTTGACACCTTATGATAAATTTATGACATACTTTTATGTGTTATATATTCGCATTGAACCTTTGTTCCGTATAAGATTCAAACTCTTATGAATTGCATATTACTTTGTTTTGACCCCCTCCGGATTGTACTCTCTTGTAAGATCATCAGCAGATCACCACATGTGATTTTATTTGTATGCCAAATTCAAGAATTTCTGATGAAGAGAATTGCCATTTCTGACTGGATTGTAGGTCAAAGGGTGAAGGGTGCACAGCCTTTTTTTAAATAAAAAATTAATTCATTCATATGAGCAAAACTAAGCTAGAGAAATTCAGTGTTTGCCACTTGTTTCTAATAATTTTAATGACATGATCAAAATGGGGGGCCAGTGACAACCAAAGCAACAGCCTGGGTTTGAGGCTTTAAGAGAATGGGTGGTATCAGTAACATCAAGATTTGAGTAGGACAAACCAACTAGCTATAATCATTAATGATTTAGCATGCTTAATCATAACTTCTTCAAAAACCACTTTTAGACAAAGGTAAATTATTGGTGTAGGTGGCTAGATATAGTACTCCCTCCGTTTCATAATAAGTGTCGTTTTAGCACTTAAAATTTGTTTCATAATATGTGTCGTTTTAGGTTTTCAAAGTGATTTAATAGGGGTGAATGATGATAATTTTTATTGGAATGTGTATTTGTTGACTAAAGTTGTTCATGCATTGGCCAAAAAAATGTAATGAGTGGTAAGATTAAGAAAAAGTTGTAAGTTTTAAAGTGAATGATTGCTTTTCTTAAAAACTGTGTTGAGAGCTAAAACGACACTTATTGTGAAACGGATGGAGTATTGTTTTTTGAGTGCACAAATCAATTTGGCCCACCAACTATTTAAAAGGCAGACAGGTTTTTACACTTGATAAGATATGAAGGGCATTTTATAGGCAACAAAATCCCAATCAGATTTTGATACATAATGTTGCTTGATCCCATACATAGCAAGAAATGAAACAGCATTACTCTTTGCAGATGCATGTAACAGGGTGTTATTCTTTATTCACCACACCAGATTTTAACTGAACACAGAATGTTCAACAAATCTCTAATCTGCAGAAGCCATGAAAGAAAAACTGACATCTCAGTGTAAAGCAGTGATCATCAAAATTTTAGATTCCTCATAGAAAGTGAGATTGCAGTATATATCAACAAGATACTAAAAGAAGACTTGCAACTTACTCAAGTTAATGTACAATTAACAATCTCTGCATTTTGTCCTTTTTTTTCACCTAAAAATATACAAATAAATCAAAATGGAAGCATTTTCACTTCCCTTAGGAACATTCATCCATCTCGGTACAGTAAAAATGAAGCAGAAGATAAACACACTTAACTTATTTTATCAACGCTTTTCACTTGCACTTCGGGTCACAGACAGCATCTTACTGAACATCCACTTGGGTCGAGAAGGAATAGAGCAGAACGCCTTGAGCTTCGACGCCTTGAGTAAGTCATCGGCATCACCTGCGTCGTCCTCAGCCAACTTCATCTTCAGAGTTTCAAGCTTTGTATTCGATGATGATTTGAGGCCTGAGACACTCCACTGATCCTCAGTTCGAATGCTACCTGTGGTGCTTAGAGTTGCTGCTCGGTTCCTTGAAGATGCATTGTCATCATCTTGTGTGGCCAACAAAGCCTTGATGTGGGCAGGGAGATCAGTCACCTTGTTTCCCGCCATGGCAGCTCGAGCATGCTCATAGAATAGAACTTGAACCACTACTCTCAGCGGGAGACGCTCATTCTGAGCAGCGTGCATACAGGCTTCAACTGACAGCTTTTTGCAGTCCAAGATTCTGCACAACCGCTTTCTTCCGCTCTTGCTGAGGTCTGGATGTGCCTGCCATGCCATGAACAATTCAATTATCCTGATCAATTAAATCAAATAGGCCCCAAAAATTCATATTAACTTATGCAACCAAATGGGCCAGAGACTATATAGTTAGCTGTGATCAGGCAAATTGTTTTTTGGCCATAATGAAGATTCAAAGATGGACTGGAAACGGAAATCCTACGTTTAGAGACTATAAGGAAAGGGAAACCTTACCTTCAAATAAGTGTCAGTTGCTCTGTAAAGATCATCATGGTCAACCCTTGCGAAATCCGGGATGGATTCTGCAATGGAGATCATCTTTGACAAGGGCATGTTCGCATCATGAGCAACCTCCATAAGGTAACCATCAATGAGCTTTGCTACTTTGAGCTTGGAGCTGTGTGATGCCGAGGAAGACCTCCTACTCTGTTGAAACACCATCTCAATATTTTCTGCAGATCTTGACCTTCTCCTCCTCTCAAACCCACCCTTCATCCTTGGAGGACTAGTTGGAGGGCTCGGTCCTTGGTACACAAACTGTTCAAATATGCTCATCACAATATCCACATCATACTTTGTCATGCCGCTTGCTTGGGAAGCAGATGGGATCAATAGATCCTTCACATTCGCTTCCTCTAACTGAATACCAACACGTCTTGCCAATTCCGCCTTAGAAGACGCAGACGCCCCCAGCTTGCTTGCTGCTCTTAGCAACTTAAGCAAGAAGCTACACGGAACAGCACCCTTTTCAGCTGGGAGTAGGCTCACAATAGATTCCAATAGCAACCTATGCTTTGAATTCCTCTCCACGGCAGTCTCTGGATTCAATTCGGAAGCTAAAGGCTTCGTAGGAAACCACCGAGAAGCATAAATCTGCAGCGACTCTCCAATTAAGCCAGAGGGGACCTTCCCACTAGATTTGATAACAATCATGGTTCTCCAGTAAAGGTCTATACCCAGTTCTGCCATATCTTCACCCCACCAACTTTTACTTTGCCTTTGGGTGTGGGACAAGCTAACCTTAGAAGGGCAAGTCACGACTTTGGCAGCTATGGCTTCTATGCAGCGACTAGTGATACCGAGTTCCTCAGACCACGTGTGAAAGGCCTTGGTGGTTTGGAGGGTGACAATCGAGTCCTTCCATCCATGGAGGATACAGGTGTGGAAGAAAGCCTCAATCTTGCAAATAAAATTCCCTTTTTCCAATCCCTCTGTCATTTGAAGATACTCAGCTGCGCACCGAGCAGCTACAATGTTGTAGGCACTCAGGGTGACGGTTATGCCATAGCAGAACTTAACACATAGCTCGAATGCTTCAACACCGCCCGGGAAATCAGGGAGTTGGATTATTTGGTGAGGGGATGAGGCTGGAGACTCGGCACAAAGCTTCTGAAGGCACAAGGATTTTGAAAGCAATGGGAACTGCACATCATGAGCTCAAAGTGTTCAATCCACAGAGAAACAACAAACACATATTCCACTCATGGTACTAAATGGATTTGTGTAAACTGTTACCTTGTGTAGCAAATATCTTTTCCCCTTCACTTGAATTATGAGATCACTAGCCACCTCAGAGGAAACTGACCTGCACCCATGTTCAACAATTATTCACAACTACTTGGGCTAGTTTGCACCAGAGAAAGCCATCAAAGGTGGAATTTGAGAAAGTATGGTGGTGTTGTTCAGTACCTTGAGGCTTCATCTGTGTAGAAAGTATCTGGCTTGGATCCCAGTTTCATGTACTTCATGGTCTAGGAAGAAACCCTTTTTTGTGTGTGTTTTCCTTTCTACGTAGCAAGCATTACATAAACTATAAGGAGTCCTATATCCTTGTTCTTCCTGCTTGGTTTTCCTCAGTCAGACATTTCATCAAACAGAAGATGGACAAGAGGAAGAGATTCAAAACATGAGCTTTTCAGCAGACTCCCCAGGATAGGAAAGAAGAGGCACAGAAATAAGAGTGAAATGGTCCTCCACAACAAGCCCAGCCACTTCAAAGATGCTGTTTCCAGACAGCACAATGTCAACTACATTCATTCCCCACAGCTCGCTTTCATACGATTATTCTCCTCCCTTTGCAATCTATATTATTACCAAAAACATCTACACAACTCAATAAATGAATATCCCCACAACAAGAAGGCAATTTCAACCCCACAAACATGTGAGATTTTTCAAACATAGGTAGAACTACCAATATAATAAGGATGGAGATTGTAGAAATTTAGAGAGAGAGAGTCCAAGAAACAGGGAACACAGCACCAGAGGTGTTACAACTTGATGTATGAGTTTTTGTATGTATACGAACCAGTCAAAACCTCCAAAATTAAACAACTAGCAGAGTTCATGAACTCAGTCCAGGCACAAGAAAATTAAGGCCAAATTGGGAATGAAAAGCGAAAAATTAAAAAAAAAAAAAAAAAACCGGAACAGTGCCACCAGAGGTGGCGGATTGATCAATCTTTTTGGGTGTGGACGGAATTACTCAAAACCTGAAAACTTTATGCTTTATAAAAGTAGCAGAGCTGCGACACGGAAAGAGGGGAAAGGGGAAATTCCAGATGGATACTCATGGTCAAAGTAGGTTGACTGAAGGGAAGTGGCAGAAGAAGCAATCATTCTCTGACTCAAAGGGAGCGGACGAAGAAGCAATCATTCTGACTTGCTCCTCGTCGGCAAAACAAAAAAAGAAAAAGATTTTTAGATAAGGGTTAATTGGTATATACACTTAGAGGTGGGACAACCCGCCCGAACCCGCAAAACCGGCCCAACCCACCCGAACCGAACCCAAACCAAAACCGAAAAGTTATTGAACTACATTGTCTAAAGACCGAACCGACCCAACCCAATTAGGACCGAACCGAACTTAAAACCGACCCATAAATAGACCGAACCCGAAGAGGCCCGAACCCGAAACGGCCCGAACCCGAAACCGCCCGAACCCGAAACAGCCCGAACCCGAAACGGCCCGAACCCAAACTAACTAAACCCGAAACTGTCAAAGCTCATATTCTCATTGTTCTTTTTATTTTATGCTCCTCTTTTAGCTCCAACAAAAGTCTGGAATGCAACTTTAGAAATGAAAGTTAAGATTACATATATAAAGTTTAAAAGAACAAACAAGACTTGAAAAATATCAACTCCATCATGATTCATAATAAGGTATAGGTTATACACTTATATCCTCTAACTAATCCACAAGTCTCCAACATGTATGATAATGTCATGAATCATTATCATGTACAAAAAGTTGACTCCACATATATAATAATATTAACTCTATCTTTGAAGTTTTGAGTTAATATACAAAAATCTAGTTAGTTGTTAACACTGATCATGTACAAAAAGTTGTCCAATGCTGATCATGTACAAAAAGTTGCCCAATGTTGATCATGTACAAAAAGTTGCTCAGGTTGACTCCACAGCATACACCTGCAAATATACAGTATATTAATTTAGCTTATAAACACCACAAATTTATATAAAATGCCAATAAAATGTGATAGAGGTATATAACTTACATATCCCTTTCAATGTTTCACATCCATTCATACAAAAACAGACATTTATTCACAAATATATCCAATCATAATGGGATATTTCAACCTATTTCATATAGTAAGCTTTACATAGCTTGTTTTCTCAAAGTATATATGCATATCAGTAACTTGTACCATCTATGCTAGCATATTAAGGACCTATATATAATCAAAATTTTAAGCCTAACCAATCAGTACAATGCATATTAGCCAGCCTAGTCTCAAAGTATAATCAAAACTGTGAGTTATTTCATAAAGAAATGCACAAATGTTGTACAACCTTGGTGCAGATCATGTTCCTTGCATTCTCAAGTCATAAAAGGCAAAGAATATCAGCATATCCTTAAATGGTCTTTCATATGTTCAAACAACAAGAAAAACAAAACAACATTCTTATAACAGTGAAGTAGATGCACCGGCCCCAACTCTTACAGTTTCCTTTATTCAGGTAAGTCCAGCACATGAAATTTCAGGTAAGGCAGAGAATAAAAGTGATTAGTCAATAAAGGAAAAAGCAAACCTAACCACTAGCAAATCTAAAAATGTTGTGACCCTATACTAAATCTCTTTGCAAGTCAATGCACCTTTTTCCTACAACCTATAGACATGAATTCTGTAATTTCAAACCCTGAGTAATCACAGAGCTTAAATTAGGTAGTACAAAAAACTAATACAAATCAAATCCAAAAAGGCACACATCCTGGTGGAAACAGAGATAAATAGTATTGCATGGAAAGGCTTAAATAGCTACCTAACTAATCAATAACTTGGTAAAGTTTCTTCAAAGTCAGGTGCATCCTCGTTTGTGTTGCTCAAAGAAATACCTGGTTCTATAAAATCTGTAAAAAATAGCACAATATTCAAAGAGTTGGTGAATAATAATGAATGTACGTTTAATTATACAATACAGCCCCACTCATTGAGATAGGGATTGAGATTATTATCAGCAACTTGGAGCACTAACACTATTATTTATAGGTTTAGTTCGTTTTGTTGGAGTACACTAATCCTAATTTTTCCCATTGCTCTTTAATGCCCAATGCCAACTAAATCAAAGTGGTGAAGCTATATAGCTCAGGTTCAGCTGTTGTTTTGCTCTACTTCAAGCACCGATTGAGAGAACTCAGCAAGAAGAATGAACAACTAAATCAAAGTGCCTTTTTCATAAGACTGACAGTATCAACTATCAAGCAGAGTTTTAAGAAGATGAACAACAAGTTAAGAAATTACAAGCTTAGAGAAAGGATAGATACAAGCCTGATTAAGAGAACTCAGAGAAACGACTGAAATTCAAGAAGAATCCGTTGCCCCTTGTGGCCTTGCCGTTGATGGCTTCCGTAATTCCAACCAGCAAGTGAAGCTATAACTAGATCTGCGAGCTCAGCACACAATAATCCAAAGATCAAACTCCATAAAGCAAGCAGATCAAATCGGAACCAACTACAATTCACAAGCTTTCAACTAGCAGACAGATGCTATCAAAAAAAAAAATAGCAGACAGAAAAACCTAGCACGAAACACATCAGCAGAGGAGAGAATAAGCAGATCGATACCATGGTTGCAAGGATTGATCGGAGCAGGGGCTAGAGAGACACGGGGGATGTGTTTTACTGTTGAATAGAAAGAGATGTGTGTGAAACTGTGAATAGAAAGAGACTCTCAAGTTCCGCCTCCCTCCGTTTGGGTTTTACTGTTTTAGAGAACAATTTGGGATTAGGTTTTCGGGGAAGGAAAGGAATTTATATTTGTTTACCTTTTTTTTTTAGCAATATATTTGTTTACTTAGTTAACAAACCCGGTAACTTTTTGTTTGACCCAAAAAAAATCCCGCCAGATAGGCCTAAAAGACCCGCCAAATTAGATAAGCCCGTATAGTTGTACTCGCCAAATTGGTTCAAAAATACGCTAAAATTTTAGGATGAAAATTTGGGAATGATGATTAATTGATTGATGATATTACAAGCATTACTATATATAAGAATTAGAAGTTTATGATTTAGAATTTTAGATCGGTGAAAAATTAAAATTTAGTATAATTTTTTTCGTTCTATCTATATAATATAATTTAAATTTATCATATATAAATAACTTCTCAAGTTTAAATAGGATAAAAATTAAAAATATCGGATGATTGTTAAATATCGATGAAGATATTGATCTAGATTATTTCTTTATTAAATTAGAAAATATGAATTGAAAAAAAAATATACCATGATCGAATTTTATTTGAAAATCGCAAATTTTATATTTGAACATATATTACAATTAAGTATATTAACACTATAAGTTTTTATCAGATTGTGCATAATTATATCATTGATCATCATTAGGTACACAAGTAAATCGGAAATTTCACGTGGTAAACCCGAGGTTTAACATTATTCATGAAGTGTACCAAAGTTTGACATATTTCATGCGGTAACCTTGAGATTTATACGAAATTCATGGAATAACCCTACAATATAAACAAAATTTGTCACATGCCCAAAAGGTTAAAATTTGTATTAATCTTAAAATTTGTGAAATTAAAAAGAAAATTGAAAAGGATTTGACGATTCTTCAAGTATAACTTTATCCGATATTAATATTAAATATTATAATTTTATAATATATAATTTTATTTTTTCTGTTCATATTATGATCTTATAAATTTATTAACAACAAATAATCAATAGTTTATTTTTAAATTGAAAATATTGAAAATATAAATATTTTAAAAACTGAACATTTCATTACATTACTTTGTTTTTTACATAAATAATTTCGATTGTAAATAAATTTTGATATTTTACATTATTTCTTTTACTAGAAAAGAAAATTTTGATAATATAAATAAAGAAAATTTTTCAATGGTCAAGTGGTCATTGATGAAAACTTTAAAATAGTTATCAACTCAAATAGATGCATAATGCATTGTATTGCCTATTATTTATAACAGATTAATAAATAAGTTTAAACTATAATGATAAAATTAAAGATATTTATTTAATTATAGTATAATCTTAAGGTAATAGATAAGGCTATATTACAAAAATCTTATAACCTTTTAAACTAATATTTATGAACAATCTTTTAAATCGATGTTATTAAATTAAATAAATGCATTACATGTTTTATTGAATTTTCATTGATCACGTTGACTAGTGAATAGTTTGAATTATTCACATTATGAAAATTAATTTACATCATAAAGGAAATAAAGTAAACTATCAAAATACTAAAATATTTACATTATAAGTTATTTGTACAAAACTTTCCTTAACTAAAGCACTAGGAATTTTGAATTTTAATTACTTATATCATCAAAGTTTTCAATGTAAGTTTAATTTTCTAATTAATTCTTTGTTAAATAAAGAGGTTATATTATTTTGATCAATACATTATTATTTTAAATAATGACTAATGACTTCATAACTAGTTATGCATATGATATATATATATATAATTATATAATTATATGTGCATGACCTAATATGATCATCCATAATTCTATTTGCAAGGTTATAAACCCTAAACCCTAAACCCTAAAAATTAATTAATTGTGCAACATGGTATACTTAGTTAACTGTTTTTTTTAATCCAACTCAATTAACCAATTAAGCATGAAATCTACAAACCCGAGCATACAAATATACAGTGCCGAGCACTAGTACAATTTGAAAACATAAGTCACCTAATCCATTTAATCGAAAAACAAACATGAACTTATTATTGATGAACCACATAATAGTTGAATCCCAAACACAACTCGACTTGCATTAACCGAAACCCGAACATATCTCGATTTGCGTTAACCGAAATACGAGCACAACCCGATTGGCGTTAAGCCGTTAACGAAACCCAAACACAACCCGACCCGCGTTAACCAAAACACGAAAACAACCCGATTTGCGTTAACGAAACCCACCCGACCCGCGTTAACCGAAACACGAACACAACCCGATTAGCGTTAACCGAAACCCGAACACAACCCGACCCATGTTAACCCAAAACCGAACACAACCCGACCCGCGTTAGCTAAACCCGAACATGACCCAACCCGCACCAACCGAAACCCAAATAAACCCAAAATCAACATAATTCAATTTGGCCCGAACCGAACCGAACCGAACCGAATTTAAATTTGACCGAAACGTGGCCCAAACCGAAATGGCCCAAACCCATTTGGGCCGGCCCGAAACCGACCCGAATGGCCCGAATTCCACCTCTATATACACTTGTCTTTTGAGCGCATGCCCGGCTTGTGGAATTTTTTTTGAAGATAGGCAAGTTTATAAAAAAAATTCCGGATTTAGACTCGATTAACAAATATTTACGGATGTGGGCACTTTTAGGTAAAGCGACGCGGTTGTCGGTTGGTCCAATGCTTGGGGTAAAGACGCTAAACGGGACGGCGACTTTACAGGAAAACCGCTGGCTCCTTCAGCGTCTTTCACCCCACCCCTCAATTCAACAAGTACTAAAATTACTACACCCCCAATTCAACAAGTACTACAATTACTATTTTATTCCCAATCACCAAACACTAAAATTACTATTTTATTCTTCGAATTCAAAACAAAAATCGTATACAAGTAATACAAATTAAACTTAGTTTAACCCCCGTACCATATACGGATAATGTGATTATAAAACCAATTTTCGTATTATGATTAGTGTTTTTTTACCAATAGTAAATCAATTCATAATATAAATAAGTTGGATTTGTTCAAAAAATACTTTACGATAAATATCACGTTTTATTAAATAGTAATATTTATTGAAAGATTATAACAAATTCTTGGTAAGCGATAATTCATAATTTTCGGGATAATTCATATTTTTTTGGTAAATCTTAAGCAATTTTTACGAGGTAAGATTATAATATGAAATTCTAACTACCTAAGGTGTATAAAGGAGGGCCCAACTGATTATTTTATTATAGAAATGACACATGGCGCAAATTTTTGTAAAGACATTGACTCCGCTTTATACTATCTATAAAAATCTTATCCCGTAAAAATTGCTTAAAAATTACAAAAAATTATGAATTATCCCTTACCAAAAATTAGTTGTAATCTTCTTATTAATATTATTATTTACTAAAACGTGATATTTATCGTAAAGTAATTTTTGAACAAATCCAACTTATTTATATTATGAGTTGATTTACTATTGGTAACAAAATACTCATCACAATACGAAGATAAATATATATGATTCTATAATTTTAACATGATCATTGTCGTTACATATCTATATCAAATTGGGTTTATAATAACATTACTCGTACATGGTACAGGGGTTAAACTAGTTATATATTTAATTTGTATCACCTTATACCTTTTTTTCAATCCAATGAATAATATATAGTATTTGTAATGCATATGGTGCTTGAGAATAAGCTAGTAATGATCGTATTTGGTGGTTGTGGTGAATTGTGGGTGGGGTGAAAGACGCTGAGGTAGCCAGCGGGTCTATAGTAAAGCCGTTGTCCTACTTAGCGTCTTTACTCCAAAGCATTACACGCCGTCCGAAACCGCGTCTTCCTACCTACTTCCCTACCTACAAATGCCTACATCCGTAATTTATTTTTAACCGAGCCTGAATCCGGAATTTTTTTACAAAAACTGCCTATCTTCGAAAAAAATTCCGGCTTGTGTAGGGGCAAAATACAACTTTGGAAAAAACCGTTCATGGGAACCGAGGCTCTGCATATACACCGAGGCGTGCAACCAGGGTGCATGGGAGCCTTGGTTGTGGGATTCAAATCCTCCGTCCCGCAAACACGTCCTCTCGCACGTCCCTTTAATTCTCATTGGTCGAAATCTCAAAAGTACACTCTTTTTTTGTGTTTTTTAAAGTCAAAAAATGAAACTTCGACCAATGAGGATCAAGGGGACGTGTTTGCAGGACGGAGGATTTGGATTCGTCTCGGTGTGCATGTCGAGCCTTGGTATTCCTTCATCCTCCCATTGAATAATCGACCATTGAGATGCACAACTATGATACGCAGAGTTACAACAACCAAATGTTTGCCTATAAATATTTATGTACATTTCCATTTCATAAATTTTTTTCTCTTCCAAAAGAACACATACAAAATGTCATTCAGAGAGGAAGATACTACATCGAGCGAATATTATCCCGAGAATGAGGTGTCATCAAGTGATATTGATAAGGCAAGAAGAGCTAGTAGGAGAAGAGTATGAAAGCGAATCTAATTCGACGAGCAAGATAGACGAGATAATTTTAATAAAATTGTTTTCATAATATCATTTTTGTAAATTATAGTGTATGATAATAGGATAATGAACCTATGAGGTGTGCCAGATTGTTAGCTTTTCAGAGGGATGCTACATTTTTGTAAAATTGTTTAAATAATATCGTTTTTGTCCAAAGGAGGAGCCGAGATGCTACAGTTAGGAGGTGTGAGCAGGTTAACCTAGGAGCTTTTCGGAGGGATAGGGGTCGGCCGAAGAAACGTTAGATGGACAGCATCAAGCATGATATCAGTGTTTTGGGGATTATAGTAGACTTGACACAGTGTAGAGAAAGGTGAAGAGAGAAGATCAGGGTGACAGACTGTTAGCTTTCCGGTAGTGGAGTCGACTTTTCCTAGGTGGCCTGGTGCTTGCTTGCTTCTTGTTTAGGTGTTTGGGTTATTGTGCCGGCTTTCAGCTTTTTTCGGCCTGTTAACTCGTTTTTCTTCCTTTGTTGAAGCTTCTTTAGGCTTCTCGTAGTTTTCTTTTGTTGGATAGTTAGTTTTCTTGGGTTTTATCGGGCGTATTCCATCCAAGTCTGGAATACCCCCATCCTGACCCCCCAGATCTTGTGTTTTGTGGGATACACTAGTAAATGTTGTTGTTGTTATTGTTGTAATAATAGGATAGTTAAAGATGGTTAATTATATTCTTTTAACATTTTACGTCGTTTGAATAGATTTTTCTATTGCTTTCTACAACGATATCGTATGGAATAAATGTGTAGAAATATTTGATTGGGCTAGGCATCTACCCGTGTCGAAGAAATTTGTCATAGTCATAAAAATAGCAAATCGAAATAGGGACATACTCACTTGTGGCCTAGTCGGTAAATATAGATGTGGCAAAGAGGCCGGGGTATTGCCCGGAGCGGAAAATAAGAGCATTTATAACTCACTCACCAATACTCCAACAAGGAAATGTCGATGTCCATTTGAATTGAATGGGGTGTGGAAAAAATAATAAAAATTGATGGTCTTAAAGGTAAAATACGGACAACACAATCATGCCCTCCCAACTACCTTAGTAGGACATCCATATGCGGGGCGATTGACAACTGAGCAGAAGGAGTTTGTCAAAGAGAAGTTCATATATGTACTCACCTCTAAGATGGTACTTCAAGAGTTGAGGGTAAGGTATCCGGGAAATGTGACCTCGATTGGACAAATCTATAATATGAGGGGACCTTAAAACTAGAGGATTGCAGAGAACTGATAGTGACACAATGGTGTTTAAAGTTCTTGAAAAACCGATGATATATTGTCCATCCCAGACGGGTAAGGGGTTTAGATGTTATAGTTGCCTTATTTTTTGTCCACCCTACAAGTTTGCGCATTTTGAAGATGCTTCCTTATTTCATCATTATGGACTCGATATACAAGACCAACAAGTACGTTATTTTTTCTAATTCATATTCTTGATTTATAATTTTTCATTATCATCTTTAAAACAAGTTGTTTTACTAGGTATGACATTATAACACCCGGATTTTGAAACCATGAGTGTTACCGCCAGTGACCTCGGATTTTACCATCCAAAGTCACTCGAGGCTATTGGTAACATTACACGATCTTTAGAAAGATGACATTGACTTATATTACAACAAAATGATTCATATATAGTTTATTATAGTTAGGAAATCATTCAACCGCATGAAGTAAAATCGTTCGAGGCAATGTCGTAAAATAGAAAGCAACGAGGATATAATGGCAATCCAAAAATATAATGATTGATCAATGTGTGGGACCCATATTGTCCAAAATATTAAAATAGTTTTTATAATCTTTCTCCAATCTTCTAGTCTTCGGCTTTACTCTTTAACGACCTTTCCTTTGCTACACTAATATTTCCATAAGAGACAAGAAATACCAGCCGACTAATGTCGGGAAGAAAAGAAGTGGTATTAGTCTAACACAAGACTAAACAAGTGGTAGAATGTGATTAGGTTCTTAAAAGGCCAAGTATGTAGGC
This sequence comes from Polygonum maritimum, assembly GCA_963924305.1. Lineage (NCBI taxonomy): Eukaryota > Viridiplantae > Streptophyta > Magnoliopsida > Caryophyllales > Polygonaceae > Polygonum > Polygonum maritimum. The sequence goes on along the minus strand of OZ002735.1, from coordinate 12,189,496 downwards.
ATCAAAGTTTAAAAGGAAACTAAGTGATGCATGACAAATCGGGTTCTTTTGAGATGAGAGTATGATATAGTTTAGAGAACGGGACTTTATTCGAATACAACTCAAATGATAATAAAAGGAACGAATTCGAAGGGAGCTGAATAACGAGCTTTCTTTTAAGAATAGGAAACCACAAGGAGGTGATTCCTAGGAACAAAAGATGATTAAGTTTTGAGAAATTTGCCGGAAACCACCCGTATGATAGGCCATATTTCGCTAAACCACCCGGATGTTTCGATATTATTTTGAACAACCTCTATGATGGTCTCCGTTAACAAATCACCACCCCATCTTATTTTCCGTCAAAAAATCGTTAAAGGCGCGTGAGCCACGTGGCAAATTAATATATTCCCTTTTCTTTTACACCATTTAACACTTAAAAAATCCAAAAAAAACCCAAAACTCCTCCTTTGACCGAGAACCCAATTTGACCCACTTGGCCCACTCTTTCTCGTTGCCAGCTCCTTCCTCTCTTCTTTCTTTCATCTACTTTCTTCTTTCTTCTTTTGACTTTTCTTTTAGCCACATCAGTCCAGGTAGGCCCCACCTCCATCTTTCTCCTCAACTCCTCCTTCGCCTACCTTTGTTTTGGATCTGACGGACCCCCGAACTCCCACCGGCCAGCACCACCACCAACCCGGCCCTCTCTCCGATCCACTCTCGTCTAGCCCCCTCCCGGCGAGCCGCCCGATAGCCTCACGCCCCCGCACTTGCAGGCCCGACTACCCCAGATCCCGACGCCGACCCACCCTTCTACCTCTCCCTACTCCAGATCTGCGGCCCCAACGCCACCGAACGCCACTCGCACGACGGCCACACTCGACTTTTCGATCCCTCTCTCTGCTCCAGATCCCTTGCCCACGCTCGCCGGCTGTAACCGGCCCCCGACGACGACTTGACTTCTCCGCCCGACCTCCGGATCTGGCCGACAACTCCGATCCTCCGCTCACCTAATCCTCCCTCCTCTCGGCTCCCTCTGGATCTCCCCTCCTCAATTACAGCTCTCCTCTTTGGCCATCGCCAAATTTCATGTCGAGGGGTGGGATGAAGTTAGGGCAAATTTTTTAAGTTGGGTTTTTTGGGGTTTTTTTGGATTTTTTATGTGATAAATGGTGTAAAAGAAAAGGGAATATATTAATTTGCTACGTGGCCCATGCGCCTTTAACGATTTTTTGACGGAAAATAAGATGGGGTGGTGATTTGTTAACGGAGACCATCATAGAGGTGGTTCAAAATAATATCGAAACATCCGGGTGGTTTAGTGAAATATGGCTTGTCATACGGGTGATTTCCGATAAATTTCTCTTAAGTTTTTGTTGGGAACTTTATTAATTCACATCAAGGTTTAATAAAAACCTACATCCACTTATCTTCTCTTAATAATCTAATGATACATTTTATTCTAACGATTTTCGGATGTGGCAACTCATAAGAGTCAAGAGCCACACCTACGACGAATATCCATTCCAACAATTCAATTAATGATTTTTAGATGTGGCAACCCTTGAACGAGCCCAGAGCGACATAATAGAGCACCTAGCTAGGGTGCTATCACCCCTCTGAGCAATAGAGCGGGCAGAGTCATGACTCAGAATTAGGGTATATGTACATCCTAATACAATTAATCTTTTTGAGAGGTGTTAATAAAGATGAGCTCCCATCCCTAATCACTATTCTAGTCCATAGCAGAGTCTCAAACGGGACATTTAAACACATAAGGCCGCAGTCAATCGGTCCTAAGTCTAAGTACTAGCGCGCGCAGTATGAAATGATGATAATAAATAATAATAATAATAATAATAATAATAATAATAATAATAATAATAATAATAATATGAACAATAAGGTCATTATTTCTAAACAATAATAATCCTAAGTTCATTTTATGCAAACCAAGCGTTCCCAACAAGATGGTCATGAATCTCATGATAACGGGGGAAAGGCAATTAACAAATATCGAGTAAGAAGATAGAACCATCCAGTGCCTTCAATTTTGAGATTGAAGTGCTATGAAAGTGATTCACGAGCTTATGGTGTCCAGTTGTTTAACCTAGTCCATACACGATTTTCAATATGACAACGGAACAAATTAATATTTAATTTATTCCAAACCTAATAACCCCTCAAATTATTATTTTTCTCTATAATAATTTGTGAGGGTCTTATAAAATACTGTCAATAAATTTACAACCCCAAAAGAACGTTAGCATTTTAAGGCGATACTCAATATATATATATATATATGTATATGTATATGTATATGTATATGTATATGTATATGTATATAGAATTTTTAAATTATCAACCAACTCCTCTTTATAAATATATCTTATGAATTCTCTTATTTGTAGTAAGATGGTAATGCGGACACTATACAGGGTACTTAAAAACTGGACTTTTGTTGCTATTGTTGACACTATGTAGAACATGCGAAGAAATATCACCCATGTAAATTAAACTTTACGTCAAAATCGAAACAATATCGGATGTTTGGCATCATAGGGTTATGTAAAGTTTCATGTTTCATGAAGAACCACGTCTTATGAAGTGATATATGTAGATGCATGCTTTGTCAGTCGCGACATACATCACTTCGTAATCAAATCAGATACTCATAGTTCTCACGCTTCATACATCGTGATTTTTCATGGAGTGCCAATTTTCCTATATGTTTGGACATTTGTTTCCCATGCAGAAGAACTCCGCATAAAAAAATCTAAGAACAATTAGATACCTCACCAAGTCCCTCCATAATTAAAAAAAAAGGAATTTTATGAAATGAGTCCCTCAAACAGAAACGTTGATGAACTTTGTAAGACTTTTAATACAAATATATAATATACACTATAATCTATACTATATACTAAAGCCGAGGAATTTCGAGCCACTACGTTGATTTTGACCCTACTTAATTTTAATTTTTTTCCCAACTCAAGTAGATAATAACAACTTTATATCTTTTATATTCTTTAATTATCTAATCCTCAATTTAATGTTTAAAATCATACTATCTATCTTTAATTTTATTTTCATTAACTAATTTTATCTGTAATTTTCTTCTATAAAAGATATCTAATATGCATTCACGTACATCATTTAATAGAAAAAAATACTTTTATCACTTTATTATTTTATTTACTTAATTAAATTTATCATTTTTAAACTTAAGTTAATTTCTATGTTTACATTACCAGCTATATTTTTTTACCTATTATATTTGATTTTTTTCTATCTTGATAACAAACTTGATTTTTTAGCCAAAAACAATCCCACCATTTTAAGTAAATGAATGTTTGGTTATGATCCGATCATAATCTTATGCATGTTTTGTATTGAGTTTTACATCACGTACATTACCAACGTTAATATTGATTCTATGTACCAAACATTAATTTTATCGATAAGATTGGATAGTCTTTTTTTTCAATATTGTTGGATCGTAAGTCTGTTAGAATGGGCATCCTTAACTGGGTTAAGGGCGTCCTTAGATACAGCGGAAAAGAGACTTAGACAAGAAACAGAATAAGACAATGGACATGAGTATTTATAGAGGAACCCCACTAAGACCAACTAGTCTTATGGGTAAACCTCTACCTCCGTTGGAGGATTTTCAATAGCCGTCATTTATCTTATTCAGAGAGAGTTCTTACAACTTAGGCGAGCTGTTACAATTCTCTGAGCTAAGCGTGCGTCCTTAGTCTCACTAGTAACACTCCTTTCAGCCTAACAAGTAACCTAACTCTCTTAGCTATAAGGAAGCTAACACTCACGTCTCTCACGGTACGTTGTGAGAGACAAACTACTTTTCTAACTCTATTGTGGTTTGGTTTGGATTTGTTGTGGTTGGACTTTGTTTCTCTTGCTTCAAGCTTACTTGATCTTCTTGATCTTCGTTCTTGAACTTGAATGCTTCGGGATTGAGCTCGAGAGAAAGTCTTCAAAGTCCACACCGCTATGCATAACCCTTGGAGGGTATTTATAGCGGTAGTGGTTCTTGTCCTCTAGCGTCCTCTGAGGCTTGGGCAGGATCTGTCGTCTTCCTTCAACGGTGCGATTTGCATCTTGAGGAAGTCAACTCTGTTGACGCTTGGGAAGCCTCCGCGTGGTCAGCGGACCATCACTGGGAAAGCGACATCTTTAGAATTGTTCACACGTGCCCAGACATAGGAAGCTTCCTTCTGAGGACTACGTCCGAATGTGATGTAATCATGTTGGGGCGGCCTTGGTTTGAATTTGAACTTCGTCCGTATTTAGGCGCGCGTCCCTTCTTGATGAGGACGTCGTCCTATCTACGCAGGGACTCTGTCCTTTTCGTTCAGCTTTGGAAGTTTTGATGGAGTGCATCCCTACAGCTTAGGGACTCCCGTTCACTTGTTGTTCTTTTCGCTCATGTGCGTCCTCTGGACTTACCTGAGATCAATACTTGAACAACTTATCAAATACCTTTGAGTTTGTCATTATCAAAACTAGGGACGATCATTATTGGTTTAGATATTAATGACTGTCGTCCTTAATATCGTCCCAACAAACACAACAACATTCACAGGAATAACATTTACCCAGAAAAATCTCGCAAAAGTAGGATCTGGGGGGTTAGGATGGGAGCATTTCAGACCTAGATGAAATACGCCCAATAAAACCCAAAAGAAAGAACTAAACTACCTAAAAGCACCAACTATCTAAGAGAACGAAAAGGAAAAAAAATGGAGAAATAAAAATCAAACTCCAACTGACAAAACTCTACAGGAGAAACCTGCTCCTCCACTCAGCTGGCTAACAGTCTACCACTCTGATCTTCTCTCTCCATCTCTCCCTGCTCTGAACCAGATCCTCTAAGATCCCTAACAAGGCCATATCAAGCTTGATGCTATCCAACCAACGCTTCTTCGGGCGACCTCTACTCCTCTTGAAAGCTCCCAAATCCAGACGCTCGCATCTCCTCACTGTGGCATCTGGCCTCCGCCTCTAAAGATGACCAAATCAACGCAGTCTCGTTTCTCGAAGCTTGTCTCCTATGCTAGCCACCCCAAGCTTATCTCCAATCTCTTCGTTACGAATCCTGTCCATCCTCGTGTGCCCACACATCCATCTGAGCATCCTCATCTCCGCGACTGCGAGCTTCTGTTCTTGAGCCTTCGTCGTCGGCCAACATTCTGCCCCATACAAGATCGCCGGTCTTATAACGGACCTGTAGAATTTTCCCTTGAGCTTAAGCGGAACCATCTTGTCGCATAAAACCCTTGAAGCCGCCCTCCACTTCTGTCGACCTCTCTGAATACGGGACCTAACATCTTCCTCGATGCACCCATCACTCTGCACAACCGATCCCAGATATCTGAAACAATCCTTCTTCGCAATCACTTCACCTCCCAGCTGCACCTCACTACTGAGCTCTTCAACCTGACCAAAAATGAACTCCATGTATTCTGTCTTGGTCCTACTCAACCTAAATCCATTTCACTCCAATCTCTCCCTCCACACTTCCAACTTTCGATTTACCTCCTCTATAGAATCTTCCACCAAAACGATGTCGTCTGCAAACAGCATGCACCCCGGCACCTCTCCCTGGATGTCCTTTGTCAGCTCGTCAGCACTAGCATAAACAGAAAGGGGCTCAGAGATGAACCCTGATGAAGACCCATCCCTACTACAATATAATCTGCATCCCCTCCTGGCGTGCTTACACTTGTCTTTTTTTTCCAATAACTTTTACTTATTTGTAAAATAATCCCACAATTTTCTCAAATGATATAAACGCCTCTTATTTTCCTAATACTAACATACAAGTGGTCATTTTCAAACCACCATATTAATTTTGACCATACCTCATATCTAAAAATAAAATAAAAGCATCTATACTATATATTCTATACTATATATTAAAGTCGAGACCTTTCTAGCTAGTCTCCATGCATGCTAATTATGGCCCCACCTCATATTAAATTAATTATAAATCAATTATATTTTAAAATTTAATTCGAGCTAAATATAATAGTGCCATCATGCTGTATTTTATTAGTAAATGGAATTAAATGTGCGTAAATTTAATAATATAATGCATTTAAAATAATTTTAATATTTATCACATAGTCGTACATGGTACGACGGGTTAAGGTAGTACAGTATAAAGCAGAACTCAAGTCTTTGTTAAAATTTATATCACGTCATCTAGATTGAATAAAATAATTATTTTATTTTTTTAATTGCATCCTTTAAGAATTAATTATCATATCAACTTGATATCTTACAAAATGTTTGATATCTTTGATATCTTCCCCAATTTTGATATCTTAAGAAATTATAATTTTTATTAAACAAATACAATATTCTTTATTTTAGGTAAAACATATTTTTTAAAATCATTTTTATGAAGATTCTAGATAATTAATTACCCAATTTTATTATAGATAAGTGAATATCTTAATAAATGAATACAAAAAATTATATCAATAAATATTACTTGAAAACCTAATCTTACATAATAATCTTAATCCAATTGATTGATTTTATTTATTTTTTATGGATAAAATTTAGAAAAGTTTATTATCAAATAAAAATAAATTCTTCATAAATTAACTTTATAAATTATTTTAATGAAATTGATAATTGCTGAAAATATTTAAACTGCTGGGATATTAGATGTGTCAATTGTATCGGTCCCGTCGGTTCGGGTTCGATCATTTGAGGTTGAATGTCTATGAGTTCAACTCAATCAATTAGTCGTTAAATCAGCAGGTCAATAAGTTCAGACTATATTAATAAAAATTTGAAAAATATACATAGAAGATTCTCATATGAGACCAGTTTTACCAACAGGTCAATCATGTCATTTGAAAAATTTTGCACTTATTATCAAATTCTTGTAAAAGTACTAATACGGAGTATAATATAAATATGAAAATTGAATAAAATTATTTTAAAATTAAAATTATAATACTACATTAATAAAAATACATATATAAGTCAATAAGTCCAGACCTGGTTATGTTGGGTTTGAGTTGTACGTTATTGAGTAAACAATTGGTCAAAATTTATTGTCAAATCAATTAAGTCTAGATTTACATATGCCGCACTTTAAGGAGACGATGATCGAACCTGAAACCTATTAGACTGATATCCTGTTATGTTCCACTGAGGTTACAATAGCCGATACTTGTACTAGTTTAATTCACGAAAGACAGACCTGGGTCCGGTTCTAGAATCGCCGATTCAAGATCCGGAACCGCCGCTTCGGCGCTTCCAAGTTTCACATTTCAAATATATTTGACCTCTTTTAAAGTATAAATGTGATTCCAGTTATTATATACAAACATTATGAGTTTGAATTGTATTTTTTTTATTAATTTAGTATAATTTATGAATATCTTTGTATAGCTAAGAGGAAAAACCCGGAGTTTGTGTCGATTTAGATCTGGCGGTTTCAAACCAACCGTTCGAATCCAGATAGAACCGCCAACTCAGCGATTCCAAGAGAAGAGAAACTAGAACCGTAACCGTAACCTTATAAGTTAGGAAAAATGACTCAAAATAATCTCAAGTATCAACTTTTAACGAATAATAATCCCAAGTTTGGAAATCATCACCAATAATACCAACTATCATGAAATGAACCAAAAACGATTCGGAAGCCTTTTTCGACAAGTTTTCCGGTGGAATCGATGCTATGACGATCGAAAACATTTCAATCAAGTGTAAAGTTTTAAGTTGTTATGTCATATTTTGGATTCCCACATCTTCAACTTTACCGGAAAACTTATCGAAAAAGGCTTCCGAATCGTTTTTGGTTGATTTCGTGATAGTTCATATTATTGGTGATGATTTTCAAACTTGAGATTATTATTAGTTGAAAGTTGATACTTGCAATTATTTTGAGTCATTTTTCCTATAAGTTATAACCATCGTCGGAACCGGACCCTAAAAGTCTAGAAAGACCCACTTGAGCACCCTCCAACGGAAATCCTCTAATTTCCTCCCCCAAGAATAAAAAGAAAGAAAACCTAATTTCCTTCTCTTCCCTAGCCTTTCCAATTTGTGTAACCCACCATTGGCTGCAGTCTCTCACTGGTCTCAGCAAACGAACCGCCACCTTGCACGTCGGCGACGAGTCTGTAGGCGCCACCATCGCCCTGTCCATCGCTGCTAAATTCTGTTAGCGCACATTTGTCTATCTTCAGACTGATTGTGTATCCATGGAACAGGTGTTGAATCTCCAAGGCGTGATAGATGCTGCCACAGTACGGTATCAAGCTTGCTGTTCACATAATCACCGCAGACTTTGGCAATCTCGTTGCTGTATGTTCTTTCTTCCCCTCCCCTCCCCTCCCAATCTAGCTTCTGCATCCTCAACAGCTGATTTTTCTTTCTCTGGTGTTTTCTTGCAGAAAGTATGTGAATGCCTCCTCAGAAAAGGATTCCTAACGAGATCGGCCATTGCAAGGCACACGGAGCTCCATCCTGAAAAGGTTAAAGAGTGCCTTTTTGTCTTAATACAGCACAATTGCGTCCAAGCGTTTATTCTGCAAGAAGAAGGTATACACTTTTTTCCTAAATCACCCCCAGAGCATAATCTTTAGTTGCATTGTATGTACAAAAAAAAATTGTGTGGTTCTTATGGGTAAGTAAAATTGTGAAGATGGGCATCTGCACAAAAATATAGTGCCATGCCACTGATCTACATTGTGGTTGTATTCTGGCATTACCTATCTTTTCATGCATTGTGGGATCAGTTTGGTCAATATTTTCAATATAGGGAACATTGCGAGTTTTTAGAGCTCTTCGCTGTTCCGTTTTGAGGAGAGCCCTAAATGTTCATTAATTACTTGGGGGAATTATCATGTGAATTCCTATCTTCACAAATAAATAAATAGTTTTTATGAAAATATTCTGGAAGTCTGGATTGCTGGTGTAGTTTAAGCATGCATGGTTGCGTGCTCACACGAATGTCGATGCTTGTCAGCATGTGTGATGCAAACACAATTCTGTTATTCACTTAAGTATCAATTTTAATGTTTTTTTTTAATTTTCTAGTTGGTGTATCTTTCTTTGAATTCAACTAGTTTCTCCTAAATCCATTTTTTTAAGTTGTTTGTTTTAGGTGGCTTATTCTCAGGAGTGAGTAGTAGTTTTCTTACAGCTGTTCGATTTTAAAAATATGCTTGTCATCCTTTTGTTTGATGTCTTGGAGTTGATATCAGAAGCATATTGTTCTCAGTCATTCTCTTACAAGTACTGTTTTGTGGCTTATTGAAGCTAATGCCCCACTTCTGCTATTCTGGTGCTGTACTTTTTGAATCTCAAAACCTTTCTTCCACTTATTTCTATCTGTATTTCTAGAATTTAATTTAGCTTGGAGGACTATCAGTCGGACATTTTTTTCAGATGCTTTCCTTAATATTGATGTTGATTGCTTGCTTGTAAATACTTGAATGCAGGCGGCTATGGAGAAGAAAATAAGAAAACAACACAGTATATGGCATTGTTTAATAATATGATTTTCAGGTTAAGGTTTCCAAAGATCTTAACTGTTGTTTCCAAGGAAGTGGATAAAGAAGTTAGTATTGCATATTCCGTTGCTTTGGTTTTCCACCCCTCCCCTTTCATCTTAGATATCTGCATTTTTTAGCAAGAAATATTGACCTTGTGTAACTGTTTTTCTGCAGTGTGCATCAATTCTTGAAGGTCTGCTTCAGCATGGTAGACTTACATTATTGCAGGTATTGGAAAGGGCCAAGGACTTCTCCAGTGAAAGTAAGTCTCTTATTTTGTTGTTTATCACATTCAAGGAAGGGCAGTTGCTTCTTGACCCTTGATATAATATTTTAGCACATTCTTAAAGTCTCCATTCTACATAAATATTAAGTGCCTTAGCTCTGTAATTGAATTACATAGTAGAATGATGCAAAAGATCCTAACTGACACAAATATCTAAATGCTTTTTAGAAGTCTGCTGATCTGTCATTAGTGAACAATCAAAATCATATAGGACAACCTTAAAACAAAATCACTTCTTTAAGCGTTATCTGAAACCCATTGTACATAATCTGTAGCACAATTATGGACCGACATGATCATAATGAAGTATTCGCCAGCCTACTTGTATTCATAAACTGATAAGGAAGTATTGGCCAGCCCTCACACTGGCAATCTTTCTGCTATTAGAGCTCACTTATTTTCATTAATTTGCATAAACATTTAATGTGTATAACATAAACCGATAAGTATTGGTCAGCCCTCACGCTGGCAATCTTTCTGCCATTAGAGTTCACTTATTTTCATTAAAAGCATCGGTTGTTCTAAATTTAATCAGCTCTTTTCGATTGGATGCACCCTAGTTATATTCAATTGCTCAATTATGTCACATGGAAAACGGAGTTATGCTGATCCAAAGTCTAGTAGAGTACGAAATGTCAGGGAAATGGGAAAATGGATTTTATGTTATTATAAAGGTTTAAACAAGAAGAATAGGTATATCACCGAAGAAATCATAAAATCACATCATGCATCCACTTTTTAAAAACTCTCTTAGATGACAAACTCAAATGAAAAACCATAAACATCTAAATACATCACCAGCTTAAAATCAAATTAAGATAGACGGGATGATCAGGACATGGCATCTATGCTTCAATTATTGAAGGAGTTGACCAGGGCCATAGGAGAACTGAAGGGGTCAATTTAGAGGGAAAGTCACTCTTGTTTGACGCTGGGTTGGTGGCCAGTGCTACCTCACTGCTCTTCCCAGTGCAGAGAAAATGCACTCAATGGAGAGTGGGAGAAGCAAGAGAGACAAGGGGAGAGAGCACATGTCTTAGGTTTTTTATTCTAAAGAAAGTGAGAATCGTGACAAGAGTTGTACAATCTTATTGTTTCCCACCTGATAAAACTGTTTGGTTTCTACCAAAATGGTGACTGCTTCCTTCCCATGGGAAAGTTTCATAGGAGTTTCATCTGTTCCTGTGTATCCGTTATCCTATTGCTTTTATGTTTACTGCATGTTTCTGTGTTTCAGTAGGTTTTGACTTGTGATTTGTATCTTAATGAGCAAATAAATTCATTTAGTATTTTCTTGATTCTAGAAGGAATTGTAGAGGAAAGGTTTATGAAGCTGGTCGAAGCGCGCTATATAGAACACTGTCCACTTGCTGAGCCACTGGTACCACTTCCAGGGGAAGGCGGCCCTCCTAAGAAAAGAGGGCCCAGGTCTAAGGTAATGCTTTGCGGTTGGATCTATGGTTTCTTAGTACTTCTGATAATTGATAGCTTGCTTGTGCTAACTGCCTAACTGTGTTCTGTTTCTTGTTTGTGTTTTATGAGATTGTTAGAGTCATACTTCATGGCATGAGGCCTTCTATGTTCATCAGTTTAGAAACAGAATGTTGCATCATCATTGTTTTTGTTTTAGTCAGTTTGGAATTCCCTTTTGTTTATTAGTTTTGGTATCCAAGTTATTTTCCCATACCTTGTACGCTACATGGTTGACAATGTTTTTTATGTAGAATTTGATTGATAATTTTTTTTTTGTAAGTCTACATGTCCTTCAAACTGTCTTTTGTACTTGTGAAGAGGAAACTGTCTTTTTAATTGCACATTTATGGATCTTAAAGAATATGAATTCCGCATGATCTTATCTTTTTGATTTTTGATTCATCTTTGATGTGTTCATAAAATTTACCTTGTCAACAGATGGCTGTCAATGTTACTTCATGACTAATTTGGTTGTCAATTTTAGAACTACCAATTCTTAGCTCTTCAATGTTCAAGATCTTGCAATCGTGATTATTCATAAAATTTTCCTCTGTCACTAAGATATTGCTTCACTTTTTATGTACATGCAGTTTGCTGAAAAAGAAGTGACTATAGAAGATCTTGTTATAGAGAAAGTAACAATGATGGAGGCAGTACGTTTTTTTGTCGATCCAGATGAAGGCAAAACTATTGCTCAAGAGAGCAATGCGGAAACTCGGAAAAAGGTTTGTTACTTTTTATCAGTGCATTGATTAATTGAATAAACTAGAGGCTGACATGCCATTTTCTTGCATCTAGCGCAAGTTAAATAATTCAGAGGACTGTGATGATGACAGCTCTTATTGCAATAAACATCCAACCTGGCGGGTAAATTTTGATGAGTTCAAGCGTCTCTTTCAGAAGAAGGTTTGCCTCTTCTTAAGTCTTTGATTTTATTATAAATAGGCTGATATCCGCATTTGGTTTCTTGGTATAATTTGTGATATGTGGTTAATTCTTATGTTCTAGGCATGTGTTGAATGTGCAAGAAACAGGCTGGATGATGAAGCTGGAATTGTTTTAAGTGCATTTTTGGACGCTACTAAAGCAACAAGAAACACAGGTTACAATTCTATCGACTACTCTGTTAATTAATTTTTTCTTTGCTGAGATTTGCATGATTTATGTTTTAGAGTGAGAAGTTTGGCTTCTGTAATTAATCTGTGTATGTTACTCATCACTCGGTGTATTTAATTAATCTAAAAAATGCAAATATATTATATGTCTTGGAGGCTAGCTGCAAACTACAAAAGGGAAAGTGCATGTTTGACCAATGTGAGGCAGAATTGTGTTGATTTGAAAGAAGTCATAGTTGGCTATATGACATTTTTCGTTCCATATACATAATAATACAATTGCAGAAATTAGGCTATTATGATCATGAAATTTTGCTATTGTAATCTAAAAGTTATTTTATTTGGGTAAAAAGATAGTTTAAAGGGATATTTGTCAAAAGTCACCTTTTTAAAGTGTGAGGCTCCCAACAAACCACTACAACTTTTTCCCCTTGCATATACACATTGTTTAAACTTTTTCACTAAACTAAACCAGCAATAGCTACTATATAAGAAATATTGTGTTACTTTGACCAAATTGTCCTTGTTTTGTTTTATTCTCTTAACTCAATTAGTTTGTACAGATATATGCCAACATTTAAACAAATACTTGTCTTAGTAAGGATTATTTTTCTAAACAACTAGCATAATGACCTATGAAAAAAATTGGAAAAAATAAAGTTAAGAATTACTAATTGCGTCAAGGATATTTAGGTCAAGAACTCAAGATAATATATTTTGTTTTCATGCTCTAGCTGATGAGGGCTCAGATTAGTAAATTATATTATATAAGGTGGTTTATTTGAACTTTTTTGGCTTTTGACAAATAACCCTAGTTAAATACCAAAACTTTTAGGACAAGTTTGAATATAACAAATACTGAAACAGTAAATAGTTTACGGACCAGTGAAGCAGCACAACATTTTGCGAAGTTAAAATAAAAGAGAGGATGGACTGTGCACAAGTATGTGAGTGGAGAGATGCAAATGCAATTTGAACTAGATGATGTTGAAGCGCACCTCAAAGTCTCAGTGCAGTTGATCAGTTTCAAATGTTTTCTCGAATAGGCCTTTAATCAAGCTGTCTAAGGTAAAATGCACGTTCTCAAACAATAGGACACTTTTGGTCTTCCTTCTTTTGTTTTAATTGGTACATAGAGTTATTTGGATGGTAGGGTTTTTCTGAGCGAGATGGTACGGTTATTTGATTAAACCACTTCTTAAAACAATTTAATTGAGTCCAACTAGCGATGAAGAGAAACAAAAACAAAAGCACCATATAATATTGATAACTCGTTGGGAAATTATGCACCATATAAATTGATAACTCATTGGGTAAGACTTGATACTGGTTCATGGAACTACTTATCTTAATTAAGACAACTGAAGTTGGAATACAAACATAGAAAGGAAGTATTGATTTGAGAAGTTTTCCTAGAGGGGTAGGACAAGTCATCTCACATATAAGATATGATCAGTAGCTAAGTTTACTCAGTAGGGTCACTGGCAGATGCTATTCAATTTGAGTTGAAGCAAAGGTCTCTCGTCTACCACACTATTGAGAGATCAATATCGATAAATGTGCTTGTCGACATTTTCCAAGTACAGGACAAAAAGGAGGCAGATCGCAACAATATAAAAAGAGAAGAAATGTACCCAATTTTCCATAGTGAAGAATTCAGGAAAGCAAGAACATGAACATGTTGCTGTTAGAAACTTGTACAAAAAAAATACCAAATAGGGAAGATGTGGACATTGCCTCTGTGCACAATGCGCCCACATTAAAGCAGCAAAGCTTAACAGAATTTATTAATTTCTTCTTTTAAAAGAAGTGTCAATGTATGTGTGTGTATATATGGATACGGTGGAGGATTTTGTAAATGCGATCGGATCACAGGGCCAGGCTAATTCCATATGAAGTATGCCTGTGTGTACACATATCAAGTGGCACACTTGATTTCAAAAGTGCTTTTCACTATTATTTTGTGTTTGTTTTCTTTTCTTTCATTGTGTTTCTATCTGCCTCTTTTTTTCAGCTGTGATTTGCTTTTAACAGTTCCTATTTGCAGTTTCCTTGTCCATAAATCCTATATTTGAAGAGGTCATCAAGAGCGAAGAGGGTCGTACAATGACTTTGGAGCATGTCAGGGCTTTTCTTGATCAGTTGGGTTGTGATTCAGTTGATCCTGATGGCTCATATACATTAGGCAAGTAACTTTATTGTACCACGAAAGTTTTTTAACTTTGCACAACATGCGGCATAATTGATCTTTTTTGCATAGATCCATAGTTTACAACTTCCTTAATCTGGTCTATCTTGTGTAGATTTGGCTGAAATAATCAAGCATGCACAGCGTGAAGAGGTCAGTTTGAAATTATTTATATGTTTTGATGATTCTTAGATATTTTTCTATAGAAATGTTTGCAGTAACATTTCTTACTTGGGAATAGAATGAAATAGGTGCCCTGATCTGCATATTAAGTTCATTTGCATATTTAACGTGTTTCAGGATTAGCTATTCTGAATGATATGACAGTTTGGGCAAATTATTCTACTAATTGATTTTATTTCCAGCTTAAAAAGAAGGGATCAATAGGATATTTAATACGCTAATGATGATTATCTTATCTCTCATCATATACGAGACCAGATACAGTTTTAAGTTTTGTTGAACAGTTATAAAGAGTGAAGTGTGTTCCATGCTCACAGTACTTCCATATATATATATATATATATATATATATATATATATATATATATATAGCCATGCATGGAGAATCTTATGCCAATAAATTGAAGGACACATGTTCGCTATTTAGTCTTGTTTCCTTTCATGTGCAGGTTGAATCAATTGTGTTGAAAAGATATGGGAAGGAAGCTTACAGGTTGTTCAGGTTGTTGGCTGAGAGCCGTCGTCCAGTTGAAACCAGTGGGGTAATTACTTATGGTTCTATGCACTTATTGTTTATATTAATATGCAAAGTTTATGAACAAAAATGGGTCCTTATATAATTTGTAAATTGCTTGATGAAGGTGAGTGTAATATAAAATCATAATAATGCATAGGAATTCCTCAAATGTAAATTTGTGGAGTAATTTTTGTGATTTAAGAAATTCATGCTAATTTACTAACAGCAATCGTGATTCAAAAGAAGACAGATATATAATATGTAAATATTAAATGTGTTTTCAAGTGAAGTTTTGGATTTATTGTTATTATAAATTATGCGTTTCACCCCAAAAAACTCGATATAAAACTAATATATATGTGCAAACTAAATATGTCTGATCATGGTTAGATGTATGCCAATTTCTGTTACTGCTGCATGTATAGATATCTAAAAAGCTATGTATTTGACTTTTTGAAAATGGATATATAAGAGAAATGAGACAATTTTTAGAGGAAGAGATATACTCCGGTTGTTGGTTATGGAAAAAACGAAAATGGGAACCCACACAATAATAAAATAAAATTTCTAAGGATGGGGCTCAAACGCGTGTTTAATGCATTGAACAAAAGTGTAAGAGCCATTGAGCCAAGACGTTACAGAGGAATATGAACGCACTCGTTTTTTTATTTTATTATGTACAAGTAGTTGGGCCAGATTGAGGTCCTACTTTAAGGTAGGCGGGCCTGAGATCTTAGTTGCTGGGAGTGTTTGTTTCTTATTTCACATGCCGTGACCTGTGATTTCATTATGTTTACCTATATCAAGACGTTATTCAAATTTAATGCCATACTGCTGTCTGAAGTCAACCATTTTCTAAATTTAGCGTCTGGTACTATAATTTCTGGTGGAGAAGTGGACTGAAGAAATATGGTTAATATAAAAAGTGTATCTGTGTGTAGTAACACAATCTTACAATGATATGCTAAATGGTGTAAGCCAGGAAAGTTTCACTTTTGACTGGCTAGTTTTATACTGTAGGATTGTGGAAAATATCACGCTGTGACATTACATTACATTTTTCATGTGGTGCCCTCTAGTTTGGGACATGGCCAGATGGTGCTCTTTCTTATGTACTGACATTATAATCTCCATTTTATAATGAGAGCTCCTCTATCATATTTTTTTAAAAATTGGTCTTAAAAACTGCATTTTTTTTGTGTATATCAAACAGTATCATGTCAATTAAATTAACTGGCAATATGAAGGTACACAAATAAGATGGGGGAAAACAATGTGTGATGTTATTTTTTTCATAAACATACAGCTTGAAGCAACCTAGCAATTAAAATAGAAATGCATCAAGGTTGGTAAGAAAAATAGCAACATGGTATATGATAGGCAATAAATTGCAGGGAGACAATTTTGGGTAACAATTTTTGTTGCTTTTTATGGTGTATGGTAGCAAGAAGTTGATAAACTCATTGAGGAGGAATGATTATACATTTTTCTCTGTGAATGAGGCATCATGCTGCGTCTGGGTTTATTTTATTATGCTTTTTTGAATGTATTTTGCTTTCCTGATTAGTATCATCTTGGACAGTTACTTCAAGTTGGAGATATATTTCCAATTATTAGCTAACTATTTCTCTATTTTGCATTGGTATGCATAGTGTGTTTTCTTGCATTTTGATTTTGATGGCTTTTTAATTTTGTAACCATGACTGGGAGTTGTCTATTCTGAAAATGACACAGTCGAAAAAGGGTGTCTAGCACTCCTCCTGACTCAAAAAATGGATATATTTGATTTTTTTAATTCTCACGTCAGGAAACTGCTAAAAGATTGGCCTCTTTATGATGTGGAGCTTCTCTATGCTCAACTGTATTTAAGAATATTTAGGAACTTATGACGGATCTTTTTTTATTTTAGGAAGTTTCCACCAAGGTGCTACTTGTTTGATCCTATAGGAGATTTGGATTGTTCAGTCGTATTGGGATTTGGTGATTGCACAAACTGACTCTGAATTTAACGGTCTACTTGTGCTGTTTAACATTGTATGAATCCTAATACTAAACAAGTCTTGTTTTTTTTAACCTCACCAGATCTCTGGGAAAACATTGGTGGAACATAAAGATACGAAAAAGCTCTTGTACAAGATGTGGGTGGAAAATTACTTGCATATGGAGGTAACAGATTGACTCAGGGTTACTGCCACTGGCCTTTTTCTCTGGGCTTGATTTAACCTATTTGATTTTCATGTGAAACCTAATCTTATTACTTGCAAGTCTCGTGTTTGAATATGAACTTGGCCTAAAGGTGTTGTTGATTATCCTAACTGGTCAGTAAGTACTGATAAGTGATATCCATCATTACCAAATAAGATGCTCTACCTTTTTCGAACAGAATGAGATGCTAGCTTATTATATTAGTGAGAGAATTCCAGGTTTAGCTAGAATGGAAAACGGATGATTTTGGTTCCTTGTGAGCTTTACAGAATGTCCAAGACCTGAATTTGGCAGTTAATATTAATACATAGGAATGATTCTACATGCATATGCATCTTAATGGCTAGCATTATTATAGGTTGGTGGTGTCCTTGTGACTTGAGAGATGTTATTTGGCTACCTCAATACTAAAATTCTATAAATGAGGATGGGCCAATTGACCTGAATGAAATGGGCGGAAGTGGCTGTCTGAAGCATTAATATATTCAAAGGGAATTAGCAGTTGAGTGATGGATTATTCAAACATTTGGGTTACGTAAGTCTCTCAAATGACACCGTGATAACTAAGTGGAATTTAACCTTATTTAGTGTTCTGATCTTACTGTTTGTGGTTGCCTGTCATTTTTCATAAAGGAATTTTTGTATTGCAGTTTGTGAGGCGCCCCCAACAGGGGGACATGTTCTTTTGGAGTGTGAGCAGAAATCTAAATGGCCTAGTTCTCGACGAGCTGTTTCACTCTGCCTTAAATTTGCGAATACGAGCAGCATATGAGATGGATCGTGGGCGTGAGGTTAGTAGCACTCTAATCATAGCATGATTCTGAATTTCGGTTGTTGCCTCGGTAGATTAACGTGTGCATTGATCAGAGTGCATGTATTGTTTCTGTTTTAACTTGATCAGTTGATATTCTCATGCAATAGGTCCTAATGCTCCAAGACAAACAGAAGGGTGATGCTAAGAAAAGATTCGAAAGATTGAAATCAGTCAAGAAGCTCCTAGATTCATCCTTGGCTAAGGTAGATGACGCTATCATGCTTTTCCATGATTTCTGAATTTTATGTTATTTGTTTGTGGTTTGGGAGTAGTAGAAACGTTTTCTTGTTCAAATTTGAGAGAAGTAAGTGGTAGAGTTGTTGCACATAGTTAAAACTTTGTTAGTTGTCGAGAGGTCTTCCATTTTGATTTTGCAATTAACAAGGAGCTCATATACTCTGTTCGTTTCACTTGTTCATTATTATTTGCTTGCAAGGCACTGATGACATTTTGGAAAAATGTTTTGCAAGATTAATAATAAAAAAGGGCATGCTTAGGGTTGGCAAATTATGATCCGATCTGAAATAACTGATAATTATCCAATTCGAAAACCGATTGAGATCTGGAAAATAATTCTAACATGAAATTTGAAACCGATTTAACCAGATTGAATTTCACCCGGAGGTATAAACTGCCCGTTTAAGAATGGCCTAAACCCGATTATATCCGGAAAACTCAATATGATGTCAAATTGAAACCCTAATATAACCGATGTGAGTTACATCCGAACCCCGAAACAATTTGAACTTGATTATACTCGATATCTGGAAGAACCAGGACCCTACCGTACATGACAATTATATATGATACCCGAAACAATCCGAACATTATATAAAGTAAATAAGGAAATCCTTTGGTACCCCTCTATTTTTGACGAGTCATTTGGTGCATTTAAAGATAGTTTCTACAAACCAATAAAAAAAAGGAAAATATAGAGGTTTGATGCATGTTTCATGGACCTTTTTTCTCCTATAAAATGTCACAATTAACTTTCTCTAAAAAAATAAATAAAAGAACCTTGTTATATACTTTGCACTTTATTTTCTAGACATAACTAAATTAATTAATTATTAGCTCAAATGGTAGAGCAAAATGTTGATACACATGTATATGGATTCGAATCCCTCATAAGTAACTAATTATTTTTATGGATCAATTTAATAATTCAATTTATCATGCATATGTATCATATTCAATTTAAAATCCCTATTATACATTGTCATAATGTTCATATTATAACACTCTACGAGTCATATATTTCATGTTAAGATGGCGATTTCATAGCTGATTATTGTTGTAAGTTGTTTCCTTTAATGAAATCAAAAGAAAGTGTAAATGTTCACATTATTACCTGTATAGGTTCATAAAATACAATATCATGTTCAATCTTTAATTCAAGTTTAAGTGTCCGTATATAGGTAAAAAAGTTTATTAAAAACAAATGAACAAAAAATGCTATTGACTAAGATGCAACCCAACTCAAAAAAATAATTTAAGATGAAAAAATAAGCATCACTTTCTAATACTTACAAAACTATACCATAGAGTACTTAAGCCAATCAAATGGAATACACTCTTTTAATGTCAGCAACATAGCAACTGCTTCAAACAATGTTTTTTTTACCCAACCTTGGTTTTGGTCACATCTTGGAGAATTAGCATGTACATTAAACCTAGGAGTTTGAAGGAAGAAGCGGATACCGCCCCTTCATCACTTTAAAACCTTTCATTTTTTCGAAATAAAGAAAACTACTTGAGCATTAAACACTAGAACTTTGGAGATCAATGTTCGAGGTGATCGAGTATGATGTACGGAGAGTCAATGAGTTGTTTCCGCCATTTGCACAAACACCCAAGATACAATTTGATGGACAGCCTATACCAAAAGGTCGATTGATGAAAAAGAAACCTAAAATAGCATACATTTGGTTATGGTTGTTAGCATAGAGCGTTATCTTTCGCCAGTAGAGTCATCCATGCTTTCAATTCCAAAGTTACCTTTGTGGACTATTGATGGTTAGTACATCCTTTATTCCAATCTCTCATTATCTGTCACTCCTTATTCAACCGAAGAACCAATTTGGAGCATAAAGAAGAATCTAGGAATTTCTCGGAGTTCATCTTGGGTGAAAGTGGTAATACTGGTAAGAGCTTTGATCCATTTAGTGAAGATTGGTCACACAAGTTTGACAGGTTGAAATGTTATTTGAATGATATGTTAAGTAGTTTCATTCTATGCTTGTGTTACTTGTGTTTTTGTGAGATGAGTTCACAGACTTTTGACAGGTTATTAAGGGCATTGACAATGTCTGATCCTATGAAATTGTGCTCTCGTCAAGCTAAAGACGTAAAATAACCACTTCTTGGGAGGCAACCCAAGCATTAGGATTAGATTTTTTTTTTGGAGAAGTCGGTTTTGTAGCTCACATTGCAAGCTAGTCTTATAACTCGGGTTGCATATGCCATAGCTCGGCCGCCGAGGCATCCTTATCACCACCACCTCAGGATCCGGATCAGTAGATGACTTGGTTAGTTTTTCTTTCCTCTTAACTTTTACTTTACATTGGGGACAATGTAAAATTTAAGCATGAGGGAAGGAAATTCTTGCTTAGTCTTAGATTGCATTCATATAGTTGCATTTACATGTTTAATTTTTTGTTTGCATTGATTAAAATTTTGAAAAAAATCACACAAAATTGAAAATTTATAAAATCACAAAAATATTGCATTTTATATTTCAAATTTCCCTACTTGATGTTGGATTCTTGATTTCGCTTGTAGGTGTTGGACTCTCTACAACAGCTGTTCCCACCGAAGATCTTCAATCTGCTGGTGCCTGGCATTGTTCCCCCTATAACAGCAACTCTGTCGAACCAGGGAACAGTGCTTTGTTGTTGTTGTAGAACGCCTCTTCGTGGAAGTTGTTGAAGACGAACTTTCTTCAATAGATCAATCATATGTACCTGTACCGATATAGGTTTGAATCGTGTAGTCACTTTCCGAAATCAAATATTTCGCCCCTTTCGAGCCTTAGGGAATCCACGAAATTTGAAGTGAGATAAGACAAACCCTCCAATCCATACAAGGCTCTTGTAATGGATCGAACTTTAGAGTTCATGTAAAATGGACTTAGACTCTTCATTGAAGTTCAATCATGGAGAAATCGTTCTCCCAATGACCAAAAGAACCAACAAGAACCAAACGTTCTAACCCCAACACTATCGTCCCTACAACCTTTATATAGAGGCAAGGGAGCAATTACAGGGAACGGTTAATGGCAGTTACTAGCCGTTACTGGCAGTTACTTGTGGTTATCGGTGGTTACCAATAGCTACACGTGGATGACATAGTATTATCCACATCACCATTAATTAACAACATATTAAGGAAGTTACACAGTGGTTTCACGTCAGTTACATGACGGTTACACCATCTGACTCACATAGGAAACAGTCACTGTTCCATTAGATAGAACAATCCGTCAGACACATCTTTGTTTCTTCTAAGACAATAAAGTCACTGTTACCTCCCAGGTAACAACACTTTTTAATCATCTTAGACATCAAAGTCGTTGTTTCATACCAGGTAACAACACTTATGAATCAACTTGAACATCATGTCTAACTCTTGTCTTAGAGACATCGTTCCACTGTTACCCTATAGTAACATCCTGTTACCCTATAGGTAACATCACAATTCCTTAATATCTCCCTCTAGATCTCAACTAAGCTTACACGAGTGTGCACTCCGCACCCCCAAACCCGTGATATAGCTAAGTGAGTCCTTCATAGTGTCGTATGAATCCCGACCACACCAAATGGCACTGTTACCCCTAGGTAACAGTAGGTGATAACACTAAATCACCAACAATCCTCCCCTATTTTAGTGTAATCCCTGCTTCATAAAATAATCAGCCTTTGTCCCAAACTCGTGCATAAGCGAAAATGTCGTGACGATTGAATTTCCAATTTAGTGTAGTTACACATTTCAAACATCCGGGAATCATGGTGTCCTAAGGATTGAACCAATCAACCTCTTTGGATGAATGAAGATAACACACATACAAGTCTCGTTACACCTCCAAAGTTATAACTTGACTCTATTATAGCCTTGAGTCCATACCTATTCATGAATGTATACGAATCTCAACCCGAAGCTTCATGAAGCGGCAAAACTTCACATTCATATAGGTAGATCCTTTCATCATGCACCTACATTGCACTTTTCCAAAGGATAGGGTAGATCCTTTCATTATGCACCTACATTGCACTTTTTCAAAGGAACTATTAAGAAGACTACGCCTTCAACCTCCAACTTGTAGGAACAGAGCACACATTGGGGACTGTTACGATTGTGCTCACAGTTTCTAGGAATGGGCTTTCCACATTGAATTCTGTCCTAATTTTCATTAGGTAGGAATTGGGTATCCCATTGTTAGAAAGCTATGCGGGTCTTTCATTCTCATCCCCCTAGGTCTAACCACTTCGTCAAGTGATCATCCAACCTTATCTTCCATCAAATGGAAACTACTTAAATCAGACTATGTGTCATAAATCCATGAACTATGCTATACCACACATCAAAGATGTGACCTGGTATCAACAAGCATGATCGTTACCCTCTGGCCAAAGTTACTATGCTCACATAGTTGAAATCAGTTTTAGCCTTCACGAAGCATGGTAGATTTTCTTCCATAGTTGTTACCTTAACCCAGGCTACAACTCACACAACCAGCCTCGTTCCATTGTCAATCAGAATGCTAGATCGTTTTCCACCATCAAGGAACAGATGTTGTATCCCTAGTAGAAATATAGATCCACCTTTAGAGTAATAGTTCTCTAACCGATCCAACTTGCATTCAACATTTTCTTAATATCCAAGAAAATAATGACATTCTCAATAATGACAAGTATTCGATCCATGTCAAAAGACATTGTTCCAAAAGGACACGTTTCTAAACAAGAAACAAGTATTCATCCCTCAACCTCGTTTTCCAACCCATTCTCAATGCAATGAGACTGGGATAAAGATAAAACTCCTCTTTCCTCCCCTTTTATCTTAATCCCTAAGATAACATTAGCCTCTCCCATATCTTTCATGGAGAATTGTGATGAAAAAAATTTCACAAGATTTACTTGTCCTTGATCCGTTCCAAAGATCAATATGTCATCTTATGCATTTGTTTCTAGCACAAGAATGTCATTCACATTTCAATCCTTTCAACGGACATTGGATTTCAGGAGGGGAACAGTCAAGTTCAACCTCTCCAACCAACCATATCGTTGACATGAGTGAAAATCTCGCAACATTGTTTAACTCCTTCCTTATTAACCTGCATTCAAATGTAATTGTAAGTTTAAAACAAATTACATTATCAAAATGAAATGAAACCGACTAATCTATATGGAAACAGTAGAGTCGAATAGCCAATCTGTGTAACACAGTAGGGCCTTAACCAGTAGACTCAAGAGAGTAATCTGGATTTAGACATGAGTAATCTACACACTAGGTATAGTAGACTCATTTGGGAAACCTCCCCCTTTCGAGGAATGTTGCTCACTTCTAGTCTATCTTCAATAAACTATTAGTTCCCTTCGAGGAAACAATATGTGAGTCACTGTCATTGTTACCCTATGACTTACATAGAGTCATACAACATTTCAATGCAAATTAATCATGTCTTATCACTATGTAGTGATTAACATATCCATAGAAGGAATTCGTTCTCTTTAAAGAACATAACAAACACATTCCCTTTTAGAGAAAAACGTTCACTGATCCCTTCTAGGGAAACAGTCATCCGAAATTCGTTTAATCCAAAATTCCATTTTCGCCTTACATAATCATACATTAATCAATTTTATATGATTAAAACACCCTTACATATCACACATATCATTTCTCATTACGAGGTAGCAAGAAACCATGGATTTGTGTACAACACACTTCCATGCATGTGAAATTCTAATCTCATGACCGAAAGATCACACATGGCTTATAATGAACCATTACATATCATTCTCTTAGAATAATATCAAGACCAAAAGACTTTTCTTTCTCAAAACAAACTTGAGAAAACATGGATCAAATTCCATCGGATCTTGGTTCTTTTGTAGAACGACCAATCTAAGATCCATCATATGGTACCAGTTTCCGAGAAGACAACCAGTTTGAAGTTGGAGGAGATCAATGGTTTTTTGGTCGTCCTAGAAAAGAACCTAAGATCCGATGAAAGTGGATCCGACTTTCCCAAGTTTAATCTTGATAAATGAAGGCTTTTGGTCTTGATATTATTCTAAGGAATGATATGTAATGGTTGATTATAAGCTATGCGGGATCTTTTGGTCATGAGAGTAGAGTCACATGTATGGAAGTGTTTTGTACACAAGACTATGTTTTCTTGCTACCTCGTAATGAGAAATGATATGTGTGATTCCTAAGGGTGTTTTAATCATATAAAAGAGATTAATGTATGATTATGTAAGGCCAAATGGAATTTTGGATTAAACGAATTTCGGATGACTGTTTCCCTTGAAGGGATCAGTGAATGTTTTTCTCTAAAAGGGAATGCGTTTGTTTTGTTCTTTAAAACAGAACGAATTCCTTCTATGGATATGTTAATCACGAGATAGTGATAAGACATGATTAAATTTGCATTGAAATGTTGTACGACTCCATGTAAGTCATATGACAACAATCACAGTGACTCACATACTGTTTCCTCGAAGGGACTGATAGTTTATTGAATATAGACTGGAAGTGAGATATATTCCTCGAAAGGGGGAGGTTTCCCAAATGATTCTACTATACCTTGTGTGTAGATTACTCATGTTTAAATTCAGATTACTCTCTTGAGTCTACTGGTTAAGGCCCTACTGTGCTACACAGATTGGCTATTCGACTCTACTGTTTCCATACAGATTAGTCGGTTTCATTTCATTTTTCTAATGTATTATGGTTTAATTTTATAATTACATTTGAATGCAGGTTAATGAGGAAGGAGTTGAACAATGTTGCAGGATTTTCACTTATGTAACCGTTATAGTTGGTTGGAGAGGTTGAATATGACTGTTCCCCTCCTGAAATCCAATGTCCATTTGAAAGGATTGAAATGTCCTTGGAACTATGGTGAATGACACGTTACATAAGTGGTATAAGTGGCAACTTATGGAAAGTATTCCTTAAGGACAATATTCCGATGAAAGTGCTCTACTTGAGAGTAGTATTGTTCCTTGGAATTACACTTGCTATGTGAAGGGAACAGTTGTGTCTCTTGCAATGTATGTACATAGGGTTCCTGCATGAATTTTGGGATTAAGATAAAAGGGGAGGAAAGAAGAGTTTTATCTTTATCCCAGTCTCATTACATTGAGAATGGCTTGAGGTTGAGGGATCAATGTCCCTAGATAGGACAGGAAACGTGTCCTTGGGAACGATGTCATTTGACAACATGAATACTTGTTTCTTGTTTAGAAATGTTTCCCTCAACATTTCCTCTTGACAATGCCATTATTTTCTTGGATATAAGAAAATGTTGAATGCAAGTTGGATCGGTTAGAGAACTGTTACTCTAAAGGTGGTTGTATATTTCTACTAGGGATCAATATCTGTTCCTAGATGGTGGAAAACGATCTAGCATTCAAGTTTGACAATGGAACGAGGTTGGTAGTGTGAGTTGTAGCCTGGGTTAAGGTAACAGCTATGGAAGAAAATCTACCATGCTTCATGAACGCTAATACTGATTTCAACTATGTGGCCATAGTAACTCTGGCCAGAGGGTAACGATCATGCTTGTTGATACCAGGTCACATCTTTGATGTGTGGTATAGCATAGTTCGTGGATGTATGACACATAGTCTGATTTTAGTAGTTTCCATTCATTGGAAAACAAGGTTGGATGATCACTTGACGAAGTGTAAGGGGATGAGTATGAAAGACCCGCATAGCTTTCTAGCGATGGGACACCCAATTCCTACCTCATGAAAATTAGGACAGAATTCAATGTGGAAAGCCCATTCCTAGAAACTGTGAGCACAACCGTAACAGTCCCCATTGTGTGCTCTGTTCCTACAAGTTGGAGGTTGAAGGCGTAGTCTTCTTAATAGTTCCTTTGAAAAAGTGCAATGTAGGTGCATGATGAAAGGATCTACCCTATCCTTTGGAAAAGTGCAATGTCGGTGCATGATGAAAGGATCTACCTATTGATGTCTCTCATTTTGGAGGTGTTTTAGTAGTTGATTTCCCTTGTGAATATGTGTTTTTCATTCTCTTCTTTGTTAGTTTTGTTTCCTTTTTAGCTTAGTTCCCGGTTTTCTTCAAGAGTCGGAAACTATGCGAGTTTGTTTGTTTATGTAGGTAAAATGGCAAGAATGAGGACAATTTCGAGGAGCTAATGAAGGAGCCAAGTCAAGGAGTACAAGAGCCAAGCTAAGAATGAAGTGGAACCAAAGGAAACCAAGGAAGAAGACAAGGATCGAGGCCCTGGACCGAGATACATCAATTCGGGCCCGAGATCGAGCACTCAGTGAACCGGACCGACGTTCCCAACGTCGGGCCCGAGGTAGCTCCGTGTCGGTCCAAGTCGGCATAAGATTGGATTGTTCCCCAAGGCATATTTTTAACAACTTTCCACATTTGCCCCTTTCTAAATTGGGATTCCTTGGTCCCCAATCCAAGGAGAAGGTTAAGAGAGGAGATTAGTGATCAATTAGAGGTGTGAAGTGTGAGGGGGGACGGGTGGCACACACAACACCAACCCAAATTCACTCTCAAAGGCTCAAGGAAGACTTGGAGAGCAAGGAGAAGAGAAGAGAAGGAAGAGAAGGAGAGATCGGTGGAGAAGAGAGGAGGAATTGTGAGTTTTGTACTTTGTTTTGCTTTGATCTAGTAGAATTGAGAATTGGATTTTGTAGACACTTTGGATTTGAATGCAATTGAAGTTTGATTGGATGTTGATGATTGAGATTTGCTTGATTTCCCTTTTGATTATGCTTTTCTCTTACCATATGGAGTAGATTCCATAGTCTTGGGCTATGGGGGAATCCCCTAGCTAGATTTGGGTAGAAAACCCCAATTCCATAGCCTTGAGTGCTTGATTTGTGAATCCTCTCTACATTGAGCTTCAATTCTCTTGTGAAAGCAAGGGATCTAGAGCTTGTGTTTGGTAAGAGTAAGCGAAAGTGGTCTCGATCCCATCACAAGTCTCTAGCATCGAAGGTGACGCGAAAGCTCCCTTGGGTCGAGGTGTAGATTGGAGGGATTCGGGGCGAACAACCTCGATCTCACTAGAATCAAACACTTATTGGTTGAATTGAGGAAGAATATCCAAGTCTAGTTGGGGGAGAAACCCAAAAACCCAAGACCGATCTACTAATTGTTCAAGACCGAGATACCCAGTACATCGGGCCTGACTTGCACCACGTCGGTCCCGACCATCTTGACCTCGATCCTACCTCGGACCGAAGTGACTTGTGTCGGTCCGAGGAGATCTCTTTTGTTTTCCTTCGTTTTGTCTTTATTTTCTCCTCTTTTTAGTCTTTTCGGGTACTCTCGACGCACGAACTCCCGTGTGTTCGACACCCTACCTCTTTACTACAATTTGAGGTTCGGTTTTATAAATTTAAATTGTGAGACCCTCCGATCCCGGACCGATCAGAATTTTGGCGCCGTTGCCGGGGAGTTCTACTTGTTCGAGGTACCCATCTTTTTTGAGTCTTTGATTTTTGGTAGTGATTTGGGTGAGGGACTAGCCCAAACCTCTTGTTTGTTTTGATTTGGTTTTTGTTTGTGTCTTTGGTTGTAGGTGCATGCGAGCTAGTTCCGTCCGAGGAACCTTTGAGCTCGACTTAGTGTGTGACCCGGAGAGTATTCTAAGGCAAGCCCGAAAGAAGAAGAGGATGGCGGACCAAGCCCGAGATGAGGAGTTTGAGAGGATGAGAGCCGACATGGCTCGCTTGCAAATTGAGATGGCAAACCGAGATGCCGAGGCCCGTAGAGAGAGGGAGCAAAGGATAAGGTTGGAGGCCCAAATCAACACTCAACCCCGGAATGCTAGACAATACATGCATCCGGAGTTGAAGGTCCCGGAGCCGGCCATCGTCTTGCCGGAGGTGTCAAGGAATTTTGAGATAAAAACTCAATTTATCTCACTCATCAAGAGAGAGCAATTCCAAGGGAGGCCAAATGAGTGTCCGATTGAGCATGTGAAGCAATTCAAGGACCTTTGTGAGACCATTTCCACGGATGATGAGACACTTGAGTATGTGCTACTCAAAGCCTTCAAGTGGTCTTTGGGAGGCAAGGCTTTGCATTGGTTGGAGAGTCAAGCACCGCGATCCATCACGTCATGGAGGGCCCTAAATGAAGCATTCTTGATGAAATTCTTCCCGCCCACCAAGACGACGGAGCTTAGAAGGAAGATTGCTAGTTTCCAACAAGGAGCTCATGAGCCACTTTTCGAGGCGTGGGATAGGTTAAAAGAGATGTTGAGGGCGTGTCCGACACATGGTCAACAACCCTATGTCCTTCAAGACATCTTCTTCCAAGGAATCAACACCGCCACGAAAGATAAATTGAACCTCCATACCGATTGTGGGTTCATAGACTTGCCGCCGGAACAAGCATGGGAGTTGTTGGATAAACTCTCGGATTATGAGGCGATGTATGGTGCTAGCAATGTGAGCAAGGAAGCAAGAGTCCATGGAGAAGGGCCGAAGAGGCTCTACGATCCCAAAAGTGAAGAGGTGGACAAAGATGTGAAGATCCAATTCTTGGAGGATGAATTGAACAAAATGAGGAGAAAGATGAGTTATGCCCAACAAACTACAAGAGCATGTGAAGAGTGTGGTTCTTTGAAGCATGGAGCACAAGAGTGCCCGAATGAGCGCCAAGTTCGGTTGGCGGAACAAATTGAGGAGGCTCATTATGTCTAAAGATCGGAGGAAGATCTAATTTCAACAATGGAGGAAGGTGGAACCAAGGGCAAGCAAGTGGCTACAACAACAACTTCAACCAAAACGAGCCAAGGGCCCAACCACCACCATACCGACCTCCGGGGTTCTATGAGCAAGCACCTCAATGGGCTCAAGACTTGAAGGATCGATTCACCAACGTGGAGAGAAGAGTTGATGAGATGGGTGCTCAATTCAAAGAGTTTGGTGTTTGGAGAAGGCAAGTGGACAATCAATTTGTTCACATGGCGAATCAACTTCCAAGAGAGGAAGGGAGACTCCCGGGCCGACCCGAGGAGAATCCCCGTGCCCCACAACAACAAAATGAAGTTCGAGCCATAGGATTAAGGAGTGGACGGAGTTTGCCCGAGCCACAAGTTCCAAGATCAAGAGAAGATTGTCGGACCGAGGTTCCCAGCACCTCGGACCGACATACCCAGATGTCGATCCGGAGAATGGAGGAAGTCCCCTGGAGTGGACCGAGGTTGAACCCAACTCGGGCCCGACTTGCCCTGAAGTCGGCCCGACGTGCCCAGACACTCTCTGCCCTGGGACCGATGTCCCTGAAGTCGGTCCCGAGGTACTCCCAACGTCGATCCAAGGTGGAGTTGTTGAGAAAGATCGATCCAAGGAGGTTGATCCAAGCAAGAAGCAAAGTGGCACAACTCTTCCATATCCTATGAAGAAGCCCAAGGAGATTGTTGAGGGCAAGTTCAAGCGGTTCTTGAAGCTTTTGCAAGGCTTGAACATTACCATTCCTTTCACCGATGCTCTAAGTGAGATGCCATCTTATGCAAAGTTCTTGAAGGAAATCTTGAGCAAGAAGAGATCAATTGTTGAGATGCAAGATGAGGTGAAGATCTTGGAGCTACCTCAAAAGCTTGGTGATCCCGGAAGATTTGCCATCACTGTGGGTGTCGGACCGAGGAAGTTTCAAGCGTTGTGTGACCTTGGAGCAAGTACAAGTGTTATACCATACACCATATGGAAGTCAACCACCATGGGACTCATTGCTCCGGTTAACATGAGATTGACCATAGCCGACGGAACATCAATTGAGCCAATTGGAGTGGTGGAAGATTACCCATTGTGTATAGAGGGGCATTATGTACCTACGGATTTCGTTGTGGTTGACATGTTAGAAGTGCCGGGTGAGCCTATCATTTTGGGGAGACCATTCCTAGCTACGGTTGGAGCCATCATAGATGTGAAGAAAGGTTACTTGTCCCTCGAATTTGGAGGAGTAGAGCTCGATTTCTCTTTCAAGTCAACTTCAAAGGAAGCATTGCATAGAGAAGCCAAGATGGTTCAATTTCTTCCAAATGGAGTGCAATGGGAGGCTATATCCAACAAGCTAAGTACAAGGAAGCTAGAGTTGAAAGCCATCCCACCGCCTTATGGAGTTGAAGTGAAAAATGAAGGGGTGATTGCTCATCAAGAGGAAGACGAGAAAGTGGAGAGAGGGATGACTTACTTGGAGGTATTCAAAGCCGAAACGGAGGAAACTCAAGCACCATCGGAGCCTTCGCACGAGCTAAAGGAGCTTCCAAAGGACTTGAGGTATGCCTTCCTTGGCCCTAACTCTTCATTACCCGTAATTGTGAATGCTAATTTGAATAATGAAGAAGAGTCTAAATTGTTAGCGGTCTTAAGAAAGCATAGGGGGGCCTTAGGGTATTCATTAGAGGAACTTAAGGGAATCTCACCATCAATTTGCATGCATAGGATCTATATGGAAGACAATCATAAACCCACTATTGAACCACAAAGAAGATTGAATCCTAATATGAAAGAAGTGGTTAAAAGTGAGATACTTAGAATGTTGGATGCGGGAATCATCTTCCCAATTTCGGATAGCAAATATGTGAGTCCCGTGCATGTAGTTCCGAAAAAGGGTGGATTGACCGTAGTGCAAAATGAAAAAGGAGAAATGATTCCTACAAGAACCACTACAAAATGGCGCATGTGCATTGATTACCGAAAGTTAAATAGTGGTACTCATAAGGATCATTTTCCCCTTCCTTTTATTGACCAAGTCCTTGAAAGATTAGCACAACATGAATACTTTTGCTACCTTGATGGGTATAGTGGATTTTGGCAAATCCCTATTCACCCCGATGATCAAGAGAAGACGACTTTTACATGTCCCTATGGAACGTTCGCCTATAGGCGTATGCCTTTCGGTTTGTGTAATGCCCCGGCAACGTTTCAAAGGTGCATGATGTCCATCTTCTCCGACATGGTAGAGGAAATAGTGGAAGTATTCATGGATGATTTTTCGGTCTATGGTTCCTCTTTTGATGCTTGCTTGGCTAATTTGGATAGAGTGTTGGCTAGATGTGAAGAGACTAACCTTGTGCTTAATTGGGAAAAATGTCATTTCATGGTTAAGGAAGGAATAGTCTTAGGGCATTTAATTTCTAGTAGAGGAATAGAAGTTGATAGGGCCAAGATAGAGATCATTGAAAAACTTCCCCCACCTACTTGTGTGCGTGATGTGCCGAGCTTTTTAGGTCATGCGGGCTTTTATAGACGCTTCATCAAAGATTTCTCTAAAATCTCAAAACCATTGTCTAACCTCTTGATGAAGGATGTTCCCTTCGAATTTTCCGAGGATTGCATGAGTGCATTTTGTAGGTTGAGAGATGCTTTGGTTTCGGCACCCATCATGGCGTCACCCGATTGGAATCTTCCCTTCGAAGTGATGTGTGATGCAAGTGATTTCGCCGTGGGAGCCGTTCTTGGGCAAAGAAAGGAGGGAAAGTTGCATGCCATCTACTATGCAAGTAAAACCTTGGATGAAACTCAATGTAAATATACAACTACGGAAAAGGAATTCCTAGCGGTGGTATTTGCATTTGAGAAATTCCGGTCATATCTTGTGGGGTCTAAGGTGGTGGTCTATACGGATCATGCGGCAATCAAGTACCTCATGAAGAAGAAAGATGCAAAACCAAGGCTTTTGAGATGGATGCTTCTTCTTCAAGAATTTGACCATGAGATCAAGGATAAAGTGGGCTCGGAGAATTTGGTGGCCGATCATCTATCCCGGTTGCCCGTGGAGTACATGAAGGAGATGGGAGATGGTGTGGAAATAGATGACATGAGGGCGGATGAGGGTCTAATGAGTAGCAAGAAGGAACAAAGGGATGGATCGACCAAGCTAGACAGTCGGGCCCGAAGTATGGAACATCGGACCGAGGTACTGGGTACCTCGGACCCGTGGTCTGTGACGTCGGTCCAAGAAGAGATGTGCACTTGTTCGACCCGATCGACGTCTCCACATGTCGGGCTCAATACCTTGCAATGTCGGTCCATGAAATCAAGTAAGATCCTTCACTCGGTCTCCATTCCTTCTCATCCTAAATTGATTAAATCTTCACCTCCTACTTGTCTATTATCTATTGAATCCACAAAACGAAGGGTCGCTCCTTGGTTTGCGGATTTTGCTAACTTTGTTGTAGGGGGAGTGATCCCACCAAATTTGTCTTACTTGGCTAGGAAGAAATTCTTACATGATGCTAGGCAATATTATTGGGATGATCCGTACCTATACAAGGAGGGGAGCGATAGAATCTATAGACGGTGCATTCCAAGTGAGGAGGTTGAAAGTGTCATTCGCCATTGTCATTCTTTGCCAACCGGAGGGCATGCTAAGAGTTCAAAAACCACGGCCAAAATTCTTCATTGTGGGTTCTATTGGCCAACCATGTTCAAAGATGTTCATGAGTATGTGAAGAGATGTGAGGAGTGCCAAAGAGAAGGGAATTTGTCAAGGAGAAATGAGACTCCGCAAACCAGAATTCTAGAGGTGGAG
Source organism: Polygonum maritimum (assembly GCA_963924305.1). Taxonomy (NCBI): domain Eukaryota; kingdom Viridiplantae; phylum Streptophyta; class Magnoliopsida; order Caryophyllales; family Polygonaceae; genus Polygonum; species Polygonum maritimum. The sequence continues at coordinate 12,156,425 of OZ002735.1, read as the reverse complement.
CTCTTTGATGTATGGGGGATCGACTTTATGGGACCTTTCCCAACGTCGGGCCCATACAAATACATTTTGGTGGCCGTTGATTATGTTTCTAAATGGGTGGAAGCCATCCCAACAAGGACCAATGATGCAAGAGTTGTGATGAAGTTCTTGAAGAGCAACATCTTTTCTAGATTCGGCGTGCCAAGAGTTCTCATTAGTGATGGTGGTCCTCATTTCATTGAAAGATGTTTCGAGAATGTGTTGATTAAGTATGGGGTGTCTCACCGGGTTGCTACCCCTTATCATCCTCAAACAAGTGGTCTAGTGGAAGTCTCAAATCGTCAAATCAAGGCCATTTTGGAGAAGACGGTGTCTAAATCAAGAAAAGATTGGTCATCCAAGCTTGATGATGCACTTTGGGCTTATAGAACCGCTTACAAGACACCCTTGGGGACTACACCTTTCAATCTAGTGTATGGAAAGGCGTGCCACCTCCCGGTGGAATTGGAACACCAATCCAAATGGGCTTTAAAGGAGATGAATTGGGATGTGAACTTGGCCGGAGAAAAGAGGTTCCTAGACCTTCATGAACTAGGGGAGTTGCGTTTGAAGGCTTACGAAAACGCCAAGTTGTACGAAGAGAAAACTAAAAGATGGCATGATAGGAAGTTGGTCCCAAAAACTTACCAAGTTGGAGACAAGGTTCTTCTCTTTAATGCACGACTTCGGTTCTTTCCGGGCAAGCTTCGAACGAGGTGGAGTGGACCGTTCGTGGTACATCGCATACATTCTCAAGGAGCGGTAGATTTGATAGATGAGGATGGAACTATCTTTCGAGTTAATGGTCATCGAGTGAAGAAGTACTATGACAAACTCGACCCAAGTGAAGAAGTAAGAGCCTCTTGGGCTCTCCTCTTATCAAACTAAGCCTCCACTTGCCATGCAAGAATAAGGAAATTGTGAGTTTTCTCTACTCTTCTCTTTACTTTTAAGTTTTGATTTCTTTTGATGAGGACATCAAAATTTTAAGTATGGGGTGGGTTAGTAGCTCATTAGTTCCATGTGTAGGTTGCTTGTGTTTGTGTTTTTCTTGTTTAAAGGATGTTTCTTTTGGATAGTGGCATGATGAATGATGATTGAATTTTATGGCATGAATGGATGAGTTTGTTTGTTTTGTTTGAGAAAATTTTTGCAAAAAAATCCATAAAAATTCGAAAAAATTGTGTGAAAAAGAACAAAAAGATTTTGTTTTTGGACTAGGAATTCCCATCTTAGATGTCCATATGAAGGCTAATGATGATGTGAGCATGTAAAGTCCTTTGCATATTTTTGGATAGTTTAGCCTCTAAATGGATGTTGTTTTTGATGTGATATGATATCTTGCATGTTTTTATTGAGCACATGAGTTCTTGGATGAGTTTTGATGCAACTAAGCTAGAGTGAACCTTGTGAGATGATTTTTTAGGGATGTTTCTTCATATTGCATATCCCTCATTTTCTTGTGTGATTAGCTCATGCATGCTTAGTAAAACTTGCTATTGCGGTGTTTATCTATTTTCCGAGACCAATATGAGATTTGTTCTATGCTTTGTCACATTGATTTGAACTTTGTTTCGTTTAGTCACAAAATATTCCATTTCCTACCTTGAAGATAAACCGTTGTTTGTAGCCCCGTTTTAGCCTTAGACCTTTGTTTGAAACTCCTCAAAAATATGAGTGCTAGCCTATATGACTTGACCCTTATGGGATTGGACTTTAGTGAGAGGTTTTGAAGAATATTTGGAGAGTTGAGATTCTCTTTGGTGGAAGGGCAAAGAAAGGGAGTTATAAACCAAGTGGGTAGTGCATCTTTGTTGTAAAGAAAGAAAAAAAAGTTGGAAAAATAGTGGATTGAAAGCAAAGTGCTTAAAGTGAGAAAAGGGTACCGACCGAGTTAAAGTGCACATCGGGCCCGAGTTAGTGCAAGTCGATCCTAAGTGAAAAAAAAAGTGTGAAAAATCCAACAAAAAGTGTAGTGCAAAGATGAAGTGGAATGTTTAGTGAAAAAGTGGGTTGAAAGTTGAAAAAAAAAAGAGAAAAATCAAAGTCTTTTGGATGAGTGAAAGTTGAAAGTGGAAGAATTTGGTGAAGTTGGTGAGAGACTAGAAAGTTCAATCCCCATTATAAGCACCACAAGACCAAAATGATTCCTACCTTGAGAAACACCAAAAGCCCCATTACAACCCGGCCGAATGGAACCTCTTTGAGGACTTCCATTGAGCCAAGTTCATATTCTTTGTGTGCATTGTAATAGGTATCTCTAGGTGGAGGAATTGGTGATATTAGCTTCAATTGTAAAGCTTTTACTTGCATGTTTTATGAGTATGAGTGTTCATTGCTAAGCCTAAACACATGATGAGTGATACACATTTCTATATCCCTAAAGTGAGGCTTTGTTGCATTAGACTATATTCCTTGAACACTTGATCATGTGTGATGACGTAATCTTGCTAGCATATCTATCACTTGTGCTTGATTGAGTTTTTCATATGAGGCTTTACTTGAAGATTGTGCTTCGGTCTTGCTTACATTGTTATTGCTTGAGGACAAGCAAGTTTAAGTATGGGGTATTCTGATGTCTCTCATTTTGGAGGTGTTTTAGTAGTTGATTTCCCTTGTGAATATGTGTTTTTCATTCTCTTCTTTGTTAGTTTTGTTTCCTTTTTAGCTTAGTTCCCGGTTTTCTTCAAGAGTCGGAAACTATGCGAGTTTGTTTGTTTTTGTAGGTAAAATGGCAAGAATGAGGACAATTTCGAGGAGCTAATGAAGGAGCCAAGTCAAGGAGTACAAGAGCCAAGCTAAGAATGAAGTGGAACCAAAGGAAACCAAGGAAGAAGATAAGGATCGAGGCCCTGGACCGAGATACATCAAGTCGGGCCCGAGATCGAGCACTGAGTGAACCGGACCGACGTTCCCAACGTCGGGCCCGAGCTAGCCCCGTGTCGGTCCAAGTCGGCATAAGATTGGATTGTTCCCCAAGGCATATTTTTAGCAACTTTCCACATTTGCCCCTTTCTAAATTGGGATTCCTTGGTCCCCAATCCAAGGAGAAGGTTAAGAGAGGAGATTAGTGATCAATTAGAGGTGTGAAGTGTGAGGGGGGACGGGTGGCACACACAACACCAGCCCAAATTCACTCTCAAAGGCTCAAGAAAGACTTGGAGAGCAAGGAGAAGAGAAGAGAAGGAAGAGAAGGAGAGATCGGTGGAGAAGAGAGGAGGAATTGTGAGTTTTGTACTTTGTTTTGCTTTGATCTAGTAGAATTGAGAATTGGATTTTGTAGACACTTTGGATTTGAATGCAATTGAAGTTTGATTGGATGTTGATGATTGAGATTTGCTTGATTTCCCTTTTGATTATGCTTTTCTCTTACCATATGGAGTAGATTCCATAGTCTTGGGCTATGGGGGAATCCCCTAGCTAGATTTGGGTAGAAAACCCCAATGCCATAGCCTTGAGTGCTTGATTTGTGAATCCTCTCTACATTGAGCTTCAATTCTCTTGTGAAAGCAAGGGATCTAGAGCTTATGTTTGGTAAGAGTAAGCGAAAGTGGTCTCGATCCCATCACAAGTCTCTAGCATCGAAGGTGACGCGAAAGCTCCCTTGGGTCGAGGTGTAGATTGGAGGGATTCGGGGCGAACAACCTCGATCTCACTAGAATCAAACACTTATTGGTTGAATTGAGGAAGAATATCCAAGTCTAGTTGGGGGAGAAACCCAAAAACCCAAGACCGATCTACTAATTGTTCAAGACCGAGATACCCAGTACATCGGGCCCGACTTGCACCACGTCGGTCCCGACCATCTTGACCTCGATCCTACCTCGGACCGAAGTGACCTGTGTCGGTCCGAGGAGATCTCTTTTGTTTTCCTTCGTTTTGTCTTTATTTTCTCCTCTTTTTAGTCTTTTCGGGTACTCTCGACGCACGAACTCCCGTGTGTTCGACACCCTACCTCTTTACTACAATTTGAGGTTCGGTTTTATAAATTTAAATTGTGAGACCCTCCGATCCCGGACCGATCACCTATATGAATGTGAAGTTTTGCCGCTTCATGAAGCTTCGGGTTGAGCTTCGTATACATTCATGAATAGATATGGACTCAGGGCTATAATAGAGTCAAGTTATAACTTTGGAGATGTAACGAGACTTGTGTGTGTGTGTGTTATCTTCATTCATCGAAAGAGGTTGATTGGTTCAATCCTTAGGACACCATGATTCCCGGATGTTTGAAATGTGTAACTACACTAAAGTGGAAATTCAATCGTCACGACATTTTCGCTTATGCACGAGTTTGGGACAAAGGCTGATTATTTTATGAATCAGGGATTACACTAAAATGGGGGAGGATTGTTGGTGATTTTAGTTTTATCACCTACTGTTACCTAGGGGGTAACAGTGCCATTTGGTGTGGTCGGGATTCATACGACACTATGAAGGACTCACTTAGCTATATCACGGGTTTGGGGGTGCGGAGTGCACACTCGTGTAAGCTTAGTTGAGATCTAGAGGGAGATATTAAGGAATTATTATGTTACCTATAGGGTAACAGGATGTTGCTATAGGGTAACAGTGGAACGGTGTCTCTAAGACAAGAGTTAGACATGATGTTCAAGCTGATTCATAAGTGTTGTTACCGATATGTAACAACGACTCAGATGTCTAAGATGATTGACAAGTGTTGTTACCTGGGAGGTAACAATGACTTTATTGTCTTAGAAGTAACAAAGATGTGTCTGACAATTTGTTCTACTTGATGGAACAGTGACTGTTTCCTTATGGATCAGATGGTGTAACCGTCATGTACTTGACGTGAAACCACTTTGTAACTTCCTTGATATGTTGTTAATTAATGGTGACGTGCATAATACTTTGTCTTCCACGTGTGGTTTTTGGTAACCACCGATAACCACATGTAACTGCCAGTAACGGCTAGTAACTGCCATTAACCGTTCCCTGTAACTGCTCCCTTGCCTCTATATAAAGGCTGTAGGGACGATAGTGTTGGGGCTAGAACGTTTGGTTCTGGTTGGTTCGAAGGGTTCTTTTGGCCTGATTGAACTTCATAAACGAGTCTAAAGTCCATTTTACATGAACTCTAAGGTTCGATCCATTACAAGAGCCTTGTATGGATTGGAGGGTTTGTCTTATCTCACTTCAAATTTCGCGGATTCCCTAAGGCTCGAAAGGGGCGAAATATTTGATTTCGGAAAGTGACTCCACGATTCAAACCTATATCGGTACAGGTACATATGATTGATCTACTGAAGAAAGTTTGTCTTCAACAACTTCCACGAAGAGGCGTTCTACAACAACAACAGAGCACTGTTGGGCTCTCTACAACAACTTTTCCCACCGAAGATCTTCAATCTGCTGGTTGTCTTCTCAGAAACTGGTACCATATGATTGATCTCAAAATATTTGATTTCGAATGTTGGATTCTTGATTTCTCTTGTAGGTGTTGGGCTCTCTACAACAACTGTTCCCACCGAAGATCTTCAATCTGCTGGTGCCTGGCATTGTTCCCCCTATAACAGCAACTCTGTCGAACCAGGGAACAGTGTTTTGTTGTTGTTGTAGAACGCCTCTTCGTGGAAGTTGTTGAAGACGAACTTTCTTCAGTAGATCAATCATATGTACCTGTACCGATATAGGTTTGAATCGTGTAGTCACTTTCCGAAATCAAATATTTCGCCCCTTTTGATCCTTAGGGAATCCACGAAATTTGAAGTGATAAGACAAACCCTCCAATCCATACAAGGCTCTTGCAATGGATCGAACTTTAGAGTTCATGTAAAATGGACTTAGACTCTTCATTGAAGTTTAATCATGGAGAAATCGTTCTCCCAATGACCAAAAGAACCAACAAGAACCAAACGTTCTAACCCCAACACTATCGTCCCTACAACCTTTATATAGAGGCTAGGGAGCAATTACAGGGAACGGTTAATGGCAGTTACTAGACGTTACTGGGAGTTACTTGTCGTTATCGGTGGTTACCAATAGCTACACGTGGATGACATAGTATTATCCACATCACCATTAATTAACAACATATTAAGGAAGTTACACAGTGGTTTCACATCAGTTACATGACGGTTACACCATCTGACTCACATAGGAAACAGTCACTGTTCCATTAGATAGAACAATCCGTCAGACACATCTTTGTTCCTTCTAAGACAATAAAGTCACTGTTACTTACCAGGTAACAACACTTGTTAATCATCTTAGACATCAAACTCGTTGTTCCATACCAGGTAACAACACTTATGAATCAACTTGAACATCATGTCTAACTCTTGTCTTAGAGACATCGTTCCACTGTTACCCTATAGTAACATCCTGTTCCCTATAGGTAACATCACAATTCCTTAATTTCTCCCTCTAGATCTCAACTAAGCTTACACGAGTGTGCACTCCGCACCCCCAAACCCGTGATATAGATAAGTGAGTCCTTCATAGTGTCGTATGAATCCCGACCACACCAAATGGCACTGTTACCCCTAGGTAACAGTAGGTGATAACACTAAAATCACCAACACTTGACCACTTGTTCTTCTAAGTTAAGAGTGATTTCTAACCCATGACTTGCTTGTTTGGTTGAAGTTTCTTTGGTTTGAAGCATGATTCTTTAAGTTATTAATCTTAATAATTGGATTGAGCATGCATAAGAAGTTGAAATTTTGAATTGTTTATGAAGTTCTAGATATATATACCTTGTGAGATTATTTTGAGCCTTTTATTGCATATTTGCATCTATTTCTTGAGTGTATCACTTTGATTGTCTAGCTCTAGAACTTGCGTTTAGACTTTTTTTCAAGACTACATTACATGATTTAAATGCATGACATTAAGAGGATTGAGACATGTTCATTAGCTCATATTATCCTTATCTACCTTGCATTATTCCTTATTTTGATAGCCCATAATTTTGAGCCTATTAGCCTTATTTTGTAGGTCCACAAAAATAATTCCTAGCCGATTAAGCTTGACCCATCTGGGAATTAGGATTTAGCTAGAGTTGTTTTTTTTTGTGGTATTATGGAGATGGTTTGAAAGAAGAAAAGGAAGAATGACAGATTGAAAGAAAAAAGATTAGGAGTTGAGAAAAAGAAAAAAAAGTAATATTTCATAAGAAAGAAGGAAAAAAAAGAGAAGAAAAAATAAATGTGAAATTGGATGAAAAGAGCTGAAAGAATAAAGTGATGAGAAAGAGGTGAAATAAGTTGGTGGAATTATGAAGTTGAAAGTGGTTTTTTTGTAATTTGGGTTTTTGCTAGCACTAGTTCCCGGATTTTTAGCACCACGAGACCAAATATTTCCCTGCCTATTTGGTTATACCCTGGCTCCGTTACAACCTTTGAAAGTCCTCATGATTTTTGTTGTGTGTTTAGTCATTCGTAGTGGAGATTTAGAACACTGATGCAAGCTTATGGTAGTCTAACTTTCAAAGTTGATTTTGAGTGAAACACATATCCTCAAACACTTAAGTGAGAGTGCAAAATACATTCCCTTGGTGAGGTCTAGAATGGATGAATGATTTAATTTTGAATACTTTTATTCCATGTATGCAATGATGTCTTGGTTAAGGTTTAACTTGATTGATGAAATGTGGATTTAATTGAGATGGACTAGTTGTGGTGTGACTTTGATTTTATTTCTTGCTTGAGGACAAACAAGATTCAAGCATGGGGAAATTTGATAAACACATGTTAGGTAGTATTTTAGGGCATGTTTAGTTAGGATTTTCATGGTTTTTGGTTTAGTTTTGTTTAGTTTTGCTAGTTTTGTTAGTTTGTTAGAAAGATTCGGATATCTACACTTTGTTGTGGTTTTTGATTATAGATGTTGTTGGGACGATATTAAGGACGCCAGTCATTAATATCTAACCAATAATGATCGTCCCTAGTTTTGATAATGACAAACTCAAAGGTATTTGATAAGTTGTCCAAGTGTTGATCTCAGGTAAGTCTAGAGGACGCACATGAGTGAAAAGGACAACAATTGAATGGGAGTCCCTAAGCTGTAGGGACGCACTCCATCAAAACTTCCAGAGCTGAACATAAGAATGGAGTCCGTGCGTAGATAGGACGGCGTCCTCATCAAGAAGGGACGCGCGCCTAAATACGGACGAAGTTCAAATTCAAACCAAGGCCGCCCCAACATGATTACATCACATTCGGCCGTAGTCCTCAGAAGGAAGCTTCCTATGTCTGGGCACGTGTGAACAATTCCAAAGATGTCGCTTTCCCAAAGATGGTCCCCTGACCACGCGGAGGCTTCCCAAGCGTCAACAGAGTTGACTTCCTTAAGATGCAAATCGCACCGTTGAAAGAAGATGACAGATCCTGCCTAAGCTTCAGAGGACTGTTGAGAGGGTTTACCTTGAAAAAATAAATTTGTCAAGACCCCGCTGAGTATAGCGAAGTCAGGATCGTCCATGGGAGTTAGTAGATCTATAGTCTAGCAATCAAACTACGAAAGCAAAACGAAACAAAACAAAGCAAAACGAGCAAACAAACACAAATCACACTTTCTGAGGGGGGTCGCGGCCGACCTAGGGGAGGTCGCGGCCGACCTACAACAGCACATAACAACACACTAAAAACACCTACTGAGGGGGGTCGCAGCCGACCAGTTGCAGGTCGGGGCCGACCTTTCTGGGCACGGGAATTTGTTTCGTAAAAACAGGGGAAACAACTAGGGGTAGGGATTCACCACAACATAAGCATGCATTCAAACAAGGATAAAAGACCAACTCAACTTGTAATCTCATGGGTGACTTTCGTCACAAAAGAACACATTAAGATCTCAACTTTCATAAAGATGTTAACATGCAATCCAACTTGTTGTCTAAGGGTTTTAACTTTCATCTTCACCCAAATAGTTCCAATTCACAATATAACCTTTCAATTCGATTGCAAAAGAGAACATGTCCCAATTTTCATTAAGGAATTAAGTATGCAAGGAGGATTGAAGGATAGAGGTTACAAGTCAAGCATAGATCTAGAATCAAGATCCAAGATGCATTCTCATGGTGGGTTTCACCCCAACCCTAGCAAAAAGACTACTCACACATCACAAACACACAAACAACAAAAGAGAAGAGGAAGACATAATCGAAAACAACAACTTAAATTAAACAAAGAGATCCAAACTTACAAACTTTACAACTCCACAAATCTCTCCCTACAAACCCTTGTCTTCCATCTTCCTCCTCTCCTCCTCCATGCCCACCCTCTTCCCTCCTCCCAAAGAGGGAGAGTGAGAGAGCCCCCTCCACTCTCTAACCTAGCTCTCTTCCCACACAAGCCAAGCCTCCTAGAAAAGGAGCCCAAAAGCCCCTTAAATAGAAGTAAAAAAGTCAACTTTAAAGGCTGCCAAGTCTGCCACTTTGTCCCCCTTTTCGAATTTCAAAATTCCCGCAAAAGCATTACTTGGGCGGCAAGCATCACACGGGCCGACCTCGGGTAGGTCGGTGCTGAGGGGGGTTGCTGCCGACCAAGGGGGGGTCGGCGCCGACCTGTTGCAGGAGGTGGGACTTTTCTCGTTTTGTTTCGTTCTTGCTCCATTGCCTAACATTCTTTTGGGGTTTCTTTTTCGATGATTCTTGGGTTTCTTTTAGACTTCTTGTAGCTTCTTTTGAGAGACTTTTTGACTTGAAGATCCATCCTTGAAATCCTTGAAAAGCTCCACTTGACTTGACTACGAACACTGCAACACCGTCATCTCCTAGAATGCTCGAAAAGCTCGAAAACTCCTCTAAAATGCTCAAAATACCTACAAAACACGAATGCAAACACAAACGACTCCAACTCTAGAAAGAGAGTGGAATTCTCATGCAAAACACACAAAAACATAGGAAAACATGCAAATCAAACTAGAAAACAACCTAAGATTTCTAACTAAAAAGCACGACATCAAAATACCCCATACTTAGACTTGCTTGTCCTCAAGCAATAACTCACATGCATCACTAACAAATAACAAGCTCAAGAATGCCTCTAAGGAAAAGGTAAGCACAAGTAGAATGATGATCGAATAACTTCAATATCATAGCACACATGTGTAAATTCTAAGCAATAACAATCCAACCTCATAAGGGCAATGTGTTTCATTGACTTTCAAGTGTTTAGGATATATCAATGAGCACTCAATCTCAATTCCAAATGCACAACCTCATAGACAATGGGAATTATATTCAAAATTTTCCACCGAAGAAATCAAAACAAGTTAAATCATCAAAAGAACTTGGGTGGCTCAATGAAAACTTCAATGAAGTTTCATTCGGCCGGGTTGTAATGGGGCTCGGTATTTCAATGGGTGTGGAATAATTTGGTCTTGTGGTGCTAACGAATCCGGGAACCTAGACTCCTAGACTTCAAAACTCAACTACACTCAACCAACTCTTCTTTTTTCCTCCAAACACCAAACACTTCAAACTTTTCAAAGCTCACTCTTCTTCACTTCACCTACTTCTTTGTCTTTCTTCTTATGAAGAAGCCTTGGCTCTTGCACTTATTCACACAACCTCTCTTTTTGATTTTTCTTCTCTCTCTCTCTCTTTTTTTTTAATTTTTCACGACAGTTTCTCCATGGTCTGGAGGAGGTCGGCTGCGACCTAAGGGTGGTCGGGCCCGACCTTCGACTGAGAGCTTCTCTTTTTCACTACACATGTGCTACCCGAGCCAAAACTTCATCTTTTTCCATTCTTTTCTTAAGACAACTCCTTTATTCTCCACCTTCATAATCTCTTCATTTGCACCCCTCATCCACATCAACATCACAATCCATTCTAAGTCCTAATTCCCGGATTAATGGGGTCAAGATAATGGCTAGGATACTTTTGTGGGGCTAGAAATAAGGCTGAAGCTCAAACAAGGGGCTTCAAAACAAGGGATCATGCATAGGTAGGATAGAAAGGATAGAAATAGGCTAATGAAAATAAGTTCAATATCATTTGATCTAACAAGTAATGAATGTATCTCCATTGGTTTCAAATTTCAAATAAGCATGCCATTGTCAAGTGATAAATGCATTTGGAAGAGTAAAAATCACACATGAAAAACCAAGGAATAAAACATACATTCCTTGTGGCCAAAAGATTTCTCACTTAGGTTCAAATTGTTGGATTGCTTTTCACTTAGAATCATGCATGCTCAATGTTCATTATATGCTCAAAATTCGAAAATCAAAGTCATGGTAGGCAATCTTACAAATCAAGTTACAAGGAATTACATGATGATGCTCATAATCACTATCTTAGAACATCTTAGCAAAGGTATTTTTCATCATAAAAATCAAAAAGAAAAGACTCAATCATGCTTGGACACTCACACAAACATGCAAACACACAAACAAACACAAGAACACAAACAACATGCAAATGACACAATCAAGCAATTTCCCAAACCCCCCCATACTTAAAACATCAATGTCCCCATTGATTAAAAAAGTAAAGAGAGGAAAAGAGAAACTAACTTGGACTTGGAGCTTTTAATTGGAGAAGATTCATCTTTGAGGTGAGGCGGCGGAGTAGTGTCGTTCTCATTAATGCTCGAGTTTTGGACTACAATGGAGGTCGCGGCCGACCTGTGGAAGGTAGGGCACGACCTAAAGTGGGTAGGGGCCGACCATATGGAGGTAGGGGCCGACCCTTCTCTAAGACCACCTCCTTTGCATTGTCGTTCGTCCCGGTCCTCTTATGTTCTTCCGTTGCCTCGGGTTTCTACAAAAGGTCAGTGGATATGCAAGACAAGCTACATATCTAGTCTAGACTAAGAAAATTAAATTAACCAAATCTAAAAAGCCCAAAATAAAAAGAAAAGGGAAAGAACGGGTTGCCTCCCGAAAAGCGCTTTCTTTAACGTCTTTGAGCTAGACGAGAAATACCTCATTAGTCAGAGGTTGTGAGAGCCCATAGTGGCTCGGATATCCTCATCGCCACCCCATACTTAGAATGAGAAGAGAGGGTGGAAGAAGGTGTGGCGAGAGAAGCATCCGCGCTCAAGATCTATGATCGGACATCGTCAAAGCTCTAAGTAACCTATCAAAGTCTTGTGAAAACACCTCATGAAAGCATAAGTATCATATTGATAAATTGAGAACAAATAATATAGCACTCAAAGATCGTTCCAACTTATCAAAGGCACAAGAAAAATTTTCATGAGAGGGATCGAGATAGAACCGGTTTGGTGGTTGTGGTAGTGCCTCACAATACTCATCAAAGTCGTCAATGTAGGTCCATAGCTCCTTGCGTCCTAGGGTGACGATCTTCATCTCTTCATGCTTGGCCCGCTCTTTGCTAGCATCCGGGGTCAATGAAGGTCCAAACCCGACCACAGTTTCTTCACATTCCTCCACGAGCGGGTTTGGTTTCAACATTGGTAGCAAAGACCCCGTCCATCCTTAATCCTCTTGGGCCTTAACCTCCTCAATTTCACCTTCTCCTAGCAAGAGACTCCCATCCTCAACTTGGGTCTCGACGTGGTTTTTCTCAGCCTCATCTAGCAAGAAACTCTCTTCCGGATCATCCTCCAAATTCTTCATCTCCTCTTCACGGTTCTCTTTCAAAGCATTGTCGAAGCGGAACTCTACTTTCTCTTCACCATCATAACATGATACGAGTCCCTTCTTGACATCAATGATAGCTCCGGTCGCGATGAGGAATGATTGGCTTAGAACGAGTGGATGACTTGACTCGAATAAAGGCTCAATATGCTCAACGGAAGGTTCCTCGGCCTTCTTGGGTGGGAAAGGAAGCGCCTTTGTTGTCAAAGAAGAAGGAACGTGTTCCGGCAACTTCTTTTCGCTTCTTAGGTGAACCGCATCAATGTGACCTCTCGGGCTCTCCTCGGGGTGGCCCGATAATCGCCCTTGGGGTTGTGGAATTTGAGCCGCTTCGAAATCTCCTCCTTGGTTTTGATCTCCTTTAAGGTCGGTGCTCACTTCATGGATTCCTTGAATGAGTTCTTCTTTCACCCCTTGCACCCATGATAGTGGCTGTTCGTAGCGAGGAGGTTCATAATAACCCCAATTGGGATAATCATTACTTGTCCAATAGGGATCCCAAGTATAAGGTGCGGCTAAAGTTGTCAAGACCCCGCTGAGTATAGTGAAGTCAGGATCGTCCACAGGAGTTAGTAGATCAATAGTCTAGCAATCAAACTACGAAAGCAAAACGAAACAAAACAAAGCAAAACGAGCAAACAAACACAATTCACACTTTCTGAGGGGGGTCGCGGCCGACCTAGGGGAGATCGCGGCTGACCTACAACAGCACATAACAACACACTAAAAACACCTACTGTGGGGGGTCGCAGCCGACCAGTTGCAGGTCGGGGCCGACCTTTCTGGGAACGGGAATTTGTTTCGTAAAAACAGGGGAAACAACTAGGGGTAGGGATTCACCACAACATAAGCATGCATTCAAACAAGGATAAAACACCAACTCAACTTGTAATCTCATGGGTGACTTTCGTCACAAAAGAACATATTAAGATCTCAACTTTCATAAAGATGTTAACATGCAATCCAACTTGTTGTCTAAGAGTTTTAACTTTCATCTTCACCCAAATAGTTCCAATTTACAATATAACCTTTCAATTCGATTGCAAAAGAGAACATGCCCCAATTTTCATTAAGGAATTAAGCATGCAAGGAGGATTGAAGGATAGAGGTTACAAGTCAAGCATAGATCTAGAATCAAGATCCAAGATGCATTCTCATGGTGGGTTTCACCCCAACCCTAGCAAAAAGACTACTCACACATCACAAACACACAAACAACAAAAGAGAAGAGGAAGACATAATCGAAAACAACAACTTAAATTAAACAAAGAGATCCAAACTTACAAACTTTGCAACTCCACAAATCTCTCCCTACAAACCCTTGTCTTCCATCTTCCTCCTCTCCTCCTCCATGCCCACCCTCTTCCCTCCTCCCAAAGTGGGAGAGTGAGAGAGCCCCCTCCACTCTCTAACCTAGCTCTCTTCCCACACAAGCCAAGCCTCCTAGAAAAGGAGCCCAAAAGCCCCTTAAATAGAAGTAAAAAAGTCAACTTTAAAGGCTGCCAAGTCTGCTACTTTGTCCCCCTTTTCGAATTTCAAAATTCCCGCAAAAGCATTACTTGGGCGGCAAGGATCACATGGGCCGACCTCGGGCAGGTCGGTGCTGAGGGGGGTCGCTGCCGACCAAGGGGGGGTCGGCGCCGACCTACTGCAGGAGGTGGGACTTTTCTCGTTTTGTTTCGTTCTTGCTGCATTGATTAACCTTCTTTTGGGGTTTCTTTTTCGATGATTCTTGAGTTCCTTTTAGACTTCTTGTAGCTTCTTTTGAGACACTTTTTGACTTGAAGATCCATCCTTGAAATCCTTGAAAAGCTCCACTTGACTTGACTACGAACACCGCAACACCGTCATCTCCTAGAATGCTCGGAAAAGCTCGAAAACTCCTCTAAAATGCTCAAAATACCTACAAAACACGAATGCAAACACAAACGACTCCAACTCTCGAAAGAGAGTGGAAATCTCATGCAAAACACACAAACACATAGGAAAACATGCAAATCAAACTAGAAAACAACCTAAGAAATCTAACTAAAAAGCACGACATCAAGGACGCTAGAGGACAAGAATCACTACCGCTATAAATACCCTTCAAGGGGTATGCATAGTGGTGTGAACTTTGAAGACTTTCTCTCAACCTCCTCCCAAGGCATTGAAGTTGAAGATGTCTACATCTTCAACTTGATGGAATGCCTTGTTGATGACAAGGAGTAGTTCAAATCAAGTTACAAATGTGATTGTTTTCACAAGGAATGAAGGTTCTAGTCACATTTGACACTAAGGAATGCCTTGTCATCAACAAGAAAACAAATCAAGTTATTCTCAAAGGGACTCGTGAAAACAATGTCTACGTCTTCAACCAAAAGTTCAAGCCCGCATCCAAGTTGTGCTTGTCTGTCTCTACTGTGGACGCCGATCTTTGGCATCGACGTCTTGGACATGCCAGGCCTAGCACAATCTTTAAACTTCATCAACAAGAGCTTGTAAGAGGACTTCCCCGAATTGATCCTGAGCAAATTGAACAATGCGAAGCATGCATCAAGGGGAAGCAAGCAAGATCGTCCTTCAAATCCAAAAATGAAGTGAGCACAAAGAAGTCTTTGGACCTCCTTCACACGGATTTGTGCGGACCCATGAGAACTCAAAGTTTTGGTGGTAGGAGTTACATGTACGTCATTGTAGATAATTTTTCCAGATTTGTTGAGAGGGTTTACCTTGAATAAATAAATTTGTCAAGACCCCGCTGAGTATAGAGAAGTCAGGATCGTCCACGAGAGCTAGTAGATCTATAGTATAGCAATCAAACTACGAAGGTAAAACAAAACAAAACAAAGCAAAACGAGCAAACAAACACAAATTGCACGTCTCAGGAAGAGGTCGCAGCCGACCCTAGGGTGGTCGTGGCCGACCTTCGACAGGACGTAAAAACGCACTAAAAGCAACTACAGAGGGGGTCGTAGCCGACCAGTTGCAGGTCGCAGCCGACCATTCTGGGCACGAAACTTTGTTTTGTAAAATCAAGGAAAAACAACTAGGAATGGGGATTCACCACAACATAAGCATGCATTCAAACAATGATAAAACACTACTCAACTCATAATCTCATGGGTGACTCTCGTCACAAAAGAACACATCAAAACCTCAACTTTCATGAAGGTGTTAACATGCAATCCAACTTGTTTTCTAAGGGTTTTAATCTTCATCTTAACCCGGATAGACCTTGTTCACAACATAATCTTTCAATTGGTTTGCAAACAAGAACATACCCTAACTTTCGTCAAGAGTTTTAAACATACAAGAGGGATTTAGGGGAAGAGATTTCAAGTTAAGCATGGATCCAAGCTTCAAGGTCTCAAATGCATGTTCATGGTGGGTTTCACCCCACACCTAGCAAGATGACTACTCACACAACAAACACACAAAACAACACAAGAGAAGAGAGAATCATAATCAAAAGCAAACAATTTCAATTAACCAAAGATCCAAACTTACAAACTTTAGCAAACCCACAAAGTTCCTCCAATCACTATTGTCTTCTACCTTCTTCCTAGAACAACAACTAGGACAAGCTTTCTTCCTCACTACTTTCCCTTACAAGAAACCTCTCTCTCACACTCACTTTCTTCTTCTTCACCGCCCCTTTCTTCTTCCTCCAACCTCTCAGCTCACCTTCCTCTCTCTTCTTCTCAGCCAACTCTCCCTCCAACCCTTGAGCCTTTTCCAAGAAGAAAAGCTCGGTAGAAAGAGAGACAAAAGGGCTCTTTTGTAGCAGCCCACAAAAGTCAAAAAGGAGTCTGCCCAGCCTGCCACATCTCTGCCATAGCCGCCCTCCTTTTTCGAATTTTGAAAATCCCGCAAAAAGCGTTACTTGGGCGGCAAGGATCGCGCGGTGCTGAGAGGGGTCGCAGACGACCATATGGGGGTCGGCGCCGACCACCTGCAGGATTTTGGACTTTTTTCTCGTTTTGTTTCGTTCTCGCTCCCATTGATCGGTCTTTTGCTCGGCGTTTCTTCCTTTTTGCTCCTTGATTTCCTTGAGCTCCTTGTACTTCTTTAAGGCCCCCATGGTTGCAACTTTGGTCCTTGGCTCTTTGACGATTTGACTCTTGAAAACTAACGCTTCCTAGAATGCTCCGAAAATGCATGAAAAACTTCTCCTAAAGGCTCCAAATACCTACAAAACACGAAACAACACACAAATAACTCCAACCCTCGAAAGAGAGTTGAAATCTTATGCAAAATACACAAACACAAAGGAAAACATGCAAAACAAACTAGAAAACTACCTAAGAAATCTAACTAAAAAGCATGACATCAAAATGCCCCATACTTAAACTTGCTTGTCCTCAAGCAATAACTCACATGCATCAATGCCGAATAACAAGCTCAAAGAATGCCCTAAAGGAAAATAAGCAAAAGACAGAATAATGAGCAAACAATTTCAATATCATAGAACAGATGTGTATATTTTAAGTAATCACAATCCAACCTCACAAGGGCAAATGTGTTTCACATACTCTCAAGTGTT
This sequence comes from Polygonum maritimum, assembly GCA_963924305.1. NCBI lineage: Eukaryota > Viridiplantae > Streptophyta > Magnoliopsida > Caryophyllales > Polygonaceae > Polygonum > Polygonum maritimum. Next base: position 12,139,309 of record OZ002735.1, on the reverse strand, counting down.
TAGGATATGTCAATGAGGACTCAATCTCAATTCCAAATGCAAAAACCTCATAGTCAATGGAAATTATATTCAAAATTCTCCACCGAACAAATCAAAACAAGTTAAATCATCTAAAGAAATTAGGTGGCTCAATGAAGACTTCAAAGAAGTTTCATTCGGCCGGGTTGTAATGGGGCTCGGTATTTCAAAGGGTGGGGAATCATTTGGTCTTGTGGTGCTAATGAATCCGGGAACCTAGACTCCTAGACTTCAAAGCTCAACTACACTCAACCAACTCTTCTTTCTTTCTCCAAACACCAAACACTTCAAACTTTTCAAAGCTCACATCACTTCACCTATCCCTTTGTCTTTTTCTTATGAAGAAGCATCGACTCTAGCACTAATTCAAACACCAAATTTTTTTATTTTTATTTTTATTTTTTTTGAAGGGCCTGGTGGGGGTCGGCCGCGATGTAATATCCGCAAATTTTATAAAAAGGATTATGAAATTCTCCTTAGTTTTATGACTTAACTTTGTCTTTGGAACGACATGAGAAAGGGCAAAGGATACCCGATTAACCGTATAACGTTGGATAACGCTAAACGGAACCTTTAATTTCAAAAATTCATAAAACCTTCGTTAGAGCTCGGAATCGAGTGATTCCAAAGCCTAATGGTAGATAAAAGAGTCTACTTTCAGCCCACAAAATCTGACGCCATTCCGATAAGTATCGAGAACGTTATGGCAATTTTACCGACGCAATGTGCAGTCCTAGGAGGGCAGCGGGCGCCGCCTACAAAGGCAGCGACCGCCGCCTTCTGCAGCTGCAAGTTGCCGATGTGACTTTTTTATTGTGGGCGGCCATTTGTTTTGTAATCTGATCAAGTTTTGCTTTAGATCTTCTCAAATCCCTTTACCTCACTTCACCATCAATGCTTTGCATCATTGCAACCGAATTCATCATCACTTTTGGATAAAAAGTCAGCTGAGAAAAACTATAAATAGAGGAAGAAGTTGGAGGCAAATGGGCACACAAATCTCTCCTCTCTCCCTCTGAAACCTCTCCCACTGTAAAGATCTCGTGCTCTTCTTGCTACTATTGGCAAAAGCTCGTCGAAAGGTGGCCGGAGTCGACCGGAGGAAGCTTGCGAAATCGCGCCGTCGTCACTGTAGGAGGCAGCGACTGCCGCCAGGGGCAGCGCCCGCCGCCAGGGGCAGCGCCCGCCGCCAGGGGCAGCGCCCGCCGCCAATCAGGCAGCGCCCGCCGCCAGTGTATTGGTTGCACTTAGTGTTTGAGCATCGTCCTAAGCCATTGCCCCGGTCGTTCCTTGCTCGTGCCTTGTGTTTTGCCTTGCCTTAAGCCTTGTCTAGTGCCTTGCTAGCCTCGTCTTCTCGCCTCGATTAGCGTTCTTAATCTCGTTTTAAGGCAAGTGGATGGTTCTCCTTTTCTCTTTACTCGATAATCGTGAAACTTCTTTCCGTTATCTTATTAATCGTTGAGAACAACCTTGTTTGCTAATAATTGGATTAGGATGATTATGCGTAGAATTAATGACCATTGTTTTTAATATCGCACGCGCTAGTACATGGACTTAGGACCGTTGATGTTTGGACTTTGATTGTTTCAAGTCTCTTTTCGAGACTTTGTTGTGGACTAGTTTAAGACTAGGAATGCGAGATTTAAGACTCTCGTTATTTCTTAATAACTCATGTTACGAGGTGTAATTAGTGCATGCTCGTAATAATAAGGTCATATGACTAATGCTCGTTCCTTATGATGGGCTATATCACTCTAGCTAAGTGCTCAGGAGACGCCTGCTTTCCTGTTAATCCGTGGCCAAAGCTCCGAAGAGCCGTCACTTAAAATACGTTAATTAAACTGCTCTATTTTATGATCTAATAAGATAAGTGTCCAATGCACATTAATTAATGAACGAGGATGGTTAGTACAACTTGGAAAACCATTCTAGCTCCCGGCTTTGAAAGATTCTATTTTCCACTCTGGACATGCACAACACGTATGCTATGAGGGTGGTTATAGATCCGATTAGTCGACGGAGGATTTTTCACTGTTGCTTGAATTTATAAAGTTCCCAACAAATCTTAAACACATATCTTTCTTAGGTGCTACTTCCATGTAGTATCCTACTTCCGAGAAATCTCATTTCTCATAAACCTCACATCTCATAAAGCCTCAAGCTAAAATTATCACTTTTTGTTGAGCCTTGCTCGTCTAAAAGCCTCTCACTCAAAGATCAATATGCGCTCCGCATCAAAGAACCCTTGACTGTTGGGCATCAGCCGGTTTTCAAATGGTCCGTGATGCCCTCATGTCTAAACCTTTCTAAGAACCGAATCCTATTCTACCACTTGCTTAGTCTCGCGTTAGACTAACATCCCTTCTTTCTTTCCCAACTTGGTTGGCTGGTATTTCCTGTCTTTTATGGAAATGTCAGATAGGAAAGGGAAGGTTGTTCAGAAGGAAGCCGAAGACATCAGGTTATGAAGGAAGGAAGGAAGAAAAGGAAGGAAGGAAGAAGGTCTTCAAAACGTCTTTGTTTTGACCATATTTTGGGTCCCACATGCTTTTACATTTTAAGAAATGTCTTTTAAATTACGCTGCAACTCTTTTTAAATGTTTATTTTAACCTTACGGGAAGCTTATCCCATTGTAATCCGATTTGCATTATGAAATAAAATTGGTTATTCTCGAATCATCTTGTTAAGTTACCTTTTTAGCCTTGGGTGACTTTGGACGGTGAAATCCGAGGTCACTGGCGGTAATACCCCTTTGGCTTTAAAAAGGGGGTGTTACAGTTATGGTATCAGAGCTAAAAATGATTTATTTTAAACCCGAAGTTTTATCAAACTCCCTTTAAACGATTTAAGTTTTGAAATACTATTTCTATAAAAAAGGAAAATGAATAAATTTTTCTCCTTGCTGAGTTTCCGCTCCATGACTTTTAAAATGCGAGGTTTAAATCTAAACGTTGCTTTTAAAAGAAATATCAATCGAGGTGTTCTTATTTATTAAAATTCCTACTTTCGAGTTGTCAAAGAAAAAAAATTAAAAAAAATAAATTCTTCCTTCGAATTTTGTAATCTCCTTGTAACAGAATTCAAGGAGTTGAATTTTTACCAAAACTTCTCGTAACAGAACTCGAGAAGTTGAGTTTATCGAATCTTCTTGTAACAGAATTCAAGAAGTTAACTTCCACCGAAATCTTCTCGTAACAGAATTCGAGAAGTTGGTTTTATTAAAACTTTCTTGTAGCAGACTTCAAGGAGTGTTTTTGTTTTATAAATAACTTCCTTCCAAGTACCTTCATCGGGCAATATAGAATTACAGATATTCTACGTCTACGTTTAGAAGTTGTGCTCTTTGCTCGCCTTGTGCAACGATTGTGATTAATGGAAATAATTGTTCTTCACTACAGATGGTGAACACTCGAGGAAATATCAATCGGGATGCCAATGTCCCAGAGGGGGATGGAAACGAAGAAATGGCCTCTGGAGTTCGTGGAAACGACCCAGTAGCAACCCCGACTCTAACTTTAGATGCTGCGAGCATTGCTATGTTCAAAACCATGTTCCAACAAATGCTTCAAGAAGCGATGCCTGAGATTATGGCTAATCAACGGAATGCCACAGAGGCAGTTCCCGTTGTGAACCTAGGAGCCGACCCTGCTCGAGTTCATGGAGATACGTCCGAATTCTCAAAGTCATTGAAGCTTTTTCTCTCTCTCAAGCCTGAGACCTTCAACGGCGCTGGAGAGCCTGCTAGCACCCACTACTGGTTCTCCCACATAGAAAAGTTGCTTAAGAATACGCGTTGCACTGAAGCGGAAAAGGTGCAGCTTGCGGCCTTGCAACTTAGGGACGAAGCCAACGAATGGTGGGAGAGTTCCAAACTTCCCGATCATCCCGACCTGAACTGGGCAATGTTCAGAGGAAAAATGATGAACCGGTTCTTTTCGTCTGCAATGCAAGACGAGAAGCAGGATGAGTTGTATAATCCCAAGGTGGAGGGATTAAGTGTATTGGAAAGGGCGAAGAAGTTTAATCATTTGCTCCAATATGCTGGGCCGGAGTTTGCCACCGAGGAGCAGAAGATTCGTCGCTTTCATAAATGGATGAGCGATACTATCAAACCATGGATGATGACTCGTACCTTCTTATCGCTTGAGGAATATGTTGACCATGCCTATAGAATGGAGGTCACCTTGGGCGAAGCCGAAAAGAAGAACGACAGTGGAGATAAATCTCACTATCAAGGTCAAGGAGGATCCAAGCGGTCTGCAACACCGCAAGCGTCTGGAGGGTCAAAGAAAAGCAGATTTGATTCATTCACGAGTGACTCTTATAATGAGTCTGGAAAGAAGAAAGGTTTCGTGGTTTGCCACAATTGTAGTGAACAGGGCCATATCAACAGAGATTGTACTAAACCCAAGAAAACTTCTTTCAACTGTGGAAAGGAGGGACATGTTCGTTCCTACTGCCGTTTGAACAAGGAAGGGGCAAATCAGTCTAGGCCAGCGTCAGTTGCACAGAATAACAGAATCCCATCTAGGTCTACCCTGACCACTTCAGTGCAGTCTACTGCGAAAAACAAGGGAAAGGCACCGATGCCATCTGCAAGTCAGGGACAACAATTGTACGGGATGTACCAGTCCAACTTGCCTATTGTCCCTAAAGAGTAGTTAGTCTCTTCCCCGTCCTTCCAAGCTGGGGAGCTTGTGACCTAGGATTAAGTATTTCGTTAAACCCTTTTTGTACCCTAATTATAGCGGTTGCTTAAGTCATGTAAGTCGAATATTCTTCCTTGAGAAGATATCGCGTTTTTGGAAAGCTGTTAGATGATTTTGGATAATCATGTACCTTTCAGAAAGTTAAATCAGATTATATTACTGTACTAAGTTCATAAGTAAATGACGTATTATTAATCTTCGACTATCGTCGTTTGGTCTTTTCAAAACCTAGTTCACGTGGGAAAACCCTTAAAGTTCTCTCAAAGCTTGAGTGGGCAATCATCCTAGGAGTTAATCCTACCCCGAGCCTGCGTATTGGATTGCATTGGTTGGGATGATGAAGTAAGCTGATAAGGTCCACGTACCAAAAGCTTATATAGAACGATTCACGATGCCCTAAGGATAAAAATGGCTAGTGTCATCGTAGTCAAGTGATTAGAATGACGACGTAGATAAGGTGCTCCTCGACCCCGAGTATGTCGAGAAGACTACGTTGTTATCACTTTAAATCAACAAAGGAATGTTGGCAGATCAACGGAAGTCGTACACAAGACTAAGAGACAACCTAAGAAACATGGGGAACCGTGCAACAGGAGCAAATTCGTTTTCCAAGGTTGTTGTCATCTTAAAGAAAGAACCAAAGTTCTTTAAGGGGGTAATACAGCTTGTACTTCCTCTGCCATATCGGATATTCTTTATGTACTCAGTCCTTTTAAGCATGCTAGGGTAGCCTCTGCTAGTTTCGGGGTCGAAACTATTTTTAAGGGGGTAATGTTGTAATATCCGCAAATTTTATAAAAAGGATTATGAAATTCTCCTTAGTTTTATGACTTAACTTTGTCTTTGGAACGACATGAGAAAGGGCAAAGGATACCCGATTAACCGTATAACGTTGGATAACGCTAAACGGAACCTTTAATTTCAAAAATTCATAAAACCTTCGTTAGAGCTCGGAATCGAGTGATTCCAAATCCTAATGGTAGATAAAGGAGTCTACTTTCATCCCTCAAAATGTGACGCCATTCCGATAAGTATCGAGAAAGTTATGGCAATTTTACCGACGCACTGTGCAGTCCCAAGAGGGCAGCGGGCGCCGCCAACAAAGGCAGCGACCGCCACCTTCTGCAGCTGCAAGTTGCCGACGTGACTCTTTTATTGTGGGCGGCCATTTGTTTTGTGATCTGATCAAGTTTTGCTTTAGATCTTCTCAAATCCCTTTACCTCACTTCACCATCAATGCTTTGCATCATTGCAACCGAATTCATCATCACTTTTGGATCAAAAGTTAGCTGAGAAAAACTATAAATAGAGGAAGAAGTTGGAGGCAAATGGGCACACAAATCTCTCCTCTCTCCCTCTGAAACCTCTCCCACTATAAAGATCTTGTGCTCTTCTTGCTACTGTTGGCAAAAGCTCGTCGTAAGGTGGCCAGAGTCGATCGGAGGAAGCTTGCGAAATCGCGCCGTCGTCACTGCAGGAGGCAACGACCGCCGCCAACAGGGCCAGCGACCGCCGCCAACAGGGCCAGCGACCGCCGCCAATCAGGCAGCGCCCGCCGTCAGTGTATTGGTTGCACTTAGTGTTTGAGCATCGTCCTAAGCCATTGCCCCGGTCGTTCCATGCTCGTGCCTTGTGTTTTGCCTTACCTTAAGCCTTGTCTAGTGCCTTGCTAGCCTCGTCTTCTCGCCTCGATTAGCGTTCTTAATCTCGTTTTAAGGCAAGTGGATGGTTCTCCTTTTCTCTTTACTCGATAATCATGAAACTTCTTTCCATTATCTTATTAATCGTTGGGAACAACCTTGTTTGCTAATAATTGGATTAGGATTATTATGCGTAGAATTAATGACCATTGTTTTTAATATCGCACGCGCTAGTACATGGACTTAGGACCGTTGATGTGTGGACTTTGATTGTTTCAAGTCTCTTTTCGATACTTTGTTGTGGACTAGTTTAAGACTAGGAATGCGAGATTTAAGACTCTCGTTATTTCTTAATAACTCATGTTACGAGGTGTAATTAGTGCATGCTCGTAATAATAAGGTCATATGACTAATGCTCGTTCCTTATGATGGGCTATAGCACTCTAGCTAAGTGCTCAGGAGACGCCTGCTTTCCTGTTAATCCGTGGCCAAAGCTCCGAAGAGCCGTCACTTAAAATACGTTAATTAAACTGCACTGTTTTATGATCTAATAAGATAAGTGTCCAATGCACATTAATTAATGAACGAGGATGGTTAGTACAACTTGGAAAACCATTCTAGCTCCCGGCTTTGAAAGATTCTATTTTCCACTCTGGACATGCACAACACGTATGCTATGAGGGTGGTTATAGATCCGATTAGTCGACGGAGGATTTTTCATTGTTACTTGAATTTATAAAGTTCCCAACAAATCTTAAACACATATCTTTCTTAGGTGGTACTTCCATGTAGTATCCTACTTCCGAGAAATCTCATTTCTCATAAACCTCACATCTCATAAAGCCTCAAGCTAAAATTATCATTTTCTGCTGAGCCTTGCTCGTCTAAAAGCCTCTCACTCAAAGATCAATATGCGTTCCGCATCAAAGAACCCTTGACTGTTGGGCATCATCCGGTTTTCAATTGGTCCGTGATGCCCTCATGTCTAAACCTTTCTAAGAACCGAATCCTATTCTACCACTTGATTAGTCTCGCGTTAGACTAACATCGCTTCTTTCTTTCCCAACTTGGTTGGTTGGTATTTCTTGTCTTTTATGGAAATGTCAGATAGGAAAGGGAAGGTTGTTCAGAAGGAAGCCGAAGACATCAGGTTATGAAGGAAGGAAGGAAGAAAAGGAAGGAAGGAAGAAGGTCTTCAAAACGTCTTTGTTTTGACCATATTTTGGGTCCCACATGCTTTTACATTTTAAGAAATGTCTTTTAAATTCCGCTGCAACTCTTTTTAAATGTTTATTGTAACCTTACGGGAAGCTTATCCCATTGTAATCCGATTTGCATTATGAAATAAAATTGGTTATTCTCGAATCATCTTGTTAAGTTACCTTTTTAGCCTTGGGTGACTTTGGACGGTGAAATCTGAGGTCACTGGCGGTAATACCCCTTTGGCTTTAAAAAGGGGGTGTTACACGCGACCTCTAGGTGGTCGGCCCCGACTCTTGACAAAGGGCCCTATTTTCCACTACACTTGTGCATCCCGAGCCGATACTTCATCTTTTTCGTTCTTTTCTCAAGACAACTTCCTTAATTCCCACTTTCACAATCTCTTCATCTTCACCCCTCATCCACATCAACATCACCACCCACTCTAAGTCCCAATTCCCGGATTAAGGGGGTCAAGCCTTATAATGGTTAGGATACTTTTGTGGAGCTAGAAATAAGGTTTTAGGCTCAACAAGGGGCTTCAAACAAGGGATCATGCATAGGTAGGATGAAAAAGGAGAGAAATGGGCTAGTGAAAATAAGTTCAATATCATTTGATCTAACAAGTAAAGAATGTATCTCCATTGGTTTCAAATCAAGAATAAGCATGCCATTGTCAAGTGATAAATGCATATGGAAGATTAAAAATCACACATGAAAAACAAAAGAATAAAACATACATTCCTTGTGGCCAAAAGATTTCTCACTTAGGTTCAAATTGTTGGATTGCTTTTCACTTAGAATCATGCATGCTCAATGTTCATTATATGCTCAAAATTCGAAAATCAAAGTCATGGTGGGCAATCTTAAAAAGCAAGTTACGAGGAATTACATGATGATGCTTGTAATTACTATCCTAGGACATCTTAGCAAAGGTATTTTTCATCATGAAAATCAAAAAGAAAAGACTCAATCATGCTTAAACACAAACACACTTGCAAGCACACACACAAACATGAAAACACAAACAAGTAGTCTCTCCTAAACCACCCCATACTTAAAACATCAATGTCCCCATTGATTAAAAAGTGATGGGAGGGAAAAGAGATACATACTTGGACTTGGAGCATCGGAGGAGATTCATCTTTGAGGAGGTTGAGGGAATGGAGAGTCCGGGAACATCTTTTGAGCAAGCCAAGCATTGAAGGCAAATTGGGCTTGGCGGTCTTCATTGTACTCGTCCCGGAAGTTGTTGAAGCCTTGAGTTGCATCTTGGAACGGGTCAATGTTTGGTTGTGGTAGTGTTGGATAGTGGAGTACAAGAAGTTTTGTTGAATGCCAAGGGCGTCCATCTTGGCGTTGAGCATGTTCATGTCGGGAGGAGCTTGAGAGCTAGACTCGCCACCATGAGGTTCAAATTGAGGACCACCGGACCACTCGAATCCGGAGGGATTGGAGGAGTACGGGAACGTCCCGGCCTGAGGACCCATCGTGTAGTCCATAGGATCACCACTCGCCTGCCCTGCCTCGCCGCCAACCCCTTCATGAGAAGAACCACCCGGCTGAAATTGGTCGCGGCCGACCTCAAGATGGTTGGCGCCGACGACCCCATCCAGGGAGCTCCTTCTTGCGCGCTTTTGCCTTTGTTGTGGTGGGTGTGGGCCATCTCTCGGGAATCGACTTGGTTGTCGTCTTGCATGCTCATCTTCCAAGAGGAGTTGGGAGTAGGGAGAGGGCGAGGGTGAAGGTGCCCAAACATCAGACCAATTAGGGAGGTAGAACAACTCACAATTTTGCATCATTGAGGGGCACTTCATGAGTGATGCCGGTGGGAGCGGTGAATTTGTTGTAGTAGCCGGTCCCAGCTTTCCACTCAACAACCGAAGGATTCAAATAGTACCGAACGTCCATGCGGATCACGGGCTTGGAGTTGTAGCGGGAGAGATCGACCTTGAGGGCTTGGGCAATGATGACCACCATCCAACCACACATGGTATACTTTGGGCTCTTTTGTTGGTTGATGGTGTTGTAGACAACTCATGGGCAAAGTTGATTTTTGGAGCATCGGTGAAGAGGATGGAGGAAAAGCATGCGAGCTCTCGCAAGGTGGGGCGGGAGAGCTCGTACTTGCACCAAATAGCGGCGCCAAGAATGCGCAAGATTACCTTGAAGACCGGGCTAGCAATGTCCCGAGCAAGCGGGTTGCTCGAAGTTTCTCCTTTTCCGGTGAGGTAAGACCACATTCGTTGGACGGGGAAGTCCTTCAAGGCATAGGTTCCCGATGGTGAAGGGAAGCCGAGCATCTTGTTGAGTTTGAGGATAGTGATAGTGTGCTTCTTTCCGCCGATTTGGAATGTGATCTTGGTCTTGCCAAAGTCTTCCTTGTGTTGTTCGGAGATAGAGAGGGTGACGGCGAACTCACAAGTAAGAGCCGCCAAGTGCCTTTGAATGGGCTCATCGATGAGTCCTTCGGCTCCAAGCAAGTGAAACGCCGACACTACCGCCGAGTGCACATGGAGGTTCTCGTGCGACTTTTGATAGTAGGACCGCACCATCACCTTTTCCGCCATCAATTTCTCATAAAGTTGCATTTGTTCTTCATCTTGAATCACAAGGTCATCCATTACCGCCACATTCTTGCCCTTCTTTTGCCTCTCGGTCGCCCTTGATGTTGATGCCATTTTCCTACACAACCCAAAAAACTTCCAAGATAATTTCCAACAAACAACACAAACACCACAAAAGAGACACTCAAGCAAACACCAAAAAGTCACCCCATACTTGCAAGAAACACACACTTTCAATTTCATATGAAAATTCTCAACCAAGTATGCATAGTCATGAATCATAGGCAAGAAATGGGAAAAACTCATGTTTTAAGCAAACAAATCATGGCAAGAACAACTCAAACAACATGTTTTCAAAAAGATCCCGAGGCATCCAGGGTTGGGGACGACCCATGGAAGCTCGCACAAGAACAAGTACGCGCCAAAACATGCCAACAACAGCAACAAATTTCTGGCGGTGGTCGCGGGCGACCCTGAGGGGGTCGGCGCCGACCACCTCCAGCAAACTCATGCTCGAGAAATTCAGCTTAAGCCCTATAACGGCCACCAAAAATCCTAGAAAAATTCTATTGACCCAAAACCACCTAAACAATCATAGATCAAGCACTAATTCATGCCAAAACACATTAATCCACAACCAAACATGTAGATCTAAGCACAAATAGCCGAAATTTCAACATTCAAGCTCAAGAACACCAAAATCTAGATTTCTAACTAAACCCTCAAAATTACTCAAGTAAACTTGAATATAAGAGCAAGGGAGTAATAGAACATACCAAAAGAGTGTTGAGTAAGAAGTATGAAAGCAAAATAGGGGTCGAAGCCGAGGTCTTGAGAGGTCGGGGTCGTGGGTTTTGGGTATGGGTGGCACGAAACTTCTGGGTTTTTGGTGTGGATTTGAGTAGAGGAAGGAAGATTAGGAAGGATTTTGGTGGAATTTGGAAGAAAAGAGGTAGATCTAGAGGTTTATGGAGCAAGGAGGTGAATGGAAACTTGAGAGAGTTTCAATGGGGGCAATGGGTCGATGGTATGGCTGCTAGGTCGGGGATGGAGACTAAAAAGAGGTGGGGAGGGGATAAAAATTGTAAAGAAAAAGTTCAGGGGCTTACTTGTAATTTCCCGAAATTTTTACACAATTTCTACCTTTTCGCCAGGGGGGTCGGCGCCGACCACCTCCAGTGAGCTTCCCATCCTTTGTGTTCGTTCGTCTCCAACTTCTTGCACCGGACCAAAGCCTCGGGTTTCCACAAAATTCTTATGTAAATGCAAGGCAAACTACCTATCTAGTCTAAGAAAAGGAAAGAATGGGTTGCCTCCCGAAAAGCGCTTTCTTTAACGTCTTTGAGCTAGACGAGGAGTTCCTTAGCTAGATGGCGGTTGTGAGAGCCCAAGTGGCTCGGATTTCCTCATCGGGTTCCACCTTCTCATAGTACTTCTTCAATCGGTGGCCATTGACCTTGAAAATTCATCCATTGTCGTCTATGAGATCGGCCGCCCCGTGCGAGTACATACGATGAACCGTGAACGGTCCACTCCATCGGGTTCTCAATTTCCCGGGGAAGAGGCGAAGCCTGGAATTGAAGAGGAGGACACGGTCACCAGCCTTGATGGCTTTGGGCACAAGCTTTCTATCATGCCACTTCTTTGTCTTCTCCTTGTAGATTCGTGAGTTCTCGTATGCAATAAGCCTCGATTCCTCTAGCTCTTGCAAGTCCATGAATCTTTTTGCTCTGGCCGCGTCGAGGTCCATGTTGAGCTCCTTGATAGCCCATAGAGCCTTATGTTCAAGCTCGACGGGCAAGTGACACGACTTGCCATACACTAGGTTGAAAGGAGTGGTGCGGAGTGGTGTCTTGTAGGCGGTGCGGTATGCCCACAAAGCATCATCAAGCTTGGAGGACCAATCTTTTCTTGAGCGGGACACCGTCTTTTCAAGAATACTTTTGATTTACCGGTTAGAGACCTCCACTTGACCACTAGTTTGAGGATGGTATTGTGTGGCCACCTTGTGAGACACCCCATACTTGGTCAAAAGAGATTCAAAGCTCCTCTCAATGAAATGTGAACCACCATCACTAATGAGAACTCGGGGTACACCAAAGTAGGGGAAGATGTTGGTCTTCATGAACTTGGCCACCACTCGTGCATCATTTGTTCTTGTGGCTATGGCCTCAACCCACTTGGAGACATAGTCAACCGCCACGAGTATATATACTTGTAGGGACCCGAAGAGGGGAAGGGTCCCATGAAGTCTATACCCCAAACATCAAAGAGTTCCACTTCCAAGATTCCGGTGAGCGGGTTCTCGTTCCTCCATGTAATATTTCCCGCTCTTTGGCATTCACCACAAGTGGTCACATAAGCTTGCACATCCTTGAAGATAGTAGGCCAATAAAATCCACTTTGAGGAATCTTCGCGGTGGTTTTGAATCCTTTAGCATGGCCTCCCGTCGGAAGAGTGTGGCAATGACGGATAACTCCTTCTATCTCCTCGTCGGGCACACAACGTCTAAAGATGTGATCACTTCCTTGCTTGAACAAGTAAGGGTCATCCCAATAGTAGCGCTTGACGTCGTGGAGGAACTTCTTCTTGGCTTGGGAAGTTAACCCATCCGGAACAATGCCACCTACAACATAATTGGCAAAATCCGCAAACCACGGGGCTTTCACCCCCTTAATAGCATCTATTGCGTGTAGAATGGGAGAAGGGGAAGGAGGATCAGGAAGTACACAAGAGAGGAAAAAGATGTGACCTTGGACGACCTCGATCGGGGTCGCCTGCAAACCGTCTCGACCATCACCAAAAACCGGAGAAGGGGCAGAGGAGGTCGGGGACGACCCAGGGGGGTCGACGCCGACCTACAGCAGAAGCTTCCTTCTTGCGACACTTCGATGCTCAGAAGAGTTTCGTCCGGGCGGGAGTCGTTGATGGGGACCACGATTCCGGACTCTGTGATGTGCTCAATGGGTAGCCTTGAAAGGTGATCCGCCACAAGGTTTTCCGCTCCGTTTTTGTCTCGTATCTCAAGATCAAATTCTTGTAGGAGGAGCATCCACCGGAGCAAGCGCGGTTTAGCATCCTTCTTGTCCATGAGGTAACGGACATCTGCGTGGTCGGTGTAGACTATCACCTTGGAGCCCACCAAGTAAGAGTGGAACTTCTCAAATGCGAACACCACGGCTAGAAACTCTTTCTCCGTTATTGTGTACTTGCTTTGGGCCTCATCAAGCGTTTTGCTTGCATAGTAGATAGCATGAAGCTTCTTCTCCTTTCTTTGCCCAAGAACCGCACCCACGGCATAATCACTTGCATCACACAAGATCTCAAAGGGAAGTGTCCAATCCGGTGGTTGCATGATAGGAGCCGACACAAGTGCATCCCGGATCCTATGAAAAGCTTCAAGACACTCGGAAGAAAACTCAAACACCACATCTTTCATTAGAAGGTTAGTCAATGGTTTGGAAATTTTCGAGAAATCTTGAATAAACCTCCTATAAAACCCGGCATGTCCTAGAAAGCTTCTAATTCCTTTTACGGAGGTAGGGGGTGGCAATTTTTCAATCAATTCAATTTTAGCTTGATCCACTTCAATTCCCCTTTTAGACACTATATGCCCTAGGACAATCCCTTCTTGAACCATAAAGTGACATTTTTCCCAATTTAGCACTAAGTTGGTTTCTTCACATCTTTTGAGAACTCTAGCAAGATTAGCGAGGCAAGAGTCAAAAGTGGTACCGTACACCGAGAAGTCATCCATGAACACTTCCACAATGTCCTCAATCATGGCGGAGAAAACGGCCATCATACACCTTTGGAAGGTGGCGGGAGCATTGCAAAGTCCGAATGGCATTCTCCTATAGGCAAACGTTCCATAAGGACAAGTGAAAGTTGTCTTCTCTTGATCATCGGGGTGTATTGGAACCTGCCAAAAACCACTATAGCCATCGAGATAACAAAAGTAATCATGAAGTGCTAATCTCTCTAGCACTTGGGCAATAAAGGGTAAAGGAAAATGATCTTTCCTAGTGGCACTATTGAGTTTCCTATAATCAATACACATGCGCCAACTAGTAGTAGTCCTAGTAGGAATTAGTTCGCCCTTCTCATTGTCCACCACGGTGAGACCACTCTTCTTGGGCACCACATGAACCGGGCTCACCCACTTGCTATCCGAAATCGGGAATATGATTCCCGCATCGAGCATCCTTAAAATCTCCTTCTTCACTACATCCTTCATGTTTGGATTGAGTCGCCGTTGATGCTCAATGGTCGGTCTATGTCCTTCCTCAAGAAAAGTCCGATGCATGCACAAGGAAGGCGAAACTCCACTCAAGTCCTCAAGCGAGTACCCAATGACTTTCCTATGAGTCCTAAGAACATCAAGCGGCTTTCCAACTTCTTCCACATTTATACTTGCATTGACAATAACCGGAAAAGTGGAATTTGGGCCAAGAAACTCATAACTCAAAGACTCGGGGAGAGTCTTAAGCTCCGGAGTAGGCGGTGGTGGGGTAATAATGTCATCGTCCTCATCCGCCTTCAGAAACTCCTTGGCTTCACCATCTTCATCCTCTATCAAGCATGTTGGCGAGGTCCTGTTGGAGGTCGCGGACAACCCAGAGGGGGTCGGCTGCGACCTACAACAGGGGAGGTTGGCTACTTCCTCGTCATCTTCACTTGTGTATTCTTCGAGCAACATCTTGACCTCCATAACTTCACCGGTCTCCTTCATGGTAGGATTGAATCGGAACTCTACCACTTCTTCTCCAATCTCAAAAGTGAGGAGACCTTTCTTCACATCAATGACCGCACCGGCGGTGGCAAGGAACGGCCGTCCAAGAATAATTGGGACGACGGGGTCCTCCGGCATCTCCATCACAATAAATTCGTTGGGCACAAAGAACTTGCCGACTTGGATAGGAAAGTCATCAACAATGCCGGTGGGTTGCACACAAGAGCCATCCGCCATATAGAGCCTCATGTTTACCGGGACCAAAGGACCCATGTTGGTCTTCGACCATATAGAAAGAGGGAGAAGGCTAGCACTTGTACTAAGATCACATAGAGCCTTGAATCGGTGAGCACCTATGCCAATGGTAATAGCAAACTTACCCGGATCACCAAGCTTTTCCGGGAGCTCTATAGACCGCACATCGTTGGACATTGACTGCTATTTTGACAAGATTTCCTTGAGAAATTTGGTGTAGGCGGGCATCTCGTTCAAAGCTTCGGCAAAGGGAATGGTGATGTTGAGGCCTTGGAGAACCTTCACGAAACGTTTGAACTTTCCTTCCGTGAAATCATTAGCCTTCTTGGATGGGAAAGGAAGTACCTTCTTTGTCGGAGGCGGTGGGACGGATATCGGGACTCTCTGAGGAGGGTCGGCAGCGACATGAGGGTGGTCGGCTGCGACCTCCTCTGTAGCAGGGAGAGGGTCGCTGGCGACCATTGGGGGGTCGGCCACGACCTTTTCCAGAGGGGTTTCGTCCTCTTTATCCGCAGTCTCTTCACTTGTAACTCGGTCCGGCAACTTCTTCTTGCTTCTTAGGTGAACGGCGGCTATATATGGCCTCTCGGGTTCTCATCGGGGTGGCCCGGTAAGCGCCCTTGAGGTCGGGGGATTTGAGCCGCGAGATCACCGAGTTGGGAGTCAACGTATTTTGCCCATGTGTCAAGATCTCCCAATCTTGTATTGACTCCTTTTAGCTGAGTGGTGAGTTCGGTCCTCACCCCTTGCATCAATCCTTCTTGCAACTCTTGGACCCATGATGGCTCCGCTTGATACCCGTACCCGGGAGGTCTATAAGGAGGGCCCCTTTGTTCTTGGGGGGGGGGTGGATAACCTTGACCATGGCCATTGTTATTCCATTGAGTATAGTTGTTGTTCCTCCCTGCATAAACATTGTTTTGGCCTCGGTAGGGTCCTCTCATATAGTTCGCCTCCGCATAAGCCTCGGCGGCCCGGACTTGCTCCACATTAGTACAAGAAGCGGCGGTGTGGGATTGAGAACCGCATTCTTGACAAGGTGGGCCGGTGGACTTGAAGTAGCTCACTTGCTTCTTGAGCTTGTTGATCTCATCTTGCATAAATTGGAACTTCACATCTTGATCAATTGGCTCACTATTAGGGTCTTAGAGCTTCTTTGGTTGAATCCAGACGGCTTGTTGGGTCCCATACATGGCATCATAGTTGGTGAGTTTGTCCATGAGACCCCATGCCTCGTCGGGATCCATCTCAATAAAACCGCAATCGGTGTGGAGGTTGATGCGGTCTTTCGTTGCGGCATTTATCCCTTGAAAGAATATTTCTTAAAGAACCTAAGGAGGTTGTCCATGAGTAGGACATTTCCGAAGAAGCTCCTTTAATCGCTCCCAAGTTTCAACAAATGTCTCGTTGGGAAGTTGATGATAGGAAGTGATGCGCTTCCTTAGCTCGGTGGTCTTGGCCGGTGGAAAGAACTTCGTCATGAACAAGTCGTGCAAAGCCTTCCATGTAGTGATAGACCTAGCGGGCAAACTTTCGAGCCAATGAAGAGCCTTCCCGCATAAGGACCACTTGAATGCCTTGAGGAGAACATACTCAAGTGACACGCCATCGGCGGCGATGGTGTCACAAAGATCGGTGAAGTTTTTGATGTGCTCCATGGGGAATTCAGTGGGCTTGCCTTCATATTGAGACCTTTTGATGAGAGTGATGAAGTGGGACTTGATCTCAAAAGCACGCTCGATTACCGGGAGCACAATAGCGGACTCGGGAACCCTAAGCTCCGGATGCATGTATTGCTTAGCGTTCCTCGGGATGGCATCTAGTTGTTCTCGGAGGCGGGCTGCCGCCTCCCTTTCTTGCCGCGCAGCTGCGGCTTGAGCATCTCGCTCTAATTTCATACGCTCCATTTGAGTGCGAAGTTCAGCCATTTGGTGAGCAAGAGCCTCAGCGTCGGCCATTGCTTTTCGTTCTCTTAGCCTGCGACGAAGGGTTCTCTCTATTTCGGGATCAAAGGGGAAATGGTCAATTACCCTTCGTGAACTAGAGGGCATACACCTGCGTACAAAACACTAGAGAAACGAATTAGTAACAAAATAGGGGTTCGGGCTAGTCCCTTACCCAAAAGAAAGCTAGAGAAAGAAACTAAACTAACTCCCCGGCAACGGCGCCAATTTGTTGAGAGGGTTTACCTTGAACAACGAAATTTGTCAAGACCCCGCTAAGTATAGCGAAGTCAGGATCGTCCACGGGAGCTAGTAGATCTATAGTCTAGCAATCAAACTAAGAAGGTCAAACAAAACAAAACAAAACAAAGCAAAACGAGCAAGCAAACACAAATCGCACGTTGATTCGCTCTATTTTGTATAGGTTAACTCTTGTATTTTAGGGCTACATTGAGAGTGTTTAGGTTAGAGTTTGTGCGTAATTGTAATATCTAGGCCGAAAACACAAGAATGCAAGAATCAAGAGTTCTAAGGCGTTTTGAGCTGTCTTCCCGACACCACTTGCTTGCAAAGGCTATATATGGAGCTACGGAGGTCGGATTGAGCTGATTCCGGTGCCATTGAAAAACTAACTTCAAGGGCTTCAATTCATCTGTTTACACCGAAGTCAGATTCCAAGCCGAAGAGGGTCAAAATAGCCTCCAAAGTGACACTAGAGGTTCTGTCCGAATTCCGCGACCGCGGCCTGTCCGGCGCGACCGCGGTGCTTGCCGAGACCGACTTGTTCTTCTCTGTTGCGAAAGCGCGGGAGCGGTGGGAGCGACAAGACCGCGGTGATGCCGGATCCGAAGCGGGCCGAAATCTTTCTATCTTGTTTCCTTTTCTATCTTTTGCCTCTTTCCTTATCTATCTCGTGGAGCTTGTTCCTTGGGCTATATAAGGAGGAGTCAACCTTAGGTTTTAGTATCTTCTTTTTCATAATTCAATTCTTTAGCTTTAGTTTAGTTTTGGAGAGCTAGTCTCCTTGGGTTTGCTCAAGGGAGAAGCTCTGATGTATGAACTCCTGAGATTTTGGTAATTGATTTCTATCCTTTGGTTAATATTGATACTCTTGTGCTTCATCCCATAATTTATGTTTGATTTTATGAGTCTGGCCAACTTGTTTGATTGACTTAGATCTATTGTTTGAATTAGGATTGGTTGTTGTCTATGCATCTTTCCTATTCTCGAAACAACTCTATTCTAGAACCGTGGACTAGTTTAGGGAAGAATATTCAATGGTTAAATTGTGCATGAGACTCGTAGCTTGATTGCATGATTTGGTATCCTGCATATCCTTGTTCTCTATGCTAATTCTAGGTTAAGCGTCCTTGCCTAGGGTTATAGAATTTCTTGGACCGTGGACTTGCGATTGTTAATGATCAGGATAGGAATTAACCATAGGTGTGAATGAAATCAATGGATAAATCTATGATCGAGGGATTATATCATGAGTGGATCTTTTGAATGAACTTGTCTCCTTATCAATCGTTTCCCCATATTTGCATGTTTGTTTATTTGTTTGTTTTGTTTTCTAGTTTAGATTAGTTTAGATCTCTTCTCTAAATCCCCTTTCTTTGGTTGATAATTATATTAATACTAGAAGCCTTTGTTCTCTTGGGTTCGACCCCTTACTTGCATGCTATACTAGTTGGTAGTTTGGGTTATTTATCTTTGATCTTGGCACGACGACTTTAGCCGAGTCAAATTTTGGCGCCGTTGCCGGGGAACTTAGGTTTCTTTCTAGTATTAATATTTTTATTGACTATGTAAAAAAAAACCGGGCTAACATGCAGGTACTAGGTTCGTAAGAACGTTTTATGCTTGAACCGCGCCCGTGGGTGCGCAACCGCGGTCGCGTTTCGAATACAGAAACTCCTGACGTACAGGTACTAGACACCGCGGTCGCGGTCCACAAACCACGCCCGCGGTGGTGATGTAGTTGGCCTCGAAAAAAAAAAGAAGAAAAAAAAAAGAAAAGAAAGAAAAAAGAGGACTTTTTGGTCCCATTCTATCTCTATATCTTCCATCTATCTATATCCATTCTCTTCCATCTTCTATCTTTTCCACCACCTTCTATATATTCTTTTCATCCATCTTTCGATTTCCATTCTTTTGGCTATGTTCAAAGCCTAAGTATGGGGGAGCTTTGTTCCTTCGAATAGCATCATTGAGGTTTGAGTTCAAGAGTTCACACATGTCATGAGAAGACGAACCCAATATCCGAGAGCCACATTGAGCATTCATGTTCGAGGAGACGTCCGAGTTCGCAATCGCTCAAGGCCGTGACCGCGCATCCCATGTCACACCCGCGGTTGGCTCACGGTGGATGATGTTGCTTACGGCGTTGGATCCGCGCCTGCGGCCCGTACACCCGCGCCCGCGGTTTGCCTGCAGAATGGTGATTCCGAAGCTTTCGTCGATGCCTTCTACACCCTTTGAAGAGTTCTTCCATTCCACCCTTCTTCATTCGATTGTGAGTCTTCTGATATACCCTTCTTCCTTGCTTCTATCCTTTCTCTTTGCTTCATTGAGGACAATGAAGGATTTAAGTATGGGGGAAGGAGTACTCGCATTCGCTTATCCTAGTTAGCTTAGTTAGATATTTGCTTCAGATTTGTGATTTTCTTCTTTTCATGGAGTACTTGCACCATACTTTTTGCATAATAAAGAAAGAAAGAGAAAAGAAAAAGATAGAAAAAGCCATAAAAATTGAAAACAGACATATAAATCCTCGGATGAGTCGAAAACCCGAAAGGGCGGCTTAGGTAATAAGCAGGTAACCCGGACCAGCATTAGGCTGGGGTAATATCAGGTTCATGAGAGTTGTGAGTATTTGTGAGCACACCTATTGAAAAATGAAAAGAGCGGTTAGGTGAAAACCCGAAAGGGCGCCTAAGCAAAATTGAGCGGTAAAATTCGAGTGTTTTAGGATCATTCTTGCTTGGGGACTTTGGGGCTTACATGTTAGATTTGGGTAGATCCTAGGTTGCTCTACACTTTTTAGAGCTCGAGTGTTATATCTTGTTGTGAGGTGTGTGTTTGAGCTTCATTGTTTTATGCTCATGATTTCTCTATATTTTTTGGGTTCGGGTTGTGAGTTGAGTGTTTTTATCTTCCCTTGTATTTCCTGAGATCTTAGATGTGCTTACTTGTTGTATTTATTTTGAGCTTACTCGAGGACGAGCAAGATCTAAGTATGGGGAATTTGATTCGCTCTATTTTGTATAGTTTAACTCTTGGAATTTACGGCTACATTGAGAGTGTTTAGGTTAGAGTTTGTGCGTAATTGTAATATCTAGGCCGAAAACACAAGAATGCAAGAATCAAGAGTTCTAAGGCGTTTTGAGCTGTCTTCCCGACACCACTTGCTTGCAAAGGCTATATATGGAGATACGGAGGTCGGATTGAGCTGATTCCGGTGCCATTGGAAAACTAACTTCAAGGGATTCAATTCATCTTTTTACACCGAAGTCAGATTCCAAGCGGAAGAGGGTCAAAAGAGCCTCCAAAGTGACACTAGAGGTTCTGTCCGAATTCCGCGACCGCGGCCTGGCCGGCGCGACCGCGGTGCTTGCCGAGACCAACTTGTTCTTCTCTGTTGCGAAAGCGCGGGCGCGGTGGGAGCGACGCGACCGCGGTGATGCCGGATCCGAAGCGGGCCGAAATCTTTCTATCTTTTGCCTCTTTCCTTATCTATCTCGTGGAGCTTGTTCCTTGGGCTATATAAGGAGGAGCCAGCCTTAGGTTTTTAGTATCTTCTTTTTCATAATTCAATTCTTTAGCTTTAGTTTAGTTTTGGAGAGCTAGTCTCCTTGGGTTTGTTCAAGGGAGAAGCTCTGATGTATGAACTCCTGAGATTTTGGTAATTGATTTCTATCCTTTGGTTAATATTGATACTCTTGTGCTTCATCCCATAATTTATGTTTGATTTTATGAGTCTGGCCAACTTGTTTGATTGACTTAGATCTATTGTTTGAATTACGATTGGTTGTTGTCTATGCATCTTTCCTATTCTCGAAACAACTCTATTCTAGGACCGTGGACTAGTTTAGGGAAGAATATTCAATGGTTAAATTGTGCATGAGACTCGTAGCTTGATTGCATGATTTGGTATCCTGCATATCCTTATTCTCTATGCTAATTCTAGGTTAAGCGTCCTTGCCTAGGGTTATAGAATTGCTTGGACCGTGGACTTGCGATTGTTAATGATCAGGATAGGAATTAACCATAGGTGTGAATGAAATCAATGGATAAATCTATGATCGAAGGATTATATCATGAGTGGATCTTCTGAATGAACTTGTCTCCTGATCAATTGTTTCCTCATATTTGCATGTTTGTTTATTTGTTTGTTTTGTTTTCTAGTTTAGATTAGTTTAGATCTCTTCTCTAAATCCCCTTTCTTTGGTTGATAATTATATTAATACTAGAAGCCTTTGTTCTCTTGGGTTCGACCCCTTACTTGCATGCTATACTAGTTGGTAGTTTGGGTTATTTATCTTTGATCTTGGCACGACGACTTTTGCCGAGTCACACGTCTCAAGAAGAGGTCGCAGCCGACCCTGGGGGTGGTCACGGCCGACCTTCGACAGGACGTAAAAACGCACTAAAAGCAACTACAGAGGGAGTCGCAGTCGACCAGTTGCAGGTCGCAGCCGACCTTTCTGGGCACGAAACGTTGTTTTGTAAAATCAAGGAAAAACAACTAGGAATGGGGATTCACCACAACATAAGAATGCATTCAAACAATGATAAAAGACCAACTAAACTCATAATCTCATGGGTGACTTTCGCCACAAAAGAACATATCAAAACCTCAACTTTCATGAAGGTGTTAACATGCAATCCAACTTGTTTTCTAAGGGTTTTAACCTTCATCTTAACCCGGATAGCCCTTGTTCACAACGTAGTCTTTCAATTGGTTTGCAAACAAGAACATACGCTAAGTTTCGTCAAGAGTTTTAAACATACAAGAGGGATTTAGGGGAAGAGATTTCAAGTTAAGCATGGATCCAAGCTTCAAGGTCTCAAATGCATGTTCATGGTGGGTTTCACCCCACACCTAGCAAGATGACTACTCACACATCACAAACACACAAAACAACACAAGAGATGAGAGAGTCATAATCAAAAGCAAACAATTTCAATTAACCAAAGATCCAAACTTACAAACTTTGGCAAACCCACAAAGTTCCTCCAATCACTATTGTCTTCTACCTTCTTCCTAGAACAACAACTAGGACAAGCTTTCTTCCTCACTACTTTCCCTTACAAGAAACCTCTCTCTCACACTCACTTTCTTCTTCTTCACCGCCCCTTTCTTCTTCCTCCAGCCTCTCAGCTCACCTTCCTCTCTTTCCTTCTCAGCCAACTCTCCCTCCAACCCTTGAGCCTTTTCCAAGAAGAAAAGCTCGGTAGAAAGAGAGACAAAAGGGCTCTTTTGTAGCAGCCCACAAAAGTCAAAAAGGAGTCTGCCTAGCCTGCCACATCTCTGCCACAGCCGCCCTCCTTTTTCGAATTTCGAAAATCCCGCAAAAAGCGTTAATTTGGCGGCAAGGATCGCGCGGTGCTGAGAGGGGTCGCAGACGACCATATGGGGGTCGGCGCCGACCACCTGCAGGATGTTGGACTTTTTTCTCGTTTTCTTTCGTTCTCGCTCCCATTGATCGGTCTTTTGCTCGGCGTTTATTCCTTTTTGCTTCTTGATTTCCTTGAGGTCCTTGTACTTCTTTGAGGCCCCCATCGTTGCAACTTTGGTCCTTGGCTCTTTGACGATTTGACTCTTGAAAACTAACGCTTCCTAGAATGCTCCGAAAATGCATGAAAAACTTCTCCTAAAGGCTCCAAATACCTACAAAACACGAAACAACACACAAACAACTCCAACCCTCGAAAGAGAGTTGAAATCTTATGCAAAACACACAAACACAAAGGAAAACATGCAAAACAAACTAGAAAACTACCTAAGAAATCTAACTAAAAAGCATGACATCAAGATTCACTTGGGTTCTTTTCTTGGTGTCAAAAGCAGAAGCTTTCCAGATGTTTAAAATCTTCATCAAGCAAGTAGAAGTTGCTCTTGGGACGCAATTAAAAGCTCTAAGGTCAGATCATGGGACAGAGTTCAAAAAGCGCAGAGTTCCTTGATTACTGTGACCAACATGGAGTCTCCCACAACTTCTCTTCTTCAAGAACTCCTCAGCAAAATGGCGTTGTTGAAAGAAAGAATAGGACGCTGGAGGACATGGCAGGGACGATGCTATCGGCAAGTGGCGTTCCCAAGCACTTCTGGGCCGAAGCCATTGCCACAACAACCTATATCATAAATCGTGCCATGATTCGTCCCTTGCTAAAGAAGACGTCCTATGAGCTACTAAATGGAAGAAAGCCAAACATTTCTCACCTCAAAGTCTTTGGGTGCAAATGCTTTATGCACAACAACGACAAGGACAACCTTGGAAAGTTTGATGCTAGAAGCGATGAAGGAATATTCATTGGATACTCCCTCACAAGCAAAGCCTATAGAGTCTTCAACAAAAGGACTCTTAAGCTTGAGGAAAGTATTCATGTAGTATTCCAGGATAGCTCATCCCACAAGAAAGAACCAAGTAAGAAAGAACGTCGCTCCTCCCCTAATGATGATGATGAAGATGATGAAGAAGAATCAAGCTGGTCCGTAGGAAAATACTTGGGAAATTCCTTTTGGTGCCCTTGTGGTATGGACAATTCCTTTTGGTGCCCAAAAAAATTTTGATTTCCTTTTGGTACCCCTCTATTTCGCACCTTTACCCATCCGTGACCCATTTCAAAATTTCCATCAAAATTCCTGACTTTCTGTTAACAAAACAAAAAGAAAAAAAAAATTAAACGTAACCCCAATTTTTTCCAGCTTGCCTGACATGCTATGAATGTCAATCCACTCTCCCAAATTACAAACCATTATCCCCAAATTACAAAGCTGTAATCCAACTTTCGTCATCGTCGCTCGGCGGCCATCTGGCGGAGGACGCCCCGGCAGGCGTCGAGATCACGGGCATGGGCGAGGGTGTTGAGGTAGGAGCAGGAGGCGAGGTCGGGGATCTGGCCGGAGAGGGCGTTGAGGGAGAGGTTGAGGACGGTTAGGTTCTGGAGGAGGCGGAGGTCGGCGGAGATGGGGCCCGAGAGGAGGTTGGAGGAGAGGTCCATGGTCTAGAGGTTGGAGAGGAAGGGGGAGACGGAGCCGCTGAGGGAGAGGTTGGGGAGGGAGATCTTGAAGATGCGGTCGGTGGCGCCGCGTATGGCGGAGTCGGAGTCGGAGTCGGAGCCGGAGCCGGAGCAGGGGTTGGCCAAGCTGTTGGTCGGGTCGGCGGCGGCGACGGAGACGGTGAGGAGGGGGATCACCAGGAGGAAGGTCGTTGTTTTCGCCGGCGGCGCCACCATCGCTCTCATCCTCTGTGTGTTCGTGGGATTCTCCGGTTGATTGGGTGGGGGAAGGAAATTGATTTGGGAAAGGGATCGGTATTGCACATGTACAGCAAGAGTGAGTTGTAAAGATGGGGGATTTTTAGTTTAATTTAGTTTTCTTGCCTTATTGTGGACCGTGGTTAACGGAGTTAGTATTCTTTGTGAGATTGGTTACGGATAGTAAAAAACACAAAGTATAAGGGTACCAAAAGGAAATCAAAATTTTTTTGGGCACCAAAAGGAATTGTCCAAACTACAAGGGCACCAAAAAGAATTTCCCAAAATACTTTGTTCCTAGGAACGCCCCTGAAACCCGTGATGATGTTTCAATGGGAGTCCCTAGTGAATAGCAAGAACCCTCTCAAACGTGGTCCTTAAACCAAGCAGAAGCCGCTGAATCTAGCCAACAGGGAGAACAAAGGCAAAGTGTAGACGCTCACTCTGAGGGGGAACACACTGAGCCTATCCATGAAGAAGAAGGGTTTGACTCTGATGATTCTGATTGGACGGATCCTAGGTGTATTCCTGCAAGGGACGCTACTCATAGAGGATCCAACCTTTCTCGACTTCATTCGACAGATCAAATCATCTCAGACATTTCAAAGGGAGTTCAAACTAGATCAGCTGTAAATCAGTCCAAAGTGCCAATATGGCGTTCTGTGCATTCAACGCCTTTGTATCCCTAATTGAACCTAAGAACATAAAGGAGGCACTTCAGGACGCTGATTGGATCCAAGCTATGCAAGAAGAACTCAATCAATTTGAAAGAAACCAAGTTTGGACCCTCGTCCCTCGTCCTAAAAACAAAAACATCATAGGGACGAGGTGGGTCTACAGGAACAAGCTTGATGAGAGTGGCAGGGTCTCAAGAAACAAAGCAAGGCTTGTGGCTCAAGGCTATAGGCAAGAGGAAGGGATCGATTATGATGAGACCTTCGCTAATGTCGCTAGAATTGAAGCTATACGCCTCCTCATTGCCTTCGCCGCTCACAAGGGGTTCAAGCTCTTTCAAATGGATGTCAAGACAGCTTTCCTCAACGGCAAGCTAAAAGAAGAGGTGTACGTTGCTCAACCCCCTGGTTTTGAGAACGCTGATCATCCTGACCATATGTAGTTCTTGGACAAAGCACTCTATGGACTCAAGCAAGCCCCTCGTGCTTGGTACGATAGGTTTGCGTCCTTTCTTTTGTCCAATGGGTACACTCGAGGTAACATTGACAAAACCCTGTATTTAAAGAAAGTCCTTAAAGATGTTTTGATAGTCCAAGTCTATGTCGATGACATAGTATTTGGAAGCACTAACATGAAACTGGTAGAGGAATTCAAGAACTTGATGAGTAGTGAGTTTGAGATTCTCTCATAGGAGAACTCAACTTCTTCTTGGGACTCCAAATCACTCAACTCAAAGATGGGACGCGCATTCACCAACAGAATTACATTCGTGAAATGCTTGAGAAGTATGGAATGAACACGTCCAAACCCATAGATACTCCCATCTCACCAAACACTCGCCTTTATGCTGATGAAGAAGGCAAGAGTGTGGATCAAAAGCTCTACAGAGGAATGATAGGATCCTTGTTGTAACTAACCACGAGCGGTCCTGACATCATGTTCGTTGTGTGCTTGTGTGCTCGCTTCCAAGCGAATCCAAAAGAGTCCTACATGCAAGAGGTCAAAAGAATCTTCAGATACCTCAAGGGACGGGACGATCTATGCCTCTGGTATCCCAAAAGGACGTCCCTAAACCTAGTGGCGTACTCTGACGCAGACTACGCTGGCCATGTGGTGGATAGAAAGAGCACCTCCGGAATGACTCAATTCATAGGTTCCTGTCTTGTATCTTGGGGATCCAAGAAGCAAAACTCCATGGCCCTCTCAACCGCGGAAGCTGAGTACGTTGCTGCTGCTTCGTGCTGCTCTCAATTCCTATGGATCAAGTACCAACTTGAAGACTATGGTACGTTCCTTGATACAATCCCCATCTTGTGTGACAACACTAGTGCTATAAGTATTGCCAAAAATCCTGTTCATCATTCAAGAACCAAGCATAGTGATATAAGACATCATTTTCTTCGTGATAATGTTGAACTTGGATTAATAAGAGTGGACCATGTTAGGACTGAGGACCAAGTGACCGATATTTTCACAAAAGCACTTGATAGACGTCCCTTCGAGCACCTTAGGCTGCTCTTAGGGATGATAACTTTTAAATGATCAAGTCCAGTTCTATTATTCCCTCTATGATTGGCTATGTTTTGTTAAGAACTTGTTTTGAAGTATGTCATGCATTTAAAGTCATCTTGAAAGGACGCTAGTCTAAGACATGTGTTTTGCTTGTGTTTTGAACACTATTCAATTCTCTTTTTATCGCAAGAGTATCCCTGATCACCCAACCCTCGTTATAAGCAGAAATGATGGGAACTCTAAGCTTACCTAAGCCGAGAATCTTGCAAACGCGTCCTATGAGCCTTCTTTGTTTTATCTTTACAGGACGTACTATCTTGATTTTCAAAAATGGTTCTAATTATTAAAGCTTGTCAAAGTCTAAAGGACGTCAGGGCAGAGTTCTAACAGTCAATGGTTGAGATTAGTTTTTGGACGCAGTGGTACAGTTCTCAGAGAAGCAGTGTTGTGTGTTGAAAGGACGCTAAGACCCTTTGCAGTTGAGAATTTTGAAAATAGGAAGGTGAACCGTCGCGGAGATTTTGAACGCAAATCTCGGGATCCGCGTAACGGTGCAAAACAGTTGTTTACTTAGCGAAGAAGTTTGCCACGTGTGGGAACGCGGGTGGAGGAAGCCTTAGGAAAAGTCTCTGTTGCCCCTGCCCTTTTTCCTTCGTCTTCTTCCTATAAATACACACCTGAATCCTCTAAGAAACCTCTTCGCTCTCTTGCCTGTTTGCCCACATCCGGAAATCACTCCCAAATCTTGCCAAATCTTCTTCCCAAATCTCGAAATCTTTCCTCAAACCCAAATCTCTCTTATATAAACCCCTCAAATCTTCACAAATGGCTAACACTCGCAACACCAAGAACCAGAAACCCTCTCCGCCGTCTTCGGCGGCGAGAAGTATTACTCCGGTGAAAGGCCGGTCACTAATGGATGCAAGAGGCAGACCCGCTGGGCGGCAAGAACAACCGCGTCACCAGCACTCCTCCCAATCCGGCCATCGCCGCCCTTCCACCACCCCTCCAAAGCCACAAAAATCTCAATCTCACCCCCAATCCAGATCTCAACCCAAACCCTCACAAAAACGCTTCAACTTCCTCAAAAAGCCCTTCGTCCTTGAGCCCGAGCAAGGGAGCCCCACCAAGTCCCAAGTCAGAGGACTCCCTGCTCAGCCCAAGAGCCGTCCTCTTGACCCCCTAACTGAGGACTGGCTTGAAAAAGAGCCCAGGACTTTGGCCAACATTTGCCTAAGGGCGTCCGCTCACAACCACCCTCCAAAAATCCAATGCCTCCTCCATGACTTCATGATCACTTATGTCAAGCCCCGCCTCGAAGAAACCAACCACACAAACCCCCCTTTCATGGGGCCCGGCATCATTTCTGACTCTTTTGGAGGGACGGTGGACGAATTGGCCAAACTCCTTCCAGATATAATGGAGTTCTTGGTCGTGCCTGCCGGCTCCGTCCCTTCCCAGAAGAGAAAAAGGCAAGCCTCTCCTCCCCCCTCTCAAAAGCTCAAAATCAAATCCTCCTCCTCTTCCCAACCAAAACCAGTCCCAACAACCCCTCTTCCCGCTCCCAAAAGACGCCTCAAGTCTTGGGCTCAGCTTGAAGGTGTCACTAATGAAGAGATGGCTGCCATCCATCTCTCTGAGCTGGAAATCGAGAAGAAGCAGATGGCAAAGCAGGCCCAGGCTGAGAAGGACGCCATTGTTGAGGCGATCCTAAAGAGCAAGCAAGAAGTCGCTCTTCTGCCTCCTCCTCCACCAAGGACCGAGGACGCTCCTGTTGCCATTGCAGATCCGCTAGAGGTGGAGATTGAGGCGGACCTGGCAAAGCCGATGCCAAAGGTCCAAAGGGACACTCCTCCCCCGTAGGTCCAGGCCAAGGACGCTGCGCCCACTATTATTCAAGTGGAGGACTCCCTTGTCAAGCAGCCTCCTCCTCCTCCTCCTCCAGTGCCGCTCGCCCCCACTCCAATTTCTATGATCAGGCTCAGTTCCTCATCTACTCCTCCCACAAAGGCCAAGATCAGAACTCCTACTCCCTCTCCTCCATGTGCTAAGTCTCCTCCTCCTCCTGCTAAAATTGTTGAGTGATGTCTCTCATTTTGGTGGTGTTTTAGTAGTTAATTTCCCTTGTAGATAAGTGTTTTTCATTCCTTTCTTTGTTAGTTTCGTCCCTTTTTAGCTTAGTTCCCGGTTTTCTACAAGATTCGGAAACTATGCGAGTTTGTTGTGTTTTGTAGGTAAAATGGCGTGTTTGAGGACGTTTCGGAGAAGTTTATAAGAAGGAGCCAAGCAAGGGAGCTAAAGAGCAGAAGAGCCATGCAAAGAATGAAGAGGAACTCAAGGAAAACCAAGAAGAGAAGAAGGACCGAGACCCCGGATCGAGTTACCACCAAGTCGGGCCCGAGTTCGAGCACCAGAGCATAGGACCGACGTTCCCAACGTCGGACCCGATGTCTTCCCGCGTCGGTCCGAGTCGGCAAAAGGAAGGATTGGGCTCCAAGGCACAATGTTGTGATCTTCCAATTTTGCCCTTCTTCTAAATTTGGAATTCCTTGGTCCCCAATCAAGAGAAGAGGATAATTAGAGGTGATTAGAGAGCATTAGAAGAGATCAATCACACACACACAAAAATCACTCTCAAAGGCTCAAGGAAGACTTGGAGAGAAAGGAGAAGAAAGGAGGAGGAGAAGAGAGAGAGATCGGTGGAGCTAGAGAGGAGATTAGTGAGTTTTGAACTTGTTTTGCTTTGGTTTAGTAGAATTAAGACTTGGATATTGTGAACCCTTTTGGATTTGAATGCAATTGAGCCTTGATTTGAGTTTGATGATTGAGATTTGCATGATTTGCCATTTGATTGCTTTTTACTCTTACTTGATGGAGTAGATTCCATAGTCTTGGGTTATGGGGGAAACCCCTAGGTAGGATTGGGTAGGAACCCCCAATTCCATAGCCTTGAGTGCTTGATCTAGGAATCCTCTCTACATTGAGCTTCAATTCTCTTGTGGAAACAAGGGACCTAGGGCTTGTGATTGGTAAGAGTAAGCGGGAGCAATCTCGAACCCATCACTAGACCTAGCATCGAAGGTGAGTGGAAACTCCCTTGGGTCGAAGTGTAGAGTGGAGGGATCGAAGGCTAGCAACCTCGATCTCACAAGGATCAACACTTATTGGCTGAATTGGGGTGGAATCACCAAAGTCTAGTTGGGGAAGGAACCCAAAAACCCAAGACCGATCTACCAAATTTGCTTAGTTCGAGTTACACAGTTCATCGGGCCCGACGTTGTGTGTGTCGGTCCCGGCCAAATCAACCTTGATCCACCCTCGGACCGAAGTGACCAGTGTCGGTCCGAGGTGTTCTCTTCGATTTTCCTCGTTTTTACCTTTCTTTTACCTCTTTTTAGTCTGTTGGGTACTCTCAACGCACGAACTCCCGTGTGTTCGACACCCTACCTCTTTACTACAATTGGGGTTCGGTTTATAAATTTAAAATTTGAGACCCTCCGATCCGGACCGATCATTGAGGAGA
Source organism: Polygonum maritimum (assembly GCA_963924305.1). Classification (NCBI taxonomy): domain Eukaryota; kingdom Viridiplantae; phylum Streptophyta; class Magnoliopsida; order Caryophyllales; family Polygonaceae; genus Polygonum; species Polygonum maritimum. Next base: position 12,109,051 of record OZ002735.1, on the reverse strand, counting down.
TTACAGAAGTCCAGGGGACGCCTTCTGTAGAAGTCCCCATGGAGTCCTTGGCAAAGGCTCCAGCAGAGGACGCCACGGTCCACATAGAGGCATCCAATGCTGAGGACCAGGAGATGGCCGAGTCCCACGACCAAGGGGACGAGGCCTCTAATGAAGAAGACACTCCTCCTCATGATGAGGAAAATGAAGATGAGGAGGGAGATGGAGATGAGGAAGATGCCGGTGATGATGTGATAGTAACCGGCAATGGCAACAAGAAGAAGAGGCTCAAGAAAATTCTGGGGCCGCTTCTTTTCGATGCCAACTTCCTTTAAGAGAATGGAAGGACGGAGTTCCTTGAGCTGCTAAATTTCTAGGGTTGGACGCACTTGGGAGTTGAAGCTGCCACCGTCGATCCCGAACAGGTCCCGCACTTCTATTCCAAGTTCGAGGTTTCTGAAGTCAAAGGGAAGCCTCAAGGGACGTTCGAAATCGATGAGGACGAGTACTCTGTTGCAGAGGGTACCGTCCACAATATGTTAGGCTTGCGTCCCTCCCCTTCAGAGGCTCTCCATGACTTCCCCTGCAAAAGCTTCGGCCGCTTCTCCCAAGAAGACATCTTCAACCACATCTTTAATGGGAAACAGCCTCTTGCTAGGGATAGGGTGGCTCACTGTCTCTCCAAGACGGGCGTCCTTACGCACCACTTCATTGTGCGTATGGTCGTCCCACGGTAGGAAAAGAAGTCCATTGTGCAGATTACAGATAACATCATTCTGGACGCTTTCCTGAACCGCAAGCCAATCAACTTGGCAAGGGTTGTCTTGGAGCACATGGGCAAGTGTACAGGCGGATGCCACTCCCTTCCCTTCCCAGGCCTAGTCAAGAAACTTCTAGAGCAGCAAGGCCTTTACACCCCTAAAGGGGAACGCACCTTTGGCATTCACTGGGACGTACGGCAGATCACGGCTCCTCTAGTTGGCAAAATGAGGTTTGACGAGGAGCTTCCCTCAATAAGGAAGCAACTGGCCAAAGAATAGAAGGAGGCCGAGCTCAAGGCTGCTCAGGAAGCTGCTGCTGAAGGGGATGCTGAGGGAAATTTGCAAGTAGTAGGGACGCCTGTTGATGCAGAGGACGCCAACGAAGCTGAGACTGAGAACGTCAATGTTGAAGTAGAGAAGTGCTCTCAAAAGACTTTGCTAGGGATGATGATTGAGAACCAGTGCATGATGATAGACCTCATCCAGCAAGTCCATAAAACTCTCCATCAACATACTGATCTGCTTGAGCGCAACAATGAGCTTCTGGCGCAGTCCAATGATCTTCATGCCCAGACTCTGAAGGCACTTGGCAAGCGTCCCCGCCAATAATCACTCCCCTTCCAAACCCTGAAAAATTTTATCTCCTTTTGTTTGATGTGTTAAAACTTTAGGACGATGTCCCCTTTTGTGATTATTTGATGAATGGCTGTAATATTCATACTCTGCTCTCTAAATTTGGTGGATGCCGTTCATTACTTTGCATTTCATTGCGTCTAAACGTCCTTTCCTTTAATTATGACTTTGTGCGTGCATGCTTTATCACTTGTTCTCCTTTTCCATGATGCCAAAAGGGGGAAGTATAGTTTTGCGGAGATGCGTTCATTTTAAGTTCTCATAGAAAGCATGTGTTTAGGGGGAATATCGGCCAAGTCCAAAGGACGCTAAAGTAGAATAAGTTAGGACGGACTTAAAAATGATTTGCATGCCAACCTTAGTCAAAGGACCATAAAGTGTAGTCTCTCATGCTAAAAGCTTTATGTTTGTGCGCATTGTTTAAAGAGTTTGTCATCATCAAAAAGGGGGAAATTGTTGGGACGATATTAAGGACGCCAGTCATTAATATCTAACCAATAATGATCGATCCTAGTTTGATAATGAAAAATTCAAAGGTATTTGATAAGTTGTCCAAGTGTTGATCTCAGGTAAGTCCAGAGGACGCACATGAGTGAAAAGGACAAAAAGTGAACGGGTATCCCTAAGCTGTAGGGACGCACTCCATCAAAACTTCCAGAGCTAAACATAAGAATGGAGTCCCTGCGTAGATAGGACGGCGTCCTCATCAAGAAGGGATGCACGCCTAAATACAGACGAAGTTCAAATTCAAGCCAAGGCCGCCCCAACATGATTACATCACATTTGGCCGTAGTCCTCAAAAGGAAGCTTCCTATGTCTGGGCACGTGTGAGCAATTCAAAAGATGTCGCTTTCCCAGAGATGGTCCCCTGACCACGCGGAGGCTTCCCAAGCGTCAACAGAGTTGACTTCCTCAAGATGCAAATCGCACCGTTGAAGGAAGACGACAGATCCTGCCCAAGCTTCAGAGGACGCTTGAGGACAAGAATCACTACCACTATAAATACCCTCCAAGGGGTATGCATAGTTGTTGGACTTTGAAGACTTTCTCTCGTGCTCCTCCCAAGGCATTCAAGTTGAAGAACGAAGATTAAGAAGATCAAGTGAGCTTGAAGCAAGAGAAAGAAAGTCCAACCACATTAAATTCAAACCAAATGACAAAATAGTTAGAAAAGTAGTTTGTCTCTCACAACGGATTATGAGAGACGTGAGTGTTAGCTTCCTTATAGCTAAGAGAGTTAGGTTACTTGTTAGGCTGAAAGGAGTGTTACTAGTGAGGCTAAGGACGCACGCTTAGCTCAGTGAAGTGTAACGACTCGCCTAAGTTGTAAGGACTCTCTCTGAATAAGATAAGGACGACTATTGAAAATCCTCCAACGGAGGTAGAGGTTTACTCGTAAGACTAGTTGGTCTTAGTGGGGTTCCTCTATAAATACTCGTGTCCATTGTCTTATTTTGTTTCCTGTTAAGTCTATTTTCCGCTGCATCTAAGGACGCCCTTAACCCAGTTAAGGACGCCCATTCTAACAGACTTACGATCCAACAGATGTGAAGACAACAAGTGTAGAGGAGGTGAAGACGAAGCATTGGAGGAGGCAAGAAGGGAACCAAACCATGAGATTAGCCTCAAGAGACAAGAGGTGATGGGAAAATCACACTTAGATCCAAACTATGTATTGGAGTCATTGATTCGACACACTTATCTTGCAATGCTTCTTTCGGGAGCTAAGATTATCTTATGGAGGTGTATTTGGCTCCATTAGAAAGCTAACTCGTAGAATTACAATTCCTCTTTTTACTCTAAGTCCAAATTCCAACTCGAAGTGTGTCAAAACATCCTCTGAAGTGTCACTTGAATCCTACATGACCAGTGCTCAAGACGTGGGCAGAAGGCTCATGACACGGCCGCGTCTTGGGTTGTTTGCTAGAGTTTTGAGTCCAGATGCATTATGTTGAAGACGCGGGCAGAAGTGAGTAAGACGCGGCCGCGTCCCGTGGCCCTTTCCCGTGTGATGAGTCCTGACATTCGGCATTTGAAACTTGGGCAGTGCATTGATACCGTGATTGCGGTTTGGCCCGTGTCGAGTTAAAACCGAGATTTTATACGGGATCATTTTGGGCCTTGTGGGTTGCATTTTGTAGATATATTTTTGGAGACATTATTAGTTATAGATGGGTTGCATTTTGTAGATATATTTTTGGAGACATTATTACTTATAGATAGCCTTAGTTCTAAGTTTAATGATCTTTGATATCTTAGATTCTTGATATCTTTGGTTATTGGAGGCTTGGGAGAAGAAGAAGATACCTTTGTAACTTTGTAAGCTTCTTAATGTCTTTCAGTATCTAAATCTCTTTTGCTTGACTAGTTAATTGAAGTTGTGAATGAAGTATTATTGTGAGGTTTGATTGTTCCTAATCATTCTTGACTAGATTGTTTTCTCTATGCTTAATTGCTTAATTTCAGCCTATGATTTTATTAGCTTGATCACCTAATATGATTTCTAGGTTGAATTACAACTAGATCTTTCTAATTACTGGTCGGTGTTAGTTAGATCAACAGTAGAACCTTTAATCAATTAGGATTGGTAGGACTAGTTGATCAGAGAAGAGAATTCAATCACATGTTATTTGGATGTCTGGTTGCTCTGAATACATGTTTCTATTGATACTTGGATCTTAATGTTGTTGTAAGTTGAATCTAGGAGGTCTCTTAGGTTATTTGATAATTAGGGTTGTTAGTACCAGTCAGGCTAATAACTAGAATTGAAGTAGGATTAATAATGCTATGAAGTTGGGTTATTAGCATTCCGCAATAGATTAGTCAAGGTAAAGAGAGAATTTGGATAATCAATAATCAATAATCAAGTTCGCAATGCATATTGACTAGTTGAGCATATTTCTCCAATATTTTACAAATCATCTTTACTTTCACATTCATTAATTAGTTTAGTTCTTGGATTGATTCCAAAACCCCCCTTTTTGACTAGCATAACAATAAACATTGAAAACCTGAGTCTTTGTGGGATCGACCCTTACTTCCCTACTACTTTCGTAGTTGGGTAGTTTGGATTTTTTTGATCGGTATTAGGGCGACTAAAATATCGCTCATCAAAGAGCGAATAGAATAGTTTAAGATAAGAGCAAAATTGATTGCCTCAAGCAGAGCGGGTCATAGATAAGAGTGAAATTGATTGTCTCGAACAAAACATGTCCTAGATAAGAGAAAAATTGATTGCCTCGAATAAAGCAGGTCATAGATAAGATTGAAATTGATTGCCTCGAACAAAGTGAGTCATAGATAAGAGTGAAATTGATTGACTCGAACAAAACATTTCATAGATAAGAACGAAATTGATTGCCTTGAATAGAGTGAGTCACATATAAGAGTGATATTGATTGTCTCGGACAAAGCAGGTTATAGATAAGAGTGAAATTGATTACCTCGAAAAAAACATTTCATTGATAAGAGCGAAATTGATTACCTCGAACAGAACATTTCATAGACAAGAGCGAAATTGATTGCATCGAGCATAATGATGCATAAATTAGAGCGAAAATTGATGGTTGTGGACAGTGGTAAAACTAGGAGTTTGTCTTAGAGGGGGCTATATAAAAAAATATACTACTAAAATAACATTAATATGCTTCTTACAGTAACCTTCTTCAATTGTCGTATCTTTAAATCGTAAAATAATATCTTCACTTTCAATGCACCCTATAATATCTTTCTCAATAATGTCTTCAATTTCAAAATTGCTTAATCTTAGTATAAAATTTGTCCTACTATGAGTAAACAAAATCAAATAGATTTCAAACCTGTATATTTTTTTTTTTCTAAATTTTTAGAAACCTAATTTTATAGTGTGTCTATCTTTCCTCCAAATGCCAAAAAAAACAAATTAATTAAATCACAGTTTTTTAACAAAAAAAGTTAAAACAAATGGATATAAAGGAATATAGAAAAAAAAACATTGATGTATACTATAAATTACAATAGTCATTCAAAATCAAAATTAACCGTGGAAACATTCAATTAACGGTACTAGTATTATAATAACCATCAAAAACAACAAAATTACTGATTACCCAATTCAATCTGATCGGTACAAAAAATAAACAGCCGGATTCTTTGCTTGTAAAACAACTAAATCGGCAAAGAAAACAAGAGGTAGAAATAGAGTAATTAAACTTATGCTTAATTTAATTTTTTTAAATCCAAGTGGGGCTACAGTCCGCCACTAGGTACCATGTAGTCCACTAGTGGTTGCGGTGACCTCTTTCGAATGATATGATTGAATATGTTGTTGACTTCCTATATATAGATGGTGTATTATAAAGAGTTTTTTCACTCTTCATACCAATTTCTCTCTCTCATTTGCAGAAGGTAATATCTCATCCTTCATTTAAAATGAATTCAAATTATCCCTACAACCATCTAAATTCCTTCCATTTTGATCAAATTTTTTTTTAATTCATCAATACATTAGTTATTTTATTTTGTATAATACATAAAATTCATTACCCATAAAAATACAAAGATTAATACTAAATGATTTATATATAACTTGTATTTCTTATATATATTAAGTGTTTTTAATATAAACATATACAAAATGGGTGGCTATGGATAGATAAAAAGATACCAAAAAATTTAAAAATAATTTTTGAAAAATAATAACGTTTTAATATGGATATAATAATTTAAGTTTTATTTTATATAAGAAAATTGAGAAAAAAAATCTAGACCGTGCGTTTCATTTGAGGGCCATGAGAGTGCCACGTGTGTCTGACAATATCCTCTTAAAGTTTTAAAAACCTCAAATATGGAACTCCTGTTTGTAACATCTTTATTATTATTATTTAAATTTAACAATCTGCCATTGTAGATGGCTTTAGAAACTGCTCTAAAAATCATCAATATGTTACATTGAATAATGAAACTGCCTATATATTATTAGCAAGATAGAGAAAAGTTAGACCACTCTTGTGTATGAGTAACTAGGACTGCTTGGAGAGCTCATAAATTTAAGGAAAGATGGACCGAGAAAGACAAATGAAAGGAGATTGGTTCAAAGTTTGTATGAGACCATTTGCAATACAAATAGGAAAATAAAAAAGGTACGTGTTGAAGTTAGATTTGTCAAAGACATGCATAAGATCCTTCTAGTAACTGCTATATGAAAAACGAATGGGTTCGACAGAGATGGATTATTAAGAAAATTATAATATATGTTTCATTATTTTAATTTGTTGGTTAATGTAAACTCGTTTAATGGTTAATGAATTGAAGCTTGTCTTTCAATGCTAGAGGTTTAAGGCAGGGAGACACGTTATCTTCTTTTCATTTTGTGTGGACATAAAGGTTCTTTGGTACTACTAAGAGTGAGATTGAGCACGTGTCAGGTGTAATAAATGTATTTGATGAAGTGACAAATCAGTTCTCTAATATAGTCTTTGTCTTGGTAACTAGAAAGTGATCTTCACTATTTTCAACATTTTGACAAATATCAACACTAGTAAACTTCATAGTCTTAACTTAGAGAGAGCTATGGATCTATAAGGATCGAATTACCGGAGCAAGGAAGAATGAAGTAACTCTACTTCCTACTACATTGAACCAAGGAGATCGTGGTACGTATGTATATCAAAATCTCAAATACCTGTATTACCATTATTTATATCATGGAGGGTAGCGTTATTTCTAATTAGTACGTACTGATAGATCGATATAAGCTCATTATGAAAGTTAATTACATGTTTAACAAACTTTCACCTTCTCATATTTGTCAAATAGTACGTTATTTCTAATTTGTAGGCATCTTAAGTGTCTAATATGCGGTATTTTAGTCATCTTAATACCTATCAAAATAATCCAAACAACCCAACTAATGTAGTAGGGAAGTAAGGGTCGATCCCACAGAGACTCAGGTTTCAGTGGTTATTATTATATTACTCAGGAAAAATGGGGGTTTTGAATATGAATCTAAAAACTAAACTAACTAAGGAATGCAAAACAAAAGATAAGATGCAAAATATGGGAGAAATATGCTCAACTAGTTAATATCCATTGCGAACTTGATTATTGATCATTGATTATCAAAATTGTCTTTTTACCTTGACTTATCTATTGCGGAATGCTAATAACCCAACTTCATGGAATTATTAATCCTACTTCAATTCTAGTGTTTAACCCGACCGGTACTAACAACCATAATTATCAAATAACCTAAGAGACCTCCTAGATTCAATTTGACAACAGCATTAAGATTCAAGCATCAATAGAAACATGAATTCAGAGCAACCAGACATCCAAATCACATGCAATTGAATTCTCTTCTCTAATCAATTAGTCCTACCAGTCCTAGATTGATTAAAGGTTCTACTTATGATCTAATTAATTCCAACCGGTAATTAGAAAGATCTAGTTGTAATTCAATCTAAAAATTCAATTAGATGACCAATCTAACAAAACCCTAAATCAAACTTATTCAATTAAGCATAGAGAAAACAATCTAGTCAAGGGAAATTAAGAACAATCAAATCTCACAATAATGCTTCATTCACAACTTCAATTAACTAGTTAAGCAAAAGAGTTTAGTTGTTGAAAGACATTGAAAAGCTTACAATTCTCCAAAGAGGTTTTTCTTCTTCTCAAGCTCCAACAACAACCAAAGTCAAGAGTTCAAAAGATAATAAGATCTAAAACTAGGGCTAACTATATATATTATGTCTTCCAAAAATATATCTAAAAACATAACCCAAAAGGCCCAAAAAGATCTCGTACAAAATCTCGGACATAACTCGGACACGGGCGAAAACTCGGGCATGCACCATGGAAACTCGGGCGAGATTCTGCAACTTTGCCCGAGTTTTCACGGCAGAGACTCAGGTGCAAAAACTCGGGTTGTTCCTCCAAAACGCGGGCGAGTTTTCGAACCTCCTGCCCGAGTTTTCAACACTAGTCGTCATGTGACACTTTAGAGGCTGTTTTGACATACTTCGAGTTGGAATTTGGACTTGGAGTAAACAGACGAATTGTAGCTCTTCGAGTTAGCTTTCCAATGACTCCAAAATCAGCTCCATCCGACCACTATAGCTTCCGATCCATCCCTTGCAAGCAAGAGGTGTCGAAACAACAACTCCAATCCATAGTCCGGATCCAAGTGTGCTTTTCCCATCAACTCTTGGGGCTAATATCATGCCTCCTCTAATGCTTTGGCTACACCTCCTCTACACTTGTTGTCTTCACTTCTACAATCAAAAACCACAACAAAGTGTAGATATCCGAATCTTTTTACAAACTAACAAAACTAGCAAAACTAACTAAAACTAAACCAAAACCCATGAAAATCCTAACTAAACATGCTCTAAAACACTACCTAACATGTGTCTATCAGTCTCCCTCCGCTGGAGTTATTCCCGGGAACGGGAGTATCCTAAAAAAACGAATCTTTTTGCTTTAACATTATTATACGATACTAGTTAGTTTTGTGTACTCATTGATCGAATTTCTATTGTACGTTTTTTCTAGGTTAAAAGGTATTACATGAACTACACTAGAGAATTTGATCCTCAAATCTCAAATTTCAAAACAGCAGTCGAGAAGGAATTATGTAAGTATTCACTGATTGCTAAGATGGAGGTGGATAACAACTATTTTCCAGGAAAATAATGTCTTGTACAAAAGAGTTAAAAATCTTGCATTGACGCACAAGGTAGTATATTGATAAATTACAAGAAAAAAGTTAGGTACTATGCTATTGAAATATTCAAATAACTATTTAGGTGGAGGGAATAGTGGGGCTGATGCATGGAGATTCTTCATGTCCTTCTCATCAAGTTTGTTATCCTTATTCTTCACCAAAGTCGTCCTTGTCTGAGTCATGTGTTGCACACAGTTTCTTGCAAAGTTGACAAACTGGTACAAACTGTTCATCCCATTACCTTTAGGATCATCCTTAATTATAACAACAATCGTAACGTTATTGGCTAACGACTTTAGCTTCTCACGGCCATAGTTTCTAGTGCGCTCAATCCAATCTGGAACCTGTTATTACGGGGGTAATAAAATCAGGAAAACACCAACAAAAACTTCTCTATTTTGAATCTGATTGAGTTGTTTGATTTTGTTCAAGAGATTAAAGTTAACAACAAAAACAATCATTTTGAATAACTAAAATATAAATATAAAAAAAATTACCTTATGAGCCTGGAGAAGTTGACCGTATGAGTTAGATGAATGCGTGCTTTCATGACAAATTGAAAGAAGATAGTAGGCGTTCTCCATATCATAGATAAACATGGGATGTTAAAGAAGTCGCCTTACCCGATGATCAAATTCCACTTTCAACATGCAGTCCAACAAATCTTTTAGACTTCCTGGAAGTATATCCAACTTAGCTTCACACATATTCCTAAGAGCCTCACTCAAAGTAGTGAATTGATTGCCTATTTCAACAAATGGTCGTCGCCTTAGGGAATAAAACAAAAAAGCAACTCTTTACCCATTCTCCAAAATAATAAGCTGGTCATCAGAAAAGTTCTTTGGGTCATAATTGTTCACCAGAAGGTAAAGTATGCCTTCAATAAAGCCACGAATAAGGGTAACAATGTCATGATCGATGCAGCTCGCCAGAATCACTGACATCTGAAACGTCATCCCTAAGCAGAAAGCTCTGCATGGTCTGGAAAGGCGGGTACACTGATGCATGCATTGTTTTTCCACCCGCTATATAGCGAAGACCATGATATAACGGAAGTGCAATAGAAGAATGCTTACAGTTAGTGTTTTGGGTAGATTAACCACGTGAACGCGTTACCTGCTAAGATGAGGGAGTCCTAACCAAAAGACGATCACAACGCGTTACAAACTACAAGTAAAGTGTAAATCAAAATGGAATATTTAGACAATGAGAACAAATGAAAGATTTAGAGCAAGCAAATCGTGGTTTAAGTATTCGTATTGCTAAAGAGATCGTCGATGAATGTTCGATTGATACAAATAAGATCTTCCGTAGAGAAATTGAGAATGAATATGGAATTTAACACTTGATTTCGAGCGTGTGAATTCATGTGCCTTCTTCGTCGGCTTTGATTGTTTTATAGTCTTCTTTCCTTTTTGGACCGTTGACAAGGAGCCTAGCGTCCCAAAGATATCGTTGGTGGCGTTAAGGAGGTTGCCGTTTGAAGTGGTCGTTGTATCGTGCCCGAGATTGTCTCCTTGCGTTGGCTGAATCTTCGGCCTTTACTCTCACCTGATATCTTGTGGTTAATTGCCTTGGGCCGTAGACACTCTTATGGGCCGGATTCCAGTGAGCCCAACAATATCTCATGAAAAACCCGCGAAAGTTCCTGCCCCCGCTTTCTTCGGGTTTTTTATTTCACGCCTTGGAAGTTGTAGCGGGTCTTGTCATGTCCAATCACCCCTTATTTATAGCAGCTATAATGGCTCGATGACACTTCAACTTCCGTTCTCTGGTGTCTAGGTATGTCTCCTTCCTCTTTGTTTCTCTTCTTCTCCCTATTACAATTATGGCTACTTCCGTCCTCTCCTCTCTTCACTGTCGCGAAACCACCACTCTTCCTTCCTTAACCTCTTCCGGAATTTTTATGTTATTCGTTTGTGGTTTGGGAATAGTAGAAACGTTTTCTTGTTCAAATTTGAGAGAAGTGGTAGAGTTGTTGCACATAGATAGACCTTTGCTAGTTGTGGAGAGGTCTACCTTTTTGTTTTTGCAATTGACAAGGAGCTCATATACTTTATTCGTTTCACTTGTTCATTATTATTTGCTTGCAAGGCTGTGATGACATTTTGGGAAAATGTTTTGCAAGATTAATAATACAAAGGGCCATGCTTAGGGTTGGCAAATTTGAGAGAAGTAAGTGGTAGAGTTGTTACACATAGATAAACCTTTGCTAGTTGTGGAGAGGTCTACCTTTTTTGTTTTTAAAGTTAACAAGGAGCTCATATACTTTATTCGTTTCACTTGTTTATTATTATTTGCTTGCAAGGCTGTGATGACATTTTGGGAAAATGTTCTACAAGATTAATAATACAAAGGGTCATGCTTAGGGTTGGCAAATTCTGATCCGATCCGAACTAATCGATCGAATTATCCAATTCGAAAAACCGATCGAGATCTAGAAAAAAATTCTAAAATGAAATTTGAAACCGACTCAACTAGATTGAATTTCATCCAGAGGTATATTCTGCCCGTTAAGAATGACCTGAAACGGATTACACCCGGAAAACTCAATCCTATGTCAAACTGAAACCTGAATATAACCGATGTGATTTACATCCGAAACCCGAAACAATTTGAACCTGATTATACTCGATATCCGGAAGAACCAGGATCCAATCGCACCCGACAGTTATATATTGATACCCGAAACAATCCAAACTTTATATAAAGTAAATAAGGAAATTTCCTTGGTATCCCTCTATTTTGACAATTCATTTTGGTGTTCTTAGAAAAAATAATTTCCTTTTGGTACCATTATAGTTTATACATTTTCCTTTCTATAATCAAATCTATATCTAAACCCATTATTCATTAAAACACAAATCTTGTTTAAAATTTAAATAAAAACTAATTTAGAAAATAAAATTATAGATGTTTATGGTCAATGCTTTGTGCACAACAAAAGAAAACCTTCACGCACAAGGAAAACCACACACTTAATTCATGAAGCACGAAGACCTTGAGTATCCGTCCAACAGGGCTCCGGCAGCTTGTTGCCCAAGAACCGCGCTTTACGAAGCACGGAGGCTGGCGCTTCCTAATGCGCGGTTCTTGGGCAAGTTTGGTAAATCCGTCTTTCTTGATGCGCAAGTCCATAGTATTACAACCTCTATAAATTTTGTAATTCGTAAAGTGCGGAGGCTGGCGCTTCGTAAAGCGCTGTTCTTAGGAAGCTTATTTTGTAAATCATATCTATCCATAAATTTTAAATAAGTAAATCTATCCAAGAATATTTTGATCCATATCATAAGTCCATAAGCATTACAACCTCTACATATATATTGAAATATATTAGAATCTTCAAGCATTGCAACCACTTCTCTCATTGTGGGGCGTTCTACGGGGTAAGCGGTAGTACACTTGAGAGCTATCTTCAATACGGCACTCATACTAGCAAAAGTAGTAATCCCGTCGTCACTCTTTTCTTGAAGCTTCAACCTTGAATCAAAAATCTCGCACATCATCGCACTCTTGTGTGCATGATCCCGTGTCCAAGTAACGAGATCCCCTCCCTCCTCCATGGGCAGCACTGGCGCTTTCCCTGTCAAGAGCTCGAGTAGGACAACCCCATAGCTGTACACGTCACCCTTCTCAGTCACCTTCATTGTGTACGCGTATTCTGCACAATGGATCACAACAAACCATAAGCCGACGGATCGGATCGAGTTATAAGTACATAAACTGATCGAGAATTGTTATAGTATTAAAAGAAATGGTGTACCAGGAGCAATGTAGCCGTAGGATCCTGCAATGCCGGAGGCGGATTCATGATTCGACATATCAAGAACCTTTGCCAGCCCGAAGTCTCCAACACGAGCTTCAAGCTGATCATTTAGTAAGATGTTGAAGGATTTGATGTCGCGATGAATGATCCTCGGCTTGCAATCATGGTGCAAATAGGACAGGCCATGGGCGGCGCCTAGGGCGATCACAAACCTTGCTGGCCAATCAAGTTCGCAAGGTTGAGTGTGTAGCAAGTCACCCACGCTACCCTTTGCCATCAAGTCATAGACAAGCAAGTTTGAGCCTTGATAGTGGTAGAAGCCATGAAGCTTTACAATGTTCCGGTGCCTTGTTTTCCCCAGCGTCAGTATTTCTGATCTGAAGCTATCGTCGACCTTGTTTCCGTCTATGTTGGAGACGAGCTTCTTGACAGCAAGTTTCAGGCCTGTAGCTAGAGTTGCTCTATACACAATCCCAAACGCTCCTCTTCCAACTATGAACTTGGGGTCAAAATTGTCCGTGGCATCCACCAAATCTTGGAATGTGAACCCTTCATTTGGAAACAAGTTCACATCTGTAGTGTCTTGCTCTTCAGTCTCTTGTTTTGAAGGGGATATTTGGACGGCGGGCGGTTTCATGAGGTATAAGAGGACACCAATCAAAATGAGAGAGACACCACCAATGCCAGCTGCAATAATGGCCACAACTTTCCCAAGGGAGCTTCGATTTCCAGGATATGGGCACGCGTTTAGAGGTCCGCCACAGAGGCCTCGGTTGCCAGCGTAGGTGGAGAGGCTGGCGTCTTGGAAAACCGGAGAAGAAGGTACTTGCCCAATCAGATTATTGTATGACACGTTGAATGCTAACAAGCTTGATAATTTGAGAAATGTTCTTGGCATCTGACCAGTCAACCGGTTGTTATTCAGCAAGAGGAGTTCCAGCAAGCAGAGGCTCCCAATTTGAAGGGGAATTTCACCTGATAAGTTGTTGTAGCTCAGGTTCAAAGCAATTTGGAGGCTTGAGAGCTTACCTAGTTCCCGTGGGATCACACCAAAGAACAAGTTCCCACCGATTTGCAACTCTGTCAAACGAAAAAGGCTTCCTAATACTGATGGTATGGGTCCTGAAAGTTTGTTGTCTGAGAGCTTAAGTAGCTCCAATTGTGTAAGATTTCCTATCTCAACCGGCAAGGAGCCTAGGAGTTTATTCTTGCTTATATCAAGACGCTGTAGTAAGCTGCATTGGAATATTTCAATTGGTATAGGTCCAGAGAGTAAATTTGATGACACATTCAAGGTCACTAGACGCGAAAGGCTTCCCAACTCCGGTGGCAAAGTAGAAGTGAAGTTGTTGTTTGGAAGTTGAAGCCTCTGGAGAGTGATGCAATTGCCAATCTCAGGAAGAATTGGACCACTAAAACTGTTATATCCCAGATCAATTGTGGACAGGTTTAACACATTGCAGATATCATATGGAAATCCCCCGGTCAAACGGTTTCCACCCAGATGGAGCTGTATCAATGGCTTACAGTTTCTGATCCCGAAGGGGATATTACCATAGAGTCTGTTTGAACCCAGGTTCAACAAAATCAGATTAGAGTTGTTGCATAGGTACCGGGGTATTGTTCCAGTTAAGTTGTTTTCTGAGAGATCAACTACCCACAATGGACTGTGCAATCCAAGCTCTTGAGGAATGATCCCACTCAGCGAGTTGTTGAAGAGGAGCAGCCTTTGTAGCTGAGGCAAATGCTCAACTCCTTGAGGAACTGATCCAGTGAGCGAGTTCATTGAGAGGTCAAGCCTAGTCAAGTTTTTCAAGCTGCTCAACGCCTGTGGAATGACGCCGCTCAGCCGGTTCTCGAAGAGGTGTAGCAGCCTCAAGTCATTTATCTGGGCTATCTCAGTTGGTATTTCGCCACTCAAGGAGTTTTGTGAAAAATCAATTTCTGTTACTAGTTTGAGGTTCCCAATCTCCCTTGGGATTGTTCCATTCAAGACATTCCTGTACAAATACAACCTTTTTAACAGTTTCAGGCTTCCCAACTCCTTTGGGATTTCTCCTGAAAAGGAATTATCATACAAAGCCAACAGCTGGAGATTTGTGCAGTTTGAAAGCTCCCAAGGTATTACACCTGAAAAGTGATTCCCCCAAAGAACCAAATCAGTCAGGCTTATAAGCATCCCAAGCTGTCTAGGAAGATCCCCGCTTAGCTCATCTTGTGCAAGACCCAAATACTCTAAGCTTTCGCACCCACCAATCTCCGACGGTATGCTCCCAGAAATCAGGTTTTGACCAGCTCTAAGGATCTTCAGTTCCTTGAGACTCCCAAGAGAGCGAGGCAACACACTGCTGATGAAGTTGCTATATGCAACTAAGACTCTCAGAGAAGAGAGGTTCCCAATCTCTTCAGGAATTCTTCCGTCAAGCAAATTGTTGTTCAGATAAACAACTTGCAAGCTTGAGCAGTTTGTGATCTCCCTGGGTATAGAACCTGATAGCCGGTTAAAGGAAAGATCAAGAAATGTCAAGTAGATGAGTCCACCAATACTGGGAGATATAGAGCCTGTTAGATTCATACTATTGAAATCAAGAGACGACACCACGGATCCAGTGTCATTGCTACAAGTGATTCCTTTCCATCCACATGGTGTCGAGTCTTGAGGATTCCAACCATCAAGGTTGTTAGATTCATCTACTAGGCTGGCCTTGATATTGAGTAGGTACTTCCCTTCAGTGTTAAGCCCTTGAGACTGGACAGGCAATAGAGTAAATGAAAGGCCAAAGCATATTAGCACCCTCCATGTCCATAATGAGTTGAATTCGCCCATCATCAAATCTTCTACATTTTATGGCCAATTCAAACTCAAAAACATCAGTCAAAGTGCTGACAAGAAGATTAGGGTGAACTCTGTTACAGACAATCCTTTAAAATCATCCTAAAACTCAATGACAGTTAGAAAGGGCCATAAAAACACAAGATTAACTCTCCACATACCTTGAAAGGTGAAACTGGTGTGGAGACGAAACAGTTTGACTTGACAACTCCCAAATTTCCTTCTCCTGAGGAAAATGGACAAGACTTTACTTTCCCAGGTGTCAATCATTTTACAGATTTTTCAAACTCCTGTCTCCTGAGGAAAATTGCTATACCACCCAATGATAGCATTTCTTCAAAGGAAAAAGCTCCTGTGCTTTTCAAGAACGAAATGAAGCTGACTACAAATAGTCTTCTCCTTTTTCTTCACATTCATTCTGTTGCTAATATTTTAATGACATTAGTGGCCGCCTGCCTGCCGGTTATGAACAAATAAACTTTGGAATTAGAAGCTAACAATACATACGTGATCTGTTCCTTTGATCCCTAGGATCATCAAAACCATTATATATTCCATTATCCTAATCTATCCATCAGCGTCATGGTGGAGCATTTTCTTTTTGACATGAAAGTTGACAGAGCCAGAGTTACAACTGAACATTCTGATCTCATAATGAAAAATTGAAGTCGTTGACCGCTCAAGCTTTCAGTAAAATTTGGGTCTGCTTCCAAAAAACTTCCCATAGAAAAACCAATCAAAGCCTGTGTTCATCAGAGAGCATTCTCCTAAACAAAATCAGTACAAATATTTACAGTCGACTGCTAACCGATCAACCCAAAATAGCCGGAGCCTGCTTGCATAGAAGCAATATCACATTCTTCACTCACCCTTGCCGCTTCAGATGGCTCTAAACTCATAAACACATCCAATGAAGCTTAATGTCTGCCTTTGTAGAGCTAAAGCCGAATAATGGTAAATAGAAAAAGGAGTCGACTAACACTTGAAGTTTCAAGAAGTCTCGTCTACTGCATTTTCTGGGTTCTGTCTGCTAGAGATTACTTTGTCAAGGGTTTCATCAGGAACTGTGATTCCCCTGGTCTCCAAGTCAGCAACTATTGCAATGGCAGCGTCTAGCTCCCCGAGGCTGAGGCAGAGTGTGATGATCTCGTCGTATAATGGACTGCATATGGTAACAGACTAAGACATGTCAATCATTAAAAGAAAAAATCACAACAGCAAACACCACTGTATTGGGTAACCTTCAGTGTAACAAAATAAAACATGCACAAACAAAGGGTCAACTTGCCTTCCAAATTTGTAGCCGAGGCCATGGGCTGTATTCAGAATTGTCAGGAAGGCTGAAGGAAGAGGAGCCCTGATAGCAGCACGGAGTATCACTGCACAGTCACCAATAGTAGGTGTGCCCCCCAACTCAATTACCTTTGACATTACTTTGATTGCCAACTCAACTTCCCACTCCTGAGACCATCTCTGAGGCTGTTTATTCTTCAGCTCTTTATCCCATGTCCAGCCCCACACATCAGCAATGGTATACATATCTTTCACATCGAATATTCTCCGCTTCCTTAGCTCTTTTAGTGCCTCATGTATGTCTTCGGGAAACCAATCGTCATCGTCATCGTCATCCATTGAAACTTTCCTCCTAGACCTTCTGGAAGTAGTAGTAGTTGTCTGGTTTGAGTCTTTTAACAATTGGACTCCAATCATTTGGAGAGGCTTCTTAGCTTCAACTTCCTTGTTCTTCACCCTATCTACCTCAAGGTCCTCAACTGCACCTTCTTGGTTACCAGTTTGTTCCACTTCCTCCTCATCATCAACTTCATCATCTTCCGCCTCTTTGGACTCATCTTCTATGGCGTCTACTTCCGCATCAGTGTCATCGCTTACATCTTCAAATTCTGCTTCTACTTGTATTCCCTCATCCACCATAACATTTCCATTTTGGTCATTTAATCCCTCTCCAAGAAACCTCTGCCTCCAAAATTCTGTATTCCCTTCTTGAAGTTTAATCCTTGATATTAATTCATCCACTTCTTCGTCAATCTGTCAGACACCCAAAAGCACAATTAGATATAGCGGAGTAAAAGCACAAGAGTTACAAATTTGGATGAAGCTACTACCTCTTCTTCTTCCTCTTCCACTGGAGGAACCCAAAGTGGACGACCACGAGAGATGTTTATTCTTCTTGCCTTTTGCACACGCTGATAGAGCACATTTCTAGTACCATCAATCGGAAGATCTTGAGCTTCTAGCTCTTCCTTTAACTCGGCTACTAACATCTTACTAGCAGCTTTGGGCTTCAATACATTTTTGTCGGGTCCTTTTATTATCTTCTTCAGTCTTTCCTCCACTCTGATGTAATCATAATCAGATACATCCCCCAATATTGAAGGTCCTTCATTTCTCAAGAATTTTAAAATCTTCCGATGGTATGATCTCCATTCTTCAAGACAATGTTGCTTATAGGATGTCTCCATAGGATTTGAATAAGCAAACCCCTCAGCGTCAGGATCTAGCGGAGTTTTTCCTCTTCGAGGAACCCAACGCTTACGGTCACCAGTAAGTCCACCTTCCCCAATGTACCTAGTACATGCAAGAGCAGATTTATTGCTAAATTTCAGCAGTTGCAACTTCCCAAAATTACTTCGCTATAAATGACAAGAGAGGCTAGAACAAGGACACATGTGTCAAGTTAGTATCTTTCATTCTGTCCAGGTTCAGTAAGGGGTTAAGTTGTTAGAATTTAAAGAGTGTGTTGCACTACTCGTCAGGCAAGTGTAGTCCTACACAGCTATATGAGATAAGTAATTATATATCGCAAGAATGACTAGATCTTACACTTTTTATATAGTAATAGCTAGTTAGCTGGAAACATAACTGGTTTTTGCTTTGGCAGAGTATAAAACGACAATAAAAGGAAATATCATTAACCACCAAAAGATAAAATGTTGTCAGAATGGGAGAAATTAAGTACAAGAAAAAGATCAGAGGAGACACCTGGCAATGTAATCAATCTCAAATCCAAGTTCAGCTTCCTCTTGTAAAGGCTCAATCCATGAGCTCACTAAGCTTCGGTACTTTCTACTCAAGATCATAGCTCTTGGTGGAATTGGTTGGTTATCTTTCGCCATAGCTTCTAAAGCTTCCAGCAACTCAACAACTCTCCCTGTTTTGTACGTAGAATACCACCAATCAATCAGACCTTGCAAGTGGGTGTATTTGGAGAGGTACAATAATTTCATTCCCAAGCCACACTTTTGCAATGGAAACAAAAATGAAAGGGCAGCAACAAAACCACAAGGGTTGTGATTGTGACTCTGATCATCAATACAGATACAATTTGACATGCAATTAACAGACAAATGCCAGCAGAGCTAGATGGACAAACAAAACATATACAAAACATTAGAAAATTCACCTTCTCGACACAATGCTCGAAGGTATAAAGAAAGAGGGTCTCCAAAATTCCCTTCATTGTGCAAGACCTTTGTACCACCTTCAAAGTTTTTCAATGCACGAAAATGCCGGATGGCTTCTCGTACAACACAGTACTTGGTAAAGCATTCAACCAAGAGTCTAAAGTAAAACAAAGAGAATGTGTCAGAAGAAATGTAATCTATTTAATTCGGATTCTAATAGATTTAGAAGAAAATACACATATTTAGTCTAAAGACTCTGAACACTTCTATTGAAGCCGACAACTCACGTAGAAGTATTTTCTGTTTGAGACACAAGTACCCAAACCCTATGAAACGCAGGAAAATTGGAGGGCAAGGACACTTTCACCAGATGTTGCCCCTTTACTATTGTGTTGTGGATGTTAGGCAATTATTTCAGACGTTCTCTGTTTTTTTTAATAGTTATTAACTTTGTGTATTACTTCTTTACATTCTTATTGAACCTGTGCCATATGATTAGTTCTTGTTTGGTGTTAATTTATTGTGATATCCTTACCACATAAGTTTTCAGTGCCTTTTTAGATAACGCCTATTTTCTTTTAAATGTAGACGTTTGATATAAGATGTATGCTAATGCAGTTAATTTATGTTGTCGCTTTCCCTTGTCCATTTCCCATGTCCCCTTTGATGCTCATGCTAATGCCGTTCCTTACACGGACTCTAGCCTATTCTGACAAAACTATATCTATTAGAGTGTGTCCCATGTGGCACCAGCTGAAGCCACATTTGGCATCTATAGAAACCAGTACAATGAAACAAATTAAACTCATTAAGGCTTTTGTTTACAACAATTCAAAAAAAGACAAAGGTGTAAGAAAAAAGATACTGAAGTACTATAGCACGATGCAACAAATGTACTTACGCATATGTTCTCACATTAGGCTGCACCCAATTATGGCCTTCAACCATCATCCCAAGTAACTCAGCAACATCTTGCATCCTACATAATTGGAAAACAAGATTAGCATTCAGCAATAGAACATTTGCTAAATAATTGACTTGTTAAATAACATAGTGCTAGGGTTTAGTCTCATTTGAGCAACATAAGTTTTGAGACTACATTCCAGAACGTTAACCGATAATAATGCAGTACTAACCTATCATAGGATTCAGCCCTTGTATATGCTTGAATCACCCAATTATATGTCTCTGCATCAGGTTTCATATAATCTGGCATGCAGTAACAGAGTAAGTACAGCAAATATATACACATCAGTAACTTTGCAAAAACATCCATACTTTCATCCAGCTATATCTAATTGTCTATCAATCCCATACTGCAAAAGATTAATCCAACATCTAACCAAGTAAGAGCACATACTGCCAGTTAATAGCTTCTGGTCAATATATTTAACAAAGTGGATTTTTACACTAATCCATGACACTGTAAACTCCATTATCATCAAGACAGGCAACAAGATTTTATGAGAGATAAATGTAAATGCACATAGTAGAAAGGTTTTGTAGATGTTTAGTTGCACAATTAACAGTTTCATTGTAATAGCCATCACCCCATTTTCCCAAACTCCAGAATCAACAGTAAGCATTTGTTATTACATGCAACTGATTCATTCTACAGAAAGGTTAGAAATGTGTACATAAATATAATTACTCTCCAAAAGGTAAACGTGGCAATGATGATGACCTTGTTGTCTTTCAGTGGTTTAGCTCTGAAAACTATCAAAGCTAAAGCACATAATTTGAGGTTGACTAATATGAGTTCAATATTTAAAAATAACTTTTGAAGTCATAAGATTGGTGACAAAACTAGAGTAGGAACTCTATGTTCAACTTCCAAGTTCAAGAAGATATTCTTCCAACAATCTCATATCCAAAGCATTCCGCCATACTAATCAGATGAATGTAAGAGCTGAGAACTTAAAAGCTGACAATACCATAAACGCGAAAGTGTAAACTGACCTTCACCAAATTCCATGTTCTCAAATGTGGAAAAAGCTATTTCAGGTATTCCACAGTTCGCCTACAAATAGGGGAAGCCCAAATTTATTTACAATCAGCTGCAATTAAGTCTCCTACAGGTATTCAATCTAATTATATAACAGTAAAGAAAGCTGCAAAAAGGTTCAAAATTTATTTCCCTATTATCTACACCTCGACAGTGATAGCATAACAGACACTAGCGTTCTACCTGCACGCTCAGAAGACAGTTAAAATGAAAGGTGGTTGCCATCCTCCCAGCTGCTTCCATTTCATGAGAGACGGTCAGCGCATTGGAATGGTCACCAACTTTACAGTTTTCTTCAATCAAAAGATCGTAGACTGCATCTGTAGCCCTCAAGCCACCTTTAGCACCTTTCAGGAAAACCTCGTTGGCATATTGCAAGTGGCCACCGCTGACTAACTCCTCTAATGAAAACAGTATTGTAATTCAGAAAGCACTCAAAAAGCAAAGGGTTAAATATTGTATATACACAGCAGGAAAAAATAGTACCAACAAGCACCAACCAAGCTTGGCGGATGTCATAATTCAGTTTCTCCATGGCAGCAAGGATTTCTAATCCCTTGGCTGCAAACCCCTTAGACCCAAACAAACGCACCAATGCGACAAATGTCTCGTGCAAAGGACAAAGGCCAGCACTCAACTCTCGTCTAAGTGATTGCATCTGCATCAAGATTAACATTCCACACACTCAAAATGAACACTGGTTCAAACTATAGATGCTTTCTCATGATTTTTAAAAACAAGCAATCAACTAGAAGTTCATAGACGAATACTTAGCAGAAATCATTATTCAATTGTATGAACCAAAATTGATCTGCCAAACTAATATAGAACCAGAAGCTAAAAAAGGTCTGTCTAAATTGAAATGCGGAGAGAAGCAGTACCGAGCCCTCAACATTGCCACCGAGTACATTGGCGACAACGAGACCGTGATAAGACCTAGGGCCAGGGCTGAGGCCGGCGGCGACCATGTCGTAGATGACGTCGGAAACCCCGTCGGCGTCTCTATCTCGAGCTCTAAGCATCAATTCCTCCATGAAAGCGAGGCGGAGAGATTTCTCGGCAGCCGAGGCCGAAGACGACGGGTCCTCCTCCTTCGGCGGCCGCCTCCGCCGAGTCTTACGCTCCGGAGGAGCCGACACGGCGGCCGCCGGCGGGGAGAGTACTGAGCTGGTTTGTCGTTGATTGAAAGGGGAGAGAAAGCTAGGAGGATACATGGAATTGAGAGGCTTTAATGCCAGAGAAAGGTAGAAAGAAGATGACATGGTCGCCATGGTTGTTCCTCAGGTGGAAGGACTTCAAGGACAATGGAGGATAAGGCTGTCCGCGCGGGTTTTCAGAATTTAGACATGCTTTGCAATAAAAAGAGAAATAAGTTGCAAAAGGAAAGAAATTAACTAAATTCATATCCCTAGATTTTCAAAAATACACATGCTCCAAATATTTTTGGGCAATGCAAGGCGCTCGTGTCACATTGTCGGGACGCCCCAGTTTTATCATCGGGGCAACCGAAAATGCATACCATAGGTCAAAGTGATCAATGGTGTATTTTTTCCGATCGAAAAATCAATGGTGTATTTTTAATCAAAATAAAACAATGCCACAGGAGGCAGACCTCGGGAAGATAATGTGTGTTGGAAATCTTCAATTCCAAAGTGAAAAGCAATACACTGCACATGGGGGATTTTGTCCCACATCGGACACTGCACATAGGGGATTTTGTCCCCCTTATGAAGTCTAATGGTGTACCATGTGTTAGTGAGTCAAGAGAGGAATACCCCTTGCGCGCGCGCGCCGCCACCGCTGTCCGTCCAGCTCGGCTCGGCTCGTGCGCGGTGTGGTGTATCTTTTTACGGGATGTTTTAACTATTTTCGATAATTTTGGGCCAAAGAAGTTGCGGATTAATTGTCCGATATTCTTCCGTAACTTCCTCCGATTTTTAACGTGTTTGAATAAGATTTGGTCAATTGATCTTATCAATTTGTTTTCAACTGAAGAGAGATTCTCAGGATTATGGAGTTAATGTTGATCATGGACGTTGAGAATTACTCTATAAAGGCTCCTCGTCAGTTTTGCTCAAAATCCATCCGGAATCTCTCTTCTTTCCAAACCAAAAACCCGTAACTCTCTTGTTGTTCTGAGGTCTCCGTTCCCAACTCTTCTTACCGGAGTGCACCGGTTCGTGGAGTGTTGTGCTAACCTTGGGGGGTTGAACGCCGATCTCTGACGTGCACCGTTGTCAGGGCGTTTTTGCTTCTAAGGTAGTGGTTTACCACGACACAGCGATTCGTCCTGCTACACATCAATTTGTTGGCCTACATTCGTCCCGCAGTGACCCTTTTTATCTTACAAATTAGAAGCAAAAAATATTCACTCCAATGGAGGGCCATCATCTCATCAAGTTGCTGGATTTGTCCAAGCTTGAACCTCTGGCCGGAACGAATTTCAAGCGGTGGTCTCAGAAGCTTTTGATCGTCTTTGAGCAACTCAAAATCGACTATGTGTTGCTCAAGGATCCTCCAGCGGCTCCTGTCAAGGCGCTTCCTCCGGCTAGCTCGGAAACGCAATCGTCTCTTGACGACACTATTGATGGTGATGCTGCAAAGGTGGCTGCTGAGATCGCCTCTGCTACAGAGAAGTACGAACAGGATAACAAAACTGTAAGGGGTATCCTTCTGAATCATATGTCCAATTCTCTATTCGATTTGTTCTTAACTAACAAGTCTGCTAAGTCTATCTAGGACACCCTGGAGAAGAAATATGGTTCAGATGACGCAGGGAAAAAGAAATATGTTGCTGGACAGTTTCTGAGATTCCAAATTGTCGATGATAAGCCGATCATGGAACAAGTTCATGAGTACGAAACTGGTGGCGGATATCCTTGCAGAAGGCATGGAGATGTGCGAATATCTTCAGGACAACTTCCTAATCGAGAAGCTTCCAGAGTCATGGTCCACCTACCGCAATCATCTCAAGCACAAGAAGAGGAACATGACTCTGGAGGAACTCGTTGGTCACATGAAGATTGAAGAGGCGAATCGCCTCAAGGATAAGCCCTTTAAACCCTCTGATTCATCTTCAATCAAAGCTAACCATGTTGAAGCTTCTGGCAAATTTGACAGATTTAAGAAGAAGCAATCTGGTGAATCTCAGGGCAAAAAACCCTTTCACCAGAAGGCCTTACAGAAGAAGGGGCAGAAGGTGGCAAAACCGAAAAATTCAAAGGAGGCTGTTTTGTGTGCAGAAAGCCTGGACATAGAGCCGCTCAATCTCACCACAGGAATGACGCCCAAAAGAATGATCCCAACCCGAATCAAGATAAGGGGCAGGCGAATCTGACTGAGAAGGATCTCATCGCAATCATCTCCGAGGTGAACATGGTCGACCTAACCGAGTGGATGGTCGATACTGGAGCAACCCGACACTTCTAAGCCAACAAAGAACTCATGTTTGAGTTCGAGCCAGCTGAAGAGGGCGAGCAGGTCTTCATGGGAAACTCCAGCACCGCTCCTGTGCTCGGTAAAGGGAAAATTCTTCTCAAGTTAAATTCTGGCAAAAAGTTGTGTTTGATCAATGTGCTGTTTGTGCCTTCTTTACGCAAGAATTTAATTTCTTGGGGTTTATTGACGAAAGCTGGTTTTAGGCTCCTATTTGATGGAGGAAAACTAGTTATCTCTAAGAATGGTGAATTTGTGGGTAAGGGCTTTATGACTGCTAGTGGCTTGATCATGCTTGAATCTGTTGCAGTTGAAATTAATAAGATTGCATCCTCTTCTGCTTACTTGACTGAGTCCATTGATTTATGGCATGCGAAATTAGAACATGTGAATGTGAATGCGATAGAAAGATTGCATAAAAGTGGTTTGATTCCTAATCTGAATTTGCATGCTATTAAAAATTGTGATGTTTGTACCGAGTCAAAGTTCACCAAAAAGCCTTTCAAAACTGTAACCGAACGAAAATCAGAACTATTAGTGGTTTGATTCCTAATCTGAATTTGCATGCTCATAGGACGCTTTTGCAGAGTCCTCGGCTAGGGTAAGCTTAGAGTTCCCATCATTTCAGCTTATAATGAGGGTTGGGTGATCAGGGATACTCTTTTCAAGACAAATAGAGAAATTTGAATGACGTTCCAAAGTAGCAAACATATGAAGTTTTAGACTAGCGTTCTTGCAAATATGAATTCAATGCAAAACAGTCCTTAAACACTTAGAATCTACCAAACATAGCCAATCATTGAGGGAATAGTAGAACGGGACTTGCTACTTAAAAGTTATCATCCCCAAGAGCAACCTTAGATGCTCATAGGGACGTCTATCAAGCGCCTTAGTGAAAATATCAGCTATTTGGTCTTCAGTCCTTACATGCTCCATACTAATGAGTCCTAGTTCGACATTATCACGCAAGAAATGATGCCTTATATGAATATGCTTTGTGCGTGAATGAAAAACAGGATTCTTAGAAATTTCAATAGCACTTGTGTTATCACAACGAGTGGGTATAGTTTCAAGATTAATACCGTAGTCCTCTAGTTGATATTTGATCCAGATAACTTGTGAACAGCACGAGGCAGCAGCAACGTACTCGGCTTCCGCGGTTGAAAGCGCCACAGAGTTCTGTTTCTTAGATCCCCAAGAGACTAGGCATGAACCAAGGAACTGTGCCATTCCTGAGGTGCTTTTCCTATCAATTACATGACCCGCATAGTCAGCGTCCGAGTAGCCAACAAGCTTGAAGGACGTCTTCCTGGGGTACCAAAGGCAAAGATCATCGCGTCCTTTGAGGTAGCGAAAGATCCTCTTTACTTCTTGCATGTGGGACTCCTTTGGATTCGCCTGGAAGCGTGCACACAAGCAAACGGCAAACATGATGTCGGGACGGCTCGCGGTCAAGTAGAGCAAAGAGCCAATCATTCCTCTGTAAAGCTTTTGATCAACGTCCTTCCCTTGTTCATCTGCGTAAAGACGCGAGTTGGGAGAGCAAGGTGTTGCCATGGGCTTGGACGTATTCATCCCGTATTTCTCAAGCATTTCACGGACATACTTTTGTTGGTGAATCCGAGTCCCGTCCTTGAGTTGATTGATTTGAAGTCCCAAGAAGAAATTGAGTTCTCCAATGAGGGACATCTCAAACTCACTACTCATTAAAGACTTGAACTCATCTACAAGTTTCATGTTAGTGCTACCAAAGACTATATCATCAACATAGACCTGGGCAATTAAAATGTCCTTGTGAACTTTCTTAATTAATAAGGTTTTATCAATTGAACCTCTAGTGTACCCATGAGACAGAAGAAAGGACGCAAACCTGTCGTACCATGCACGAGGGGCTTGCTTGAGTCCATAGAGTGCTTTGTCCAAGTAGTACACATGATCTGGGTGAGAGGCGTCCTCGAAACCAGGCGGCTGAGCAACATACACTTACTCCTTTAGTTTTCCATTGAGAAAGGCAGTCTTGACGTCCATCTGAAATAACTTGAATCCTTTGTGAGCGGCGAAGGCAATAAGGAGACGAACGGCCTCAATTCTAGCAACAGGAGCAAAGGTCTCATCATAGTCTATGCCTTCTTCTTGCTTGAATCCTTGAGCCACCAGTCTTGCCTTATTTCTTGACACACGTCCACTCTCATCAAGCTTATTTCTGAACACCCATCGCGTCCCTATGATATTTTTTCCTTTGGGACGTGGGACGAGAGTCCAAACCTTGTTCCTTTCAAACTGATTGAGTTCTTCCTGCATCGCTTGAATCCAATTAGTGTCCTGGAGTGCTTCCTTGATGTTCTTTGGCTCCACCATAGACACAAAGGCGTTGAACGCACAAAAGGCTAAGTTTGCACTTTGGGACTTGCTTGCAGCTGACCTTGTCTGAACACCTTGAGAAGGGTCTGAGACTATCTGAGAAGTTGGGTGATCTTTTGAGAAGCGGGACTCTCTTTGAAACAATTGAGCAAACCTTGGATCAACTTCATCATCTGAATCATCACTGTTTTCTTGATAAACGTCCTCAGTGTGTTCCCCCTCAGAGAGAGCGTCCATACCTTGACATTGCTCACCTTGTAAACTTGATTCAGCCATATCTTGTTGAACTGGAGACTCACTACGAGAGGGAACTCCTTCAACAATGCTAGGAACGTCTACTGAAACTTCTTCAGGAATTGGAGTAGCGTCCTTGGGAACATAGTATTTTCCAGAGGACCAAACATCGGCTTCGTCTTCAGAGTCGTCCTGTTGTTGTGAGGAGGAGCGTCCTTTCTTACTTGGTTTTTCTTTGTGAGAAACGCTCTCCTTGAACACAACATGAATGCTCTCCTCAAGCTTTAGAGTCCTTTTGTTGAAAACTCTATATGCTTTGCTGGTGAGAGAGTATCCAAAGAATATGGCTTCATCACTTCCTGCATCAAACTTTCCAAGGCGTTCTTTGTCGTTGTTGTGTACAAAGCACTTGCATCCAAAAACTCTGAGATAGTCAATGCGAGGCTTTCTTCCATTCAACAATTCATAGGACGTCTTCTTCAACAAAGGACGGATCATTGCACGATTGATAATATAGCATGCTGTAGCAATAGTTTCTGCCCAGAAATACGTGGGAACGCTATTAGCCAAGAGCATAGTCCTTGCCATATCCTCCAGCGTCCTATTCTTTCTTTCCACAACTCCATTTTGTTGAGGAGTCCTTGGAGCTGAGAAGTTGTGTGAGACACCATGTTGATCACAGTAGGCCAGGAACTCTGAATTTTGAAACTCCGTTCCATGGTCTGATCTTATGGCTTTGAGAGGCGTCTCAAGGGCAACTTCCACTTGTTTGATGAAGACTTTGAACGCATTGAAACAATCTGCTTTGGTTGCCAAGAAAAGAACCCAAGTGAATCGAGAAAAATCATCTACAAGAACGTAAATGTACCTCTTTCCACCATGGCTTAGCGTCTTCATTGGTCCACAAAGATCCATATAGAGAAGTTCCAACGGCTTCTTCGTGCTTACTTCGTTTTTGGACTTGAAAGACGTTCTTGTTTGCTTCCCTTTGATACAGGCTTCACACTATTCAATTTTCTCAGGATCAATTTGGGGGAGTCCTTTCACAAGTTTTCTTTGATGTAGCTTAAGGATTGTGCTTGGTCCAGCATGGCCAAGGGGGCGATGCCAGAGATCAGCGTCCTCC
This sequence comes from Polygonum maritimum, assembly GCA_963924305.1. Taxonomy (NCBI): domain Eukaryota; kingdom Viridiplantae; phylum Streptophyta; class Magnoliopsida; order Caryophyllales; family Polygonaceae; genus Polygonum; species Polygonum maritimum. Next base: position 12,080,791 of record OZ002735.1, on the reverse strand, counting down.
TTTGAAACAGCTAGGCATAGTTCAGATTTGGGCTTGAACTCTTGATTGAAGATGTAGACGTTGTTCTTGCGAACGCCTTTGAGAACAACTTTGTTTGTTTTCTTGTTGATAACGAGGCACTCCTTTGAGTCAAAAGTGACTAAGTTTTCACCTTGATCACACATCTGAGAAACGCTGAGGAGGTTGAAACCTAGATCTTCAACAAGGCTTACGTTCATAGCTTTGATGGACGGATTGAGAATGGCAGTTCCCGTCCCTTTGATCTTTCCCTTGCCCTTGTTGCCAAACGAGACAGTTCCTCCCGTGGCACTACATTGGATGGAAGTGAGATGGATCTGGCTTCCTGTCATATGATTTGAGGCGCCACTATCAATGATCCATGGGCGTCCCCTCACTTCCACCTGCCAAAACAAAGTTAGTGTTTCGCGACCCAGACAAGGTGTTCCTTACCTGGTTCGTTACAGAAGTAGAACTCTGGTTCTGGCATGAAGTCATTTAAATTAACATCATTTGAAGTAGCATGCTTGCGGAAAGAGTTTCTAGAGCGTCTAGAACGCATAGGATTAACCTTGGGGACGGACTTATCATTTTCAATGTTAGTCCTAGCAGCTTTTCTACTTGCAATATCTTCTTTCAGTTTTTCACACTCAAATTTGAAGTGGTCTCCTTGTCCACAGTACCAACACGTCCTATAGTACGTACCGAGGTAGTACTTCTTGTTGGGACGTTGGATTTTGTTTTCTTTCATCTTTTGAGGATCACAGACTTTAGAACCTTCCCCTTTAGCAATTTTCTTGTAAATCCTATGACTAGTGGAGTTAGTGTAGTAGTCCTCTTTTCCTATCTCTCCACTCTCTAGGACTCTAATTCTTTCAAGGAGATTCTTAGTTTTCTCTCTTTCAAGTTCAAGTTCAGAAGTTTTGCTAGCCTCAAAATCGCTAGGAAGAGAGTTCTTAGTGTCAGATTCATAACCTAGACCTCTCTTAGCTAGGACGAAGACCATTGGTCTGACTTCTTCAACTATGGGACTCTTACCCATCATTTTCACTTCTTCCCTAAGCTTAGCGTTCTCAAGTTTGAGACACATGATTTCAGTTTTTAGGGACTTAGTTTCTTCACATGAGGACTCTAATTGAATGGTCATAGAACTACAGTTTTCACATTCAACCACAATATTCTCATTTTCAAGTTCAAGTTCATCCATTCTATGTTGCATGATAACACTTTCTTCCATGATTCTTCCAATAAGTTTAATGAGCTTGGATTTAGAACAATGTTCTAAGGAACTCATCATAGACTCACGGGTTACCTCATTTTCAGATTTCGGAGCGTCCTCCTCAAGAACTGTGGCGTCCTCCATGGCCATGTGCGCCACTTACTCATCAGGTTCTTCATCATCATCATCAGAAGAGCTACCATTATCCCATGCAGATGCGAACGCTCCGATGAGTGCTTTTGTCTTCATTTCTTTTGCGGACATTCCCGTTGTACACTTTTTGGCAAAGTGTCCTTTCTTGTTACATTTATAACAAGTAAGTTCTTTCATCTCTGCCTCAGTATACTTGGGACTCTCCTTCTTGTAAGGCATCTTGTGTTTGTTGAATTGTTTGTTTCTTTTGCCAAAAGAACGCAGAACTTTGTTAAAGAGAACAAGTCCTTCCTCTTCTTCAAGTTGTTCCTTAGTCTTGCTTTCTTTCTCTTTCAATGCTTGAACGCGCATCCTTTCACGGTTCTCATTCTTATTGGCTTCCACCATCATAGCGAGTTCTTGTTGACGACGAAGATACTCAGCGTACTCCGGTGTTGATGTCATTAGTGCTAGATCTGTTTGAGGATTCCTTGCTAGCTCAGCTAAATCAGAGTTCCTCCTTGCTTCGTATCCCCTTAGCTTCCCGTAGATCTCTTCCATGTCAAGAGTCTTGTTAGCTGTGTTCTCCTTGAACGTGGTTCTATCAAAGTTCCACTTTCCTGTTAAACCATCAATGACCACTTGAACTCTGTTCCTCATTGAAACTCAGCTTCAGGAACGCCCAAGTTCCTCATCTTGGTAACAAGTTGTTCAAAACGGTATGAATAGTCGTTCACAGTTTCATTGGGGAGCATTTTGAAAGCATAGAACTCTCTCTTGATTTCAAGCTGAACGTCTTCCCTCATCTCAGCAGTTCCTACGTGGAATTTTTCAAGAGCTTCCCACTGTAGTTTGGCAGTTCCCAAATTGCTGACTCTAGTGGCGTCTCTCTCGCAAAGGGACGCTTGAAGGAAGCACATAGCCTTGGCATTTGTTTCCATCAATTTGAATTCATCAAGACCCCACTCGTCCTCTTTGTCCTTCTTATCAGTGGGAACGGCAAGGTCGCCTTTCATGATTACTTTCCAGCAATGATAGTTCTGACTCCTTACAAAGTTCTTAAATCTGATTTTCCAGCGGTTGAAGTTGCCGTCCGTTAGGCGCGGAGGCTTCACAAAAGAGATTCCAATCGGTTCCATGTCCATCTTTAACCTGCAACTCAGTAAGAATCTAGAGCGCCTGCTCTGATACCAATTGTTGGATCGTTAGTACTGAGGGACGTCCTTTACTGGAGTAAAGGCGTCCTTTGGTCTGGCGTCCCTACGAGGTGTAGGGGCGTCCTTAAGAAATGCAGCGGAATAAAATACTAAACAAGTTAAAGTGAACGCTGGGATTTATAGAGGAACCACTCAAGACCAAGTAGTCCTTGAGTGTAAACCTCTACCTCCTTGGAGGATTTTTGAATAGCTTTTTCTTTATATTGAACGTTCTTACAGTTGTACTTGCGAGCCTTTACAGTTCTCTGGTACTTAGCTTTTCCCTAAGTCCACTAGTAAGGAACTCCTCTAAGCCTACAACTTAAGCTTGTTCAATCTTATAAAGAACTCCTATCCCTACGTCCTACAGTACTTAGTAGGACTCTCTTTCTCTCTTTTGTGATTTCTGGTTACAAACAGTTTTTGGTTTTTGGTTACAACTCTCACTCGATCTAACACAAGTTCTAGTTACTGTTCTTGAGTTCTTGCGCTAGTTCTTCGTGTTCTTGAGTGAGCCGCTTTCTTCTGATTCTCTCTGAATATTCCTGAAAGCGTTAACGTAACAATAAATGCCTTGGGGATATTTATAGGACTTGGGGAAGGGCGTCATTTCTCTCGGACGATCATGCCCTTCGAGGACATGGCTACAGGATCTTCCTCCACGTAGTAGGGCGGTGATGAGGAAGCTTCCTGTATCCAGCTGTGTATGATGAACTTCGCTACAGGATCTGCCGCCACGTGTTGATGGACTCTGCAACAGGATCGTCCGCCACATAGTGTTGGACTCCGCTACAGGATCGGTCTCCACGTGTCCTTGGATGATCAAGTATTGTCGAGTGATGTCATCCTGTCGGCTATAGAGTAAGGACGCTCTGCTTGCGTTCCTACTTGCTTGGGACTGCGTCCTTGCTCAAGTAGTCTCTGGTCGGTCCTTACTTCCTGTTAGCTAGCGTCCCAAAGCCTATGGGACGCCCATACACACTTGTTGTCCTTTTGTCACTAGCGTTCCTGAACACTTGGACAATCTTTATTAGAATCAAAGTGAGTTTGTCATATCAAAACTAAGGGACGGTTGTGGGCGCGCTACTAAGTACGAGGGCGTCCTTGATAGCGTCCCAACAATTTTCCTTTGCCCTTTATTGACCAAGTGCTAGAGAGATTAGCTCTTCATGACTACTTTTGTTATCTCGATGGATATAGTGGTTTTTGGCAGGTTCCAATACATCCCGATGACCAAGAGATGACGACTTTCACATGCCCTTATGGAACGTTTGCCTATAGGAGGATGCCATTCGGACTATGCAATGCACCCGCCACCTGCCAAAGGTGTATGATGGCCATCTTCTCCGACATGATTGAGGACATTGTGGAGGTTTTCATGGATGACTTCTCGGTGTACGGTACCACTTTTGACTCTTGCCTTGCTAATCTTTCTAGAGTTCTCAAGAGATGTGAGGAAACCAACTTAGTGCTAAATTGGGAAAAATGTCATTTTATGGTTAGAGAAGGGATTGTCCTAGGTCATGTGGTGTCTAAGAGGGGAATTGAAGTGGATCAAGCTAAAATTGAATTGATTGAAAAGTTGCCACCCCCCACCTCCGTAAAAGGGATTAGAAGTTTTCTAAGACATGCCGGGTTTTATAGGAGGTTTATTCAAGATTTCTCGAAAATTTCCAAGCCATTAACTAACCTTCTTATGAAAGATGTTGTGTTTGAGTTTTCTTCCGAGTGTCTTGAAGCTTTTCATAGGATCCGGGATGCACTCGTGTCGGCTCCTATCATGCAACCTCCGGATTGGACACTCCCCTTCGAGATCATGTGTGATGCAAGTGATTATGCTATAGGTGCGGTTCTTGGGCAAAGAAAGGAGAAGAAGCTTCATGCTATCTACTATGCAAGCAAGACGCTTGATGAGGCCCAAGGCAAGTATACAACCACGGAGAAAGAGTTTCTAGCCGTTGTGTTCGCATTTGAGAAGTTTCGCTCTTACTTATTGGGCTCGAAAGTGATAGTCTACACCGACCACGCGGCCGTCCGTTACCTAGTGGACAAGAAGGATGCTAAACCGCGCTTGCTCCGGTGGATGCTCCTCCTTCAAGAGTTTGACCAAGAAATACGAGACAAGAAGGGAGCGGAAAACCTAGTGGCGGATCACCTTTCGAGGCTACCCATTGAACACATCACGGAGTCCGGAATCATGGTGCCGATCAATGACTCCCGCCCGGACGAAACTCTTCTAAGCTGCGAAGTGTTGCGAGAAGGAGGCTCCTGGAGTAGGTCGGCCGCGACCACCATATGGTCGGCTGTGACCTCCTCTGCCCCTTCTCCGGTTCTTGGTGATAGTCGAAATGGTTCGCAAGCGACCCCGAGCGAGGTCGCCCAAGGTCACATCTTCTACCTCTCTTGTGTACTTCCTAATCTTCCTTCCCCTTCTCCCATTTTGCACTCAATAGATGCTATTAAGGGGGTGCAAGCCCCGTGGTTTGCGGATTTTGCCAATTATGTTGTAGGTGGCATTGTTCCGGATGGATTGACTTCCCAAGCTAAGAAGAAATTCCTCCACGACGTCAAGCGCTACTATTGGGATGATCCTTACTTGTTCAAGCAAGGAAGTGATCACATCTTTAGACGTTGTGTGCCGGATGAAGAGATAGAAGGGGTGATCCGTCATTGCCACACTCTTCCGACGGGAGGCCATGCTAAAGGATTCAAAACCACCGCGAAGATTCTTCAAAGTGGATTCTATTGGCCTACTATTTTCAAGGACGTGCAAGCTTATGTGACCACTTGTGGTGAATGCCAAAGAGCGGGAAACATTACATGGAGAAACGAGAACCCGCTCACCGGAATCTTGGAAGTGGAACTCTTTGATGTTTGGGGTATAGACTTCATGGGACCCTTCCCTTCTTCGGGTCCCTATAAGTATATACTCGTGGCGGTTGATTATGTGTCCAAGTGGGTTGAAGTCGTAGCCACAAGAACTAATGATGCAAGAGTGGTGGCTAAGTTCATGAAGACCAACATCTTCCCCCGGTTTGGTGTACCCCGAGTTCTCATTAGTGATGGTGGTTCACATTTCATTGAGAGGAGCTTTGAATCTCTTTTGACCAAGTATGGGGTATCTCACAAGGTGGCCACGCCTTACCATCCTCAAACTAGTGGTCAAGTGGAGGTTTCTAACCGGCAAATCAAGAGCATTCTTGAAAAGACGGTATCCCGCTCAAGGAAAGATTGGTCCTCCAAGCTAGATGATGCTTTGTGGGCATACCGCACCGCCTACAAGACACCACTCCGCACCACTCCTTTCAACCTAGTGTATGGCAAGTCGTGTCACTTGCCCGTCGAGCTTGAACATAAGGCTTTATGGGCTCTCAAAGAGCTCAACATGGACCTCGACGCGGCCGGAGCAAAAATATTCATGGACTTGCAAGAGTTAGAGGAATTGAGGCTTAAGGCCTATGAGAACTCAAGGATCTACAAGGAGAAAACAAAGAAGTGGCATGATAGAAGACTTGTTCCCAAGAACATCAAGGAAGGTGATCGAGTACTTCTCTTCAACTCCCGGCTTCGCCTCTTTCCCGGGAAATTGAGAACCCGATGGAGTGGACCTTTCACGGTTCATCGTATGTACCCTCACGGAGCGGCTGACCTCATAGACGACAATGGAGGAATTTTCAAGGTCAATGGCCACCGGTTGAAGAAGTACTATGAGAAGGTGGAACCCGATGAGGAAATCCGAACCACATGGGCTCTCACCACCGTCGTCTAGCTGAGGTACTTCTCGTCTAGCTCAAAGACGTTAAAGAAAGCGCTTTTCGGGAGGCAACCCGATCTTTCCCTTTCTTAGTTTAGATAGGTAGTTTGCTTTGCATTTCCATAAGCATTTTGTAGGAACCCGAGGCTTTGATCGGGTGCATGAAGTTGGAGACGAGCGAACGAAGTGGTGGAGAACTCCCTGGTGTTGGTCGGCGCCGACCCCCTGTAGGTCGCGGCCGACCCCCTCTGGCGAAAGGTAGAAATTGTGTAAAAATTTCGGGATATTACAATTGTCCGGTGGTCCTCAATTCGAGCCTCAAGGTGGCGAGTCTAGCACTCAAGTTCCCCCAACCATGGAGATGCTCAACGCCAAGATGGACGCCCTCGGCCTTCAACAAAACTTCTTGTATTCAAAAATCCAACACCACCACGACCAAAACTTGGCCCGTTTCCAAGATGCAACTCGAGGCTTCGACAACTTCCGGGATGAGTACTATGAAGACCGCCAAGCCCAATTTGCCTACAATGCTTGGCTTGCCCAAAAGATGTTCCCGGATGCTCCATTCCCTCAACCTCCTCAAAGGTGAAACTTCTCCAACAATGCTCCAAGTCCAAGTTAGTTTCTCTTTTCCTCTCTTTACTTTTTTAATCAATGGGGACATTGATGTTTTAAGTATGGGGTGGATTGGGGAAATGGCTTGATTGTGTCATTTGCATGTTGTTTGTGTTCTTGTGTTTGTTGGTGTATTTGCATGTTTGTATGTGTGTGTTTGCATGATTGAGTCTTTTTGTTTTGATTTTCATGATGGACGAATACCCTTGCTAAGATGTCCTAGGATAGTGATTATGAGCATCATCATGTAATTCCTTGTAACTTGCTTTGTAAGATTGCCCACCATGACTTTGATTTTCGATCTTTGAGCATATAATGAACATGCATAATTCTAGTGAAAGCAATCCAACAAAATTGAACCTAAGGGAGAAATTTATTTTGGCCACAAGGAATGTATGTTTTATTCCTTAGTTTTTCATGTGTGATTTTTACTCTTCCAAATGCATTTATCACTTGACAATGGCATGCTTATTCTTGATTTGAAACCAATGGATATATACTCATTACTTGTTAGATCAAATGATATTGAACTTATTTTCATTAGCCTATTTCTCTCCTTTTTCATCCTACCTATGCATGATCCCTTGATTTGAAGCCCCTTGTTTGAGCCTAAAGCCTTATTTCTAGCTCCACAAAAGTATCCTAACCATTATAAGCTTGACCCCATTGATCCGGGAATTAGGACTTAGAGTGGATTGTGATGTTGATGTGGAAGAGGGGTGAAGATGAAGAGATTGTGAAGGTGGAGAATAAAGTAGTTGTCTAAATAAAAGCATGGGAAAAGATGAAGTTTTGGCTCGGGTAGCACAAGTGTAGTGAAAGGAAGCCCCTCTGCTGTGGGTCGGGGCCGACCTCCCTTAGGTCGCGGCCGACCCACTCCAGACCAAAAAAAAAAACGAAAATGAGAAAAAAGAAAGTGTGTGAATAAGTGCAAGAGCCAAAGCTTCTACATAAGAGAAAGACAAAGGGATAGGGGAAGTGATGTGTGCTTAAAGATTAAGTGTTTGGTGTTTGGAGGAAGAAAGAAGAGTTGGTTGAGTGTAGTTGAGTTTTGAAATCTAGGAGTCTAGGTTCCCGGATTCATTAGCACCACAAGACCAAATCATTCCGCACCCTTTGAAATGCCGAGCCCCATTACAACCCGGCTGAATGAAACTTCTTTGAAGTCTTCATTGAGCCACCTTAAGTTCTTTTGATTGTTTAACTTGTTTTGATTTCTTCGGTGGAGAATTTTGAATATAATTTCCATTGACTATGAGGTTGTGTATTTGGAGTTGAGATTGACTGCTCATTGAGTACCCTAAACACTTGAAAGTGAGTGAAACACATTGCCCTTGTGAGGTTGGATTGATTTTGCTTAGAATATATACATGTGTGCTATGATATTGAAGTTGTGTTGCTCATCATTCTACTTGTGCTTATTTTCCTTGAAGGCATTCTTTGAGCTTGTTATTTGGTATTGATGCATGAGAGGTATTGCTTGAGGACAAGCAAGTCTAAGTATGGGGTATTTTGATGTCGAGCTTTTTAGTTGATTTTCATAGGTTGTTTTCTAGTTTGTTTTGCATATTTTCCTATGTGTTTGTGTGTTTTGGATGAGATTTCCACTCTCTTTCGAGAGTTGGAGTCGTTTGTGTTTACATTTGTGTTTTGTAGGTATTAGGAGCATTTTAGAGGAGTTTTCGAGCTTTACCGAGCATTCTAGGAGATGACGGTGTTGCGGTGTTCGTAGTCAAGTCAAGTGGAGCTTTTCAAGGATTTCAATGATGGATCTTCAAGCCAAAAGTGTCTCAAAAGAAGCTACAAGAAGTCTAAAAGGAACCCAAGAAACATCGAAAAAAAAACCCTGAAGAAAGGCTAGCAATGGAGCAAGTTCGAGCGAAAACACGAAGAAAACATGATCCTGCTGTAGGTCGGGGCCGACCATCCTGAGGTCGGCCGCGACCACCCTGAGCTGCGACCAAAAGCGAATCCTTGCCGCCCAAGTAATGCTTTTTGCGGGATTTTTGAAATTCGAAAAGGGGGACAAAAGTGGCAGCTGTGGCAGGCTGAGGAAGCTTCCTTTTAAGTTGAGTTTTTTGGTACTTCTATTTAAGGAGCTTTTGGGCTCCTTTTCTAAGAAGCTTTTTATAGAGAGAGAGGGAGGCTTGTGTGGGAAGCTGAGGGTTGGAGAGAGATCTCTCCCACTCTCCCTCTTTGGGAGGTGAGGAGGGAAGAAGAGGACGAAGGTGGAGGAGGGTTTGTAGGGAGAGAGTTGTGGAATTGCAAGGCTTGTAAGTTTGGATCTTGTTTAATTTAAGATGTTTGTTTTCGATTATGTCTCCCTCTTCTCTTTTCTTGTTTGTGTGTTTGTGATGTGTGAGTAGTTAGCTTGCTAGGGTTGGGGTGAAACCCACCATGAAAGTGCATTTGAGACCTTGATTGTTTGGATCCATGCTTAGCTTGAAATCTCTGCCCATAAATCCCTCTTGTGTGCTTAAAACCCTTGAAGAAGGGGGAGTGTTCTTGTTTGCTGCCTAATCGAGAGGTTTGGTTGTGAATGTGGACTATCCGGGTTTGATGAAAGTCGAACCCTTCGAAGAACAAGTTAGATTGCATGTTAACCCTTTCGTGTAAATGGACGCTCTTGATGTGTTCTTTTGTGATGAAAGTCACCCATGAGGTTTTGAGTTGAGTTGGTCCTTTATCATTGTTTGAATGCATGCTCGTGTTGTGGTGAAACCCCACCCCTAGTTGTTTTTCCTTGATTTTACAAAACCCACTTTCGTGCCCAGAATAGGTCGGCCGCGACCAGTTGCAGGTCGCCGCGACCTCCTCTGTAGTTGTTTTCTTTGCATTGTGAAGTTCTGTTTTAGGTCGGCCGCGACCTCCCTAGGGTCGGCTTCGACCTCTTCCCGAGACTTGTTGTTTGTGTTCGTTTGCTTGTTTTGCTTTGCTTTGTTTTGTTTGCTTTCGTAGTTTGATCGCTAGACTATAGAACTACTAACTCTCGTGGACGATCCTGACTTCGCTATACTCAGCGGGGTCTTGACAAATTTATTTGTTAAGGTTAAACCCTCTCAACAGATGTTCATTTTATTCTAGGCTTACCATTGAATGGGATTAAGGCGAGGCCAGACCAGTTGTTGTTTGATGACGACTTGAAAGTGATACTTATGGAAAAGTATGCTCTAAGCGATGAACAAGTCAAAGTCATGGTAGACAAAGGTGGAATGAAAGTGAACATGTTTCACGAGATCCATGAAGACATGATAGGTTGGGAGCACGATGAAGACGTCGATAAGAATATCGCGTCCGAATATTTGTGTGAGCTCTTGGGAAGCACCTTACTCATTGACAAGACAGGTGATTCAATGTCGCTTAAAGTGTTACAGCTCTTGATGAACCACAATTTGATATCCCAGTATGCATAGTGTGTTGCTACACTCGCCAATGTATATAGGCAGCTCGGAATGGCTAGTCGTGCTAGGGCTGGACAAATGGGCGGTTGTCTATTTGTAATCCACGTAAGTAATTCTAACTGTAGCCTCTTTGATTATCCTTATCTATTTGCATGCGTAGGTGTCTAGTTATTATTTTTAAACAAAACTTTATTTGGAGGTACTTCCCAGGATTCAGGGTCCACCTTAACCATGACATCAGACAGCTTCCCAAAGAGTAGTTCAAGCAAGATCATGGTAGAAACAAAAGCGGGATTTCGTTGGCGGCATATCGTCATGCCTTAGACATGACAAAAGTGGAGGATGTGAGTCGTACTATCCTAAATCAAATAAAATTTCATATGTGACTAAAACTATTATATTATTTCTAATATTATTTCGTTTTTATATATAGGTGAACTGGATGCCATGGACCCCTGTCCTCGATTTTTCTTCCACTAATGAGCTTAGATTTTCGAGGTACATGGGCGTGTTGACGTTTTTTGGTATACAAGAAGCCTATCATCCTGAAAGATTGAGCAGGCGGTATGGATGGCACTAGTCCATCCCAAAAGTGGATGTTATCGAGCCCATCGAGTCTTAGAGGTCCAAATTTGAAATATGGAAAATGTAAAGTTCATTTCAGCTCAGATGATAATCAATGGGAAAATCGGGATAACCATTTTATACCCATCGGGAAAGTGGCATTGTACCCGTACTCTATGGATCTCGATTATGAACACTGACACATGTCCCGCACTCATCCATTTTTGCTGTGCACATCGGCTGTTGAATTGGCCAATAACCCTCCTATAGTACCACGTGTTGTAGATGACAATAGGGTACGCAATTTTTTTTTAATATTAGAATTATAATTTTTTAATGTATTAATCGCTACTAACGCACCTTTCTTTTGATTTCTAGCGCATGGCTCTAGTGAAAGCATTGATGCGCAAGGTACAACGGTACAAAGATGATAACGGTCGACTTGGAGACATTGTTCGGGAATTGTAATCAATCGTATTCAGTTCAGACGCTTCACCAACTCCATGCCATCTACATTGCATGGTAGGCGGTCCCCCTCAGTCCAGCCCCGACATATGAGTGATGTCGGCAGTTACAGGATTTAAAATTCACGTGCGTGGACTCAATGTTGTACTATATATGTGTGAACAATGTTTAATTTTAAGGATTGTACGTTTTATCGACTTTACTTTATTTGGATGAAAGATCGAGTTTGTCATAATATTTTAAACTTTATTTTTAACCAAACATACCCGGACCACACAAGCCCACCCGGACCATCCGACCCCACTCGGACCATTCGAGCCCACCCAGACCATCGGACCACCCGAGCCTACCCGACCCCACCAGGACCATCGGACCCTATCCGAACCCACCCGGACCCACTCGGACCACCCGAGCTTACCCGGACCATCGGACCCCACTGGACCTCCCGATCCCCCCCGACCCCACCCGGACCACCCGAGCCCACTCGAGACCACCCGAACCAACGAGCCCACCCGGACCATCCGAGCCTACCCGGACCCACCCGGACCACCCGAGCCACCTGGACCATCCGAGCCTACCCGAGCCCACCCGGACCATCGGACCCCACCTAGATCCCACCCGGGCCATCTGACGCCCTGGTCCACCCGACCCCACCCGGACCACCCGTACCTATCAAAGTTGTTCCTATTGATATCAAAAAGTGCATTAGTAGTAATACTAAGGGTTTAATCATTACATACTCAAATTTCATTACATACAATCGCCACGTCTACAACTTCAACATCAACCTAAAAGTAACCGACTGACAACCCAAGTTGCTCATGATAACGCTCATACAATGCCATTTGACTCTTGAACCTACTACAAAATTCCTCAATCGTGTGGTCATGATATCGACGCCACATGCTAGGTGGGGGCGGCAACGGGCTGTAATTGTGGAGCGTAACCTAGAGCAATAACATAAATTGGTTAGCAACTAAAACAATCAATGCACAAACAATAAAAAAGTATAAAGGGCAACCTGTTAAAGTCTTACCGGGACGTAGTGGTTCCCAAGAAAAGCGATACTCGCTACACCACCCCAAACACGGCTATGAACTGCATTGCTTAGTGTGATGGGAAGACAAGTGTATGGACCAGAGCTACATAACACCACAAGTGCACACTGAAATCGAGTAGCAAATGCCAACCCAATAGCTAGGGTTTCCATCTAGTACAACGGTGGGCACAATGCCTCAAACCAGTTGACGCGAATTATCAATTCGTCGAGAGGGGTTGCGCCCATGAGATACATATCAGCGTATATGTCATACTGTGTCTTTAACTCCTGAACAATCTCTTGTCTCATACGCATCCATCAATCTCACCCCACCCAATCTGGTCTGCAAGCACCCTATACCCACAATGACCGTCTCCTCTCACGTCATGTGCCTCATCGATGTATGTCAACATGAACCGAGGCATGAGAGGTGCGAGATCCACTCCACCAAAGTTGCTAACTAGATTGGCTGTCAAGCTAGGAGTAAATCCCGACCTTGTCATGATAGGTGCATAAACGGTCATGCTACCTAAAAACTTCCATGCTAGGCTGCGATTCATCAGGTTGTGATTTGTCTACTTTTATCTCTTCTACCTCTACGACCGAGCTGAGAGCTTGCCTTGGAATTGACCGAGCACCCTTCTTCCCCACCCTCTTTTGTTGAGGGGGGTCCTGCTGCCGATGCTCTAACCTAGTTAGGCCCCGTGGTGCAACCTTCGATTTCTTCCTAGGCCTTCCCCTCTTTATATTGTAGTTGGGATCCTCGATCTTTGAGTGACTAGGGTCTGTAAGGTCAATATATCTAGAACCGATCTGACACATTAATTCACTAATAGTAAGTGTACAATTTATAGTATAGAGTGTACAATTTATAGTGCAGAGTGTGCAATTTATAGTACATAATGTGCAATTTGTAGTAAGTGTACAATTTATAGTGTAGAGTGTGCAATTTATATTACAGAGTGTGCACTTTGTAGTAAGTGTACAATTTGTAGTATAGAGTGTACAATTTATAACAAAATTAACCGAATTATAATTTGTTAAATTTAATGTGATATTTTGAATAGATAAAGATATTTTAAAATTAATAAATGAAGGATATAGTTGTAATTATAAATAGAGAAATAAATAGTTGTTAGAAAGTCAGAAAAATAGAAAAGTGAGTTTCATGGTTTCATTGATTTTTAAATGGATTTCATTAATGGAAATTGATAGAATATAAACGAGTCAACCACCTAAAATTACCCGTAAGATAGGCCACATTCCACTTAACCACCCCTAATATGACTAATTATTTTTAACCACCCGTTAAAGATTTTCCGTTAGCAAAACGCCACCCTTGAAACCTTTCCTAAAAAAAATCCGTTAAATCATGTATTTTTACCCTTTTGTCCCTGAATAATCCCTTCCTTCTTGACCGAGCACCCTTTCTTTACCCTCTTCTTCTCCAAAGAACCCCTCCCAAATCAACCTTGGCAGCCCCTAGCCGACCTCCATGACCCACCCTAGCTGGCAATCCCTAGCCGACCTCCACGGCCCACCGGCCCTTGCGCACGGCTTCCGCTTGCCCCTCCCAAACCTCCCCTCCCTGCCGCTAACACCGCCCCTTGACTTCACTACTCCGGATCTGTAGAGGCCGGCCCACCCTCTAGCGCACCCGCTCCCCTTCTCCAGATCTGTGGCCTCCCACCTTTCTTTCCGCCGGCCAGCGCCTGGTTCGCCAATCGATCCTCCCAAACCGTAATCCCACCGCCTGGTTTGCCACCGCCGCCACCAACATCTTCCCCATCCCGTTCCCCCGATAACTCTCCCGAACGAACAAATCCTTGATGTAAAACCCCGGCTTCGCCATAAACGTCGAGTAATTCGGGAAGAAGGGAACGAATCCGCCGGCCACGACGAACCCGTTTTCGCCCGGTCTGAACTCCGCCTCCTCCTCGGGGTCCGAGATCGGGAGCGAGTTAGGGCTTACGGTTTTCAGAATTGGGGAAAATTGGTTCGGCGCGTGATCGGAGGGGGGTTTTGGAAAGGGGTCCCAATTGGCTGAGCAACGCCATCCTCCGCTCCCAAGGCAGCCCGTCCCAGCCGACGCCATCCTCCTAAAATCCATTGGTGCTAACCGAAAAACTGAATGTAGCCGGTAACTTGAGTGAAGTCAATGTGTAATATCAAAAAAATAACGGCAATTTGGTCTTTCTCACGATTTTAACGGGGAAACTAACGGAAGGTGGCGTTTTGCTAACAAAAAGTCTTTTACAGGTGGTTTTAGGTGGTTGACTCAATATAAAATGATGTGAAAGAGAAAGAAATGGTAAAAGTGAATGTTTATTGGATTTCAGGGGTCTCACCAATCTATGCTATATAATAAAGTTGTGTCCGTTCAAGCCTCCATATTAATTTTAGCCCCAATTCATTTTAAATTAATTATAATTAATCTATAATCTATATAAAAGTTCACGTTCTAGTTCTAATATATGGCCATGAATTTATTTGTTTTTTATTTTTATTTTTTATATTATTTATGTCGTTTTGTTTTAGGGTCTATTCAAATTGTTTCTCGATTTGTTTTATTATTTATTTTGCATTTTTTGTGTAATTGGTATTTTTGTTTTATTGTTTGTTCAAATTCTTCCATTAGGAAATAAAAATAATGTCAAGTTTTATACTCCCTCCATTTCACAATAAGTGTCGTTTTAGCTCTTAACACATTTTTTTAGAAAAGCAATCATTCACTTTAAAACTTACAACTTTTTTCTTAATCTTACCACTCATCACATTTTTTGGCCAATGCATGAACAACTTTAGTCAACAAATACACATTCTAATAAAAACTATCATTACTGACCCCTAATTAATTACTTTGAAAACCTAAAACGACACATAATATGAAACAACTTCTAAGTGCTAAAATGACACTTATTGTGAAACGGAGGGAGTATTTAAGAGAAACGATGTATGACATCTTCATTGAAAAGTTACATAAAATTACTATATTACTTTTATTTATTAAAGAAGAAAATATGATACTAATTGGTAATTACAATTGTGTTAATATAACATATCTTGTGAAGTAATATTCATGCATGGACTAAAAAAACAAAATAGAGTTCATAATTTCTTTCACATGTGTCGTGTGTATATGAATATCATAACAAAATATATTACCTTAAAGTATAAATATCTAAATATAAAATATTGTCATCTATATAAAAATGAAAAAAGTATATGATAAATATTTTTAATATAACTTGCAAATCATAAAAAATAAAAAATATATGAAATACTTGAGAATGATGACATTATAGGTTTTTACACTACAAAAGTTATACTTTTCCTACACACTATATTTTATAAATTACTACCATCGTCTATGGGATACAAAATAAAATACGATTTCTCTACCATGTGCCCTAAGGGCACACTATAAGAGCCTAATAATAGAAAATTTTCGTGTATCTTAAATTCTTAGTAATTTAAGGTTTTTTGTGACGGTTCACTATTTCCTTTTTAGGGTTGTAGTTAATGTTTTTTAATTTGCATGCTTGTCATGTGCCCTCAGGGCACACAATAGAAAAACCGAATTAAAATATACACTTTTGAAACTTTTACATACCTCAACTACTTCATTTTTATTACACAAATATTGAAATGTTCACACATTAAAATGAAAACATAAATACTAAATTATTATTTTTTAAAAGGATAATACATACAAAATCATTTAAAAATACTAAAATTGACTCTTTTTAAAAGGATAGATATCTAAATATAAAATATTTTCATCTATATAAAAAAAAGTTATTTGATAATCAGCAATGATCCCGGGAAATGAGTGATTCCCAACCTTATGAATGATTTGATTCCCAAACTAATCTCAAGGTATACCTCACTCAAAAGCATAAACTATGAGTGCAGAGTTTTCATTTGCCAAGATCAATAGCTTACTCTTCTTTGTCATTTATGAAGACATTTTATAGCATGAATGGAATGATTGATAAATAGCCTTGAGACTTTTCACACATTTTGAGGTATGCAAATGTCTATAATCACTAAGAAGAACAAACCCTTAATCATACTGATTCATAAAGTTGTGTTCTAACTACAAGTTGCTTTAAGATATATACCAAATTCTGAGCAGCATAAATTTGAATTGGTTCGGTGTCAGCTGAAACTTTCTTCTACAATCTTCATGGAACTAATTTGTCTAGCTACAAAAGCTAAGAACTATGCCTTTCCGATCAATAAGATTTGTCTTCTATTTCCGGTGGCAGATTAAAAGGGTTTCACCAAAGATTGCTTATGCTGACGTTATGTGTGTTGGGCCAAAGGCTGTCCGAGAAAAATTCACTGGCATCATGAGGTATATACCAAATTCTGAGCAGCATATTTGTGCTTGGTAGTTTCCTGTCACTATGTGGCCTTGTGGAGTAACATCATCTCAGCTTGCTAGGGGTATGGGTCACTCCTCCACCCCAGACGACATTGTACATGCAGGATTTACTGGGTAGATGTGGCAGTTTCCTGTCATTGTCCTGAGTTTCTGGATCTTATATGCAACTGGACTGGTGTTTAGTACACCTCTCCTGCTATGTATAATGCCTTGATCTATGTTACGCGATCCCAGTATTTTTTTCCTTAATTTAGTTGACTTTAAGAGGCATCTTTGTTGGAACAGGCAACAGGATGTGAGAGCATTAATTAGTAAGCGAGATGCGATTGCACATTAGTTTATTTATGGAGGCTCAATAAATAGAGACACTCGATCAAAGCGTTGAAGCGTCAAATAAAATAACCCAAGTAATCACATTTCTCAGTTTTACGCATGTGTGCATTAATTGGTAATCACACACCCCCTTTGGCCTTTGTATTCTCAAGTCAACGCTGCAACTCAAATGCTTCCTTGACCCTCCTCCTTGTGCCGTCTTGCCTATGAAACTCTTGCAGAAACTCCTTGTAGAGGTAGCTTCGGTAGACTTGAGGAGTCTCTTCACTGACCAACTCCTCGACTGGGGCAATCCTAGTTTCCTCGTCGGGCGCAAAGAACATGGCCATCGACACCCGCAGCTGGTGCTTGTTAACCACGGCCCTGTGGTGCACGCTCTTGTACCTCCCGTTGCTAAGCACTTGCAACTGATCCCCCACGTTGACCACAAATGACCGCGGAACGGGATCGACGGTCACCCATGTCCCGTCCTTGATTACTTGGAGGCCCGAAACATGGTCCGATTGCTGGAGTATGGTGAGAGTGTTGAGATCCGTGTGAGGGGCGAGGCCGAGGGCAACCTCGGGATCTGGGCATGGAGGGTAGTAGTTTGCCTGCGCTCTACGCCTTGGACTCTGTCCATGCCTCCTTTCCAAGTAATCTTTGTCTAGCCCTAGGCCAAGGGATACCAAGCTCAAGAGCCGGGTGAACAGCTTGCCTATCTCCATTGCATATTCAGCAATCAATTCCCTGTCAAAGATCAACAGCTAACAAATGAGCTTCAGCATTCAAATATAGTCAGTGATATGTGCAGAGCTATTGTTTTAGTACCTATAGGCGGGGGGAATACTACTAGATGGCAGAAGAGCAGTGTGATTAGATGGATGCCAAGGGTGAAAGAAGGCCTCGCTCCACATAAACGCCTTGTCTTGTGAGGCGGATCCGGGAACCTTAAGGTGGCGGCTGAAGAGCCGGCTCTCCGTCGTAGGATCGTCTGAGCAAAGCTCGGCTTTGACATGGGGCGGCATCTGAAACAGCTCCTTAATGGCATCCACCATGGCCGTACACAGCTGGTCGGGTACCCCGTGGTTGACGATCTGGAAGAAGCCGTAGTCTTCGCAGGCTCTCGACACCTTCTCCACCAAAGGCACTGCGAATGGACCATCGTCAGCTCCCTGTGCCAGATGGCCTAAGTCGATGGTCGGGATGGAGGCGAGTGCGGAGACTCGGGAGAGCTGGGGTCTCAGTTCCTCTGGGAGGGTGAAGGCAGGGCTCATTTGGGAGACGGGACTTGGATCCTTCACCCATTGAAAGGGCGTCCCCATCTACGTGTTTAGTGTGGATGGTTTCTAAGAATGTAAGGAGCTTTGCGAAAGGGTCATCAGATCAGGATTCTTGGGAGTGCAGTTTTCTAATTTTGAGCTCCTCAGAATGCAAAAAGGAGGAAGTAGGTGTATCAGCCATTCAACGTTCAGAATCAATTGCTGTTCAGCTGATCGAACCGTCTGATATTCAAGTGGCATGGAAAGATATATATGAAGAAACCTTATTCAACAGCTGTAACGCAATGTACACTCAGTTTTGCATCAATGATAAAATAAATTACTCATTCTTAGAGAACACCATTTGAAGACAGAGTAGAGTGAGAATGTGGGGAAATCTCTTTGTTTCTGTTCTCATTTAGTTCCATTGTAGCTAGGTATTGTGGAAAATTAAGACGGTTAAGATGATTCACTACAGCTATACAAACTCTTAATCCATGAAATCACCATAATATAGATATATAGGGTCATATCCTTCAAGTATGGCCTGAATTTGAGTCTTCCATGTGAGATAGTTTGTGGAGATGAGTTTTATGACGTTGGTAAAGTATACAGTGGTAATTAAAGGGCTTTGTGTGTTCATGAGGATTGGCCAAGGATGTGGAAAAATCGGAAGCCATAAGAGCTGCGTTGAAGAGGAGATGTAGTTACGTATGAAAAGGGACAAGTTTTCAGATGTGTTTTTGTTGCCTGATTGGAATCTTTAGCTAATGATCCAGATTTTGGTAGCTCGGTTAAGCTCCATATTGTTTACCTTTTTTTTTTTTTGAATCATTTCTACTTTTCTTGGTTTGTATCTTGTGCCTATAGTGACAGTTGTGATTTCTATTTGGTAAAAACGCTCTCTTTTAAGAATTTTTTTTCCTGTTTGCCTGTGAGTGTTTGATAATGGACGCCGCCTCTACGGTGGCTGGTGGTGGCCCTCCACCACCCCCCCCACCCTCCCTTCAGCCAGCGATCGTGCCTTCTGCTGGAGTCCTGCAGCCGCCACCCGTGCCACCTACTTCGACCCTTGCGGCTGCTGCAGCACAACAGCGTACTTGGAAGGAAATTGTGACTAATGAAGCAGGCTATCAACGTACCAAACTAGCGCCGGAGTTTCTGGACGGAAGGATGAAGGTGGCTTACCGGGGTGGCAAGGGAAGTGACCCGATCATTACGGTCGGTGACGACGTTTTGAAGGTTCTTGCTGATATGTGGAAGTCCTCTTTGATATAGTGAAGGTGCTGGGGACTTTTGTGCCCTTTCATGTGATGGATAAAAAGTTGCGTGAGATTTGGAACTTATCAGGCAGGATTATGATAGCCGACCTACCAAACAACTACTACGTGGTGAAGTTTGAGAAAACTCAAGATTACATGATGGCAATGGCGGGAGGACCTTGGATGCTTTTCGGTCATTATCTAATAACGAAGACATGGTCGCCGGATTTCGGCCCGGAATCAGACACCATTTCCACGTCCCCGGCGTGGATAAGAATTGCTAAACTCCCGTTGGTATACTACGAAGAGGAGTTCCTAACTAGGGTTGCTGCAACGATTGGAGAGCCCGTCAAAGTTGACACGAGAACCCTGTATTCAAATAGGTGCAGATTTGCTAAGGTTTGTGTGGAGATGGATCTGACTTGTCCTTTGCCAGGAACAGTGGAGATCAATGGAAGACGGTTCAATTTGGAGTACGAAGGATTGCATATGATCTGCTTCAACTGTGGTTGCTATGGCCATCTTATGGCTAAATGTCCAAAATCGCCGAGTACTGGAGTGGTGACGAATGGGAATCAGAATAACGATGTTGGAGTTGAGGCTAACCCGGTGAATGCTTCGGGACAAGACACCACCATGGACAGTGAGGACTTATCTTCACGACATGGTCCTTGGATGGAGGTTCAACGTCGAAAGCGAAACACTGAGAAGGGAAAGAGTAAGGGAAATACCGGGGCTGATGCCAGCGCCGGCGACGGGAAGGGGAGGCAGAATTCCGACGGTCCTCGGAAGCAAAAGCAAAAAGAGGTTAATGCAGTGAACGTTGGACGTGGGAGTAGTTCCGAGGCAAATCATGTGCACAATAACCAAAAAGCAAAGATCTCAAATCAAGGGGTGGTTTCGAAGATTATGTCAGCCACGCCGTTAGGGCCCAGGTTTAACTCGAAGAGAAACGTGGAGGTAGGGCAAACGTCTGAGAATAAAAAGAACAATGTTAAGAAAAATAATGGAAAAAACAAGACAAAGAAAATAGTAGTGGTTTTGGGCCCAAATGCGGATGATGGTCGTGGGTCAACAAAAAGGCCCAGAAATGTGGAACAACCTCTGTCTTTCAAGCCCAAGTCTCAAGAGGTGGCCGAGAGAAGCAAGAAAGCTGTAGCGAAGGTTGTGGCAGCGTCGTCTCCAGCGGCTCCCTCGGCGCTGAGCTCCCCGCCGGTGCAATTAGGAAAGGGCGAAACGAGTGAGAGGCTTGAGGATGACAATGATACGCTAGCTGAGTTGCGGAGTCAAATTATGGCGGTGGACAAGGCCAACGATGGTGTTGAGGACGCTGAGGCGGTGGTGGATGATATGGTGGAAGATGGCTCTGGGGTGCCGACCCCTGATTCGTCCTAAGCGTTTCCGCCCCCCCCCCCCCCCTCATTGGTTTCCTCATGAATTGCATAATTTGGAATTGCAGGGGTGCGGGGAATGAAGGTTTTAGGCGAGCTATTCGCTATATGGTTAAACACAATGATTCTGATGTGTTGGCTATCTTGGAACCGAAAACTTCGGGACCTCGTGCCGATGAGGTTTGCGATAGATTAAATTTCACTAACAAAATTAGAATTGAAGCTATTGGTTTTGCAGGTGGAATTTGGCTGATGTGGAATGACGATCGTTTGACCCTCTCGGTTGTCAAGCTTTATGATAGATTTATTCATGCTAGTGTTAACTCTAAAGGAAAGCTTTTTAACCTGATTATTGTGTATGCCCCGCCTAATGAGAATGATCGGGTGGTCTTTTGGCAGGAGTTGGATCGCTGCTCGGAGATTGCTGTTGGTCCGTGTCTGTTTGGGGGCGACTTCAACTGTGTTGTTAACGGATGGGAGAGTCAGGGTACCGCGGATGCTTTGTCGGCTGACTCTAGTGAGTTCCAGAAGTGGATTGATGAGAGAGGCTTAATTGATATGGGCTTCTCAGGTTCGATCTTTACTTGGTCGTCGGGCAATTCGGAAAGTACTTACAAGGCTAGACGCCTTGATCGGGTGCTCATGAATTCTGATGCGAGATTACAGTGGCCGGATGCTCTGGTGAAACACCTCCCTACTTACAGCTCTGATCATGCGCCCCTAAGCCTTGTTCTTGAGCCTACTAGATTGGTGGACCGTAAGCGCAGGCCGTTTAGGTTTGAAGTTGCGTGGATGAATCATTCAGGCTTTAATCAGCTCATTGATAGGAGTTGGGCCCGGTCGGATCCAGCTCCGAGCGCTCTTAGCTCCTTGAGGGTTACTCTTTTGAAGTGGAATAAGGAGGTGTTCGGGAACATCCACACTAGGAAGAGATTAATCTCGGATAACCTGAGCAAAGCCCAGCTGTCTCTTGGCAACGTTATTCGTCAGGATCGTCTTGAGCAGGTGCGTGAGCTGCAAAATGAGTTGAACAAAGTCCTCGAAGAAGAAGAAATGCTTTGGTTTCAAAAATCAAGGGAGAACTGGCTTGCTTCGGGAGACAGGAATACCAAGTTCTTTCATGTCTCGACCATTGTTCGCAGGAGACGTAATAGGATTGACTCTCTTGTTCGGGATGATGGATCCACGATTGAAGAAGCTAAAGAGGTGGAGATGCATGCTCTTAACTTTTTCAAGAACCTGTATTCAACACCAGCCAATGAATTGCATAGCTGTCAGCTAGAGGTTGATGCGT
Organism: Polygonum maritimum; assembly: GCA_963924305.1. NCBI lineage: Eukaryota > Viridiplantae > Streptophyta > Magnoliopsida > Caryophyllales > Polygonaceae > Polygonum > Polygonum maritimum. The sequence goes on along the minus strand of OZ002735.1, from coordinate 12,058,498 downwards.
TCGTGTCGATTCCGGAAGTTCAGAAAAGGGATCTAATCAAGCCAGTGACTAGGAGTGAAATTTGGAATGCTGCCAAGGAGATGGGAGGGTACAAAGCTCCTGGAATTGATGGTTTTCAGCCAATTTTCTTCCAGAAATGTTGGAGAACTGTGGGCGAATCAGTGTGCTCGTTTATTGTGGATTTTTTCAGGACTGGTCAGCTGCTGGAAGGCGTTAATGAAACGCTTATTGCGTTGATTGCCAAGGTTGCGAAGCCGGAGAAAATCTGCCAATTTAGACCCATTAGTTTATGTAATGTGGTTTATAAGGCGATTACAAAAATCCTCGTTAACCGACTTAGGCCCCTGTTGAATGATTTGATAGGTCCGATGCAAGGGAGTTTCATCCCGGGGCATATGATTTCTGATAATATCATCCTTGTTCAGGAGATTGTCCACTCCATGAGAAGAAAGCAGGGGAGGAAAGGATGGATGCTCATCAAGATCGACCTCGAGAAAGCTTACGATCGTGTTAGGTGGGATTTCGTTTTGGACTCGCTCAAGGCTGTTGACTTCCCCAACGAGTGGCTGGCTTGGATTCACGAATGCATGAGTTCCTCTAGTATGAGACTGATTTGGAACGGTGAGATGACGGATGCTTTCAAGCCTGATCGGGGTATTAGGCAGGGTGATCCTATATCACCTTACCTCTTTGTGTTTTGTATGGAGCGCTTGAGCCACCTTATTCAGGAAGCGGTGAACCGGGGTGCTTGGAAACCGATTCGTGTGACGAGGCGTGGTCCGAATATTTCTCATGCTTTCTTTGCTGATGATATTATCTTAGCTGCGGAAGCCTCTGTGGATCAGCTTCAGGTGATTCTCAATATCCTGGATATCTTCTGTAAAGCTTCTGGACAAAAGATAAGCACTCAAAAATCCAAGATTTTTATTTCTAAGAATGTTGGGTCTGAGACGATTGATGAGTTAAGAAATGTTGGGGGCCTGGAAATTACTACTGATTTAGGTAGTTACCTGGGTATGCCAGTGCTCCACAAGAAAGTCGATAAGAATACCTTTGTGCCTGTTTTAGACAAGATCAAGGGGAGACTGGCTAGCTGGAAAAGCCGGTTCTTAAGCTTTACGGGGAGAGTTACTTTGGCTAAGTCAGTGCTTTGCTCGATCCCCGTTTACTCGATGTCCACGGTTATGCTTCCGAAAGAAATCTGTGATAATATTGACAAAATTGTCAGAGGCTTCATTTGGGGAGATTGCGAAAATAGCAGGAAAATGCACCTTGTCTCCTTGGAGAACCTGTGTAAGCCGAAAAACGAAGGTGGTTTAGGTATGAGGTCCATGCGTAACTTGAACCTTGCCATCATCAGCGAGTTGAGTTGGAGGTTCCTCCACAATGATAAAGGCCTTTGGAGTGAGGTTCTTAGAGCTAAGTACATCCGGGATTCGGGCGTTTTGGTGCAATCCAAGTCTGCGGTCTGGCAGGGTGTTAGTGAAGGCTTATCTGTGATCTCTAATGGCAGTCGCTGGAGTGTGGGTGATGGCTGTTTGATCAGATTCTGGTCGGACGCTGGGGTGGTCAATGAGCGGTTATGCGATCTCGCTATTGGACCAATCAGCTCGGAGGAACGATGCCTGCGGGTCCGGGATTTTTGGGATATGGATACTGGCTGGAGATGGAGTGTTTTTGCTAGTCGTCTTCCTGCGGATTTGATTCTGAAGATTGCTGGGATTTGTCTTGCTGGGACGCAGGGGAGTATCTGCACTGATACGCTCACCTGGAACCACACGAGTGATGGCAATTTCTCCATAAGCTTTGCCTACAACCTGATCAGCGGGAATGGGTTGTTCATGGGCAATGATAGGGATGTGTTCAACAGCATTTGGAAGCTTGGAGTTCAGGAAAGGATTCGATCCTTCACGTGGCTGGCAGTCAGGGGCTGCATCCTCACCAACTGCGAGAGACGAAGGCGGCATCTTACCAACTCGGATTCTTGCGCCCTATGCCTTAATAATCCTGAAACCCTTATACATCTTTTCCGGGATTGTCCGAAAGTTGCTGGTTTTTGGATTTCTCTTGGTGTTCCTGTTGGTTCCTCTGATTTTTTTGCTTTGCCCTTTGCAGGATGGGTTCGAAAGAACATCATGGCAAAAAATCAGGAGGTTGAGGGGATGAGATGGCCGGAGCTGTTCACGACGGCGCTTTGGTGGCTGTGGCGTTGGCGGAATCAAGAGGTGTTTGGCGAAGGAAGAAGGGAGCTGAACCAGGCGGTGTTCGTCATGCAGCGCTCTAGGGACTACTTAATGGCGTGGAAAAAGCATAACCCGTCCAGTAGTAGCCAGGGGCGTTCCGATGAGCTGATTGTTTGGAAGAAGCCGACTTCACCTTGGGTCAAACTCAACACGGATGGATCGGTGGGGCCAGATGGCAGAGCCACTGCGGCGGGCGTACTACGTGATCATAATGGTGAATGGATGAAGGGCTTTGTTCACAATATTGGACAATGCACAATACCCATGGCGGAACTCTGGGGGATCGTTGACGGTCTTAACTTGGCTTGGAATGAAGGATGTCGCTTTGTTGATATCGAGTGTGACTCGGCTCTTGTGGTCAACCTGGTGCAGAAGAATTTGAGTCCAAGTCATCCACTCTTTAGCCTGGTATCCCAATACCATGGCTTTTTGAGACGCGACTGGAATGTCCGTCTTAACCATGTCTTTAGGGAAGCGAATTTTGTCGCCGACTTCCTTGCTAGGCTTGCCTACTCTTATCCTTTAGGTTGCCATTTTTTGTCTTTGCCGTCGGAAAGTGTTTTCAATGTTCTTTCAGACGATGCTAGGGGTCGTGCTACGCCCCGTCTCCTTCGTGTAACTAATGACATTTAAGTCTCCTTTTTCATAGGGCTTGGCCCTTTTCCCGACCAAAAAAAAAAAAAATCTTGTGCCTATAGTAATTATCAAGAAAAGAATAAACCAATCCACTAGAGCTACCGTACTACTTTCCTTTTTTTATGGGACATGCTATACATAGTACGCTTTTACTTTACATCACATTGCAAATTACTTTAATATCCCTATTAAGAAAATTAGTAAATTGATTCTTGTCTCTTTATACAAATCTTACCTATAATTAAAAACAGAAAATTAATAAATTGATTCTTGCCTTTTTATACAAATAATACCTATAGTTAAAAAAATTATTTATAGTCTCTAAATTAATTCTTAAAGATTCTGATTAATGCGAATATAACCTACATTAATTTATAAAAATAGTTAATAAAATAATTATGTCAATTAACTATTGATTAATGTCAAATATCTTGCCGGTAGTGGAAGAAGGCAAATGACTACCTCTAATAAGCATATTTGTGGCTTTATTTGATTTCCTTATAAACTTTACAAGTATATTATTTAGTTAAAATTTGTTAATAGATATTATATTCAAATCAGCTTTAAAAAGGAAAGATTGAAAATGTGAATATCGTCAATAGGTTTTGTTGAAATATATTTTTGTAATTGTATTCAATTTTTAGATTTCGTTTAACTGTTGTAAAATTAATTTGAGGGTAATATAGTAAAGAAATTGAAAAAGTGTGAAGGAGATAGAAATTTTAGTTTGATGTTTAGCACTTATGTTTTTTTATTTGTTTTGATTTTTGAATCTTTTCCCTCCATAGCCTCAAGGAAAGAATATCTTTCTTAAGTAGTTTTGATTTTTTTTTCCTTGACTTGGTTTCTTTATTTTAAAAGCGTAACTATTTTAATGAAATATAACTGCCATATCAAAGTATATATTATTTAAAAATAAGGAGAACACGCCCAAGATATAAAGTAAGATTTGTTAGTCAATTATTTTACATACAGTAACATTTAAAAACAAAGAAAACTATTCGTAATTGTGAAATTTTATGGGCGATAGGGTGGACTACACCCACATAAACCCAATACTGTATAAGTCAGTGGGCTTTTACCCTAAAAATCAATAGATGTTGACGACGGTTAAACCTAACTTCAAAATAAGACCACACCTATCAATTCACAAGCCTAATAATAGATTCCATCGTACTACCAAATTAGATCCTATTGCGTACAAAGTTTCCAATACCTTGCTTAGTTCCCGCATTCATCATTTCATTTTCACTTTCACTTTACACTTTCTTCTCGGACACTATATTCGCTTGAATTATACAATTGTACATGTATGATCAATCGACGATTCCTCATCAGAACTTGCCTCACAAAAAGAGAAAAAAACCAAGCTAAGTTGTGTTGCAGTCTTCTGTTTCCACTTGGCCCTCTACTTTGTTCTTGGGCGATGGCTAACGCCACAAGGCCCAAGAGTCCGGCCAAGCCGTCTTCCCGGTTTCCCTGTCCCTACGACGAGAAGGTCAAAGAAAAGACCCCACCTAGCTTTGTTCTTCTAAGTGAGGACATGGGCGAGTTCGAGAGGATCATTTCTTTCGTCACAACAATCCAAAAGGCGTGTTTAGGCGGCCCCAATGCCGACTCTAGATCCATTTCTTCCGTCAACGGCGACAAGAGGGCAATCGAAACGCTGGTCACAGACGTCAAATACATCCAGAACTTCATCCAGAAAGACAATGGCCCCTTGGACTTCAAGGACTCAGACAACGGCCGCAGGGCCGATGTCCACTTGCACTATCTCATCGAGGCGTTGAAGCGCAAGATCGAGGACTTTACGAGAGAAGAGGTCAAGTTCAATAGGAAGAAGCTCCTCCAGATCATTGCCAAGTTGAAGCTGTGGGTGCCACCTCAGCGCTCAGACGACTACTCGGTGGTGCAGGTGCTCCACGCTAAGAAGGAGCAGCTGCCGTTCATAAGCAGCAAGGAGACGGAGAACGCCGCCACCGAGATCGTCAAGGAGCTGGTCGGCCTCCGGTGCAAGCCGTGGGGCTTGGACGACCTTCGCATCTCCTACGACATCTTGTCGGACACCATCAAGAACTGCTTGTTGTGTTTTTCCGCGTTTAAGTGCAACGTTGTCAAGGATGAGGCAGGGGTGCTGATTCATAAGAGCTTGAAGATAAAGAAGATGATCTTGATCCACTGGTGGGTAGCTGAGGGTTTCATTGATCTCTATCGGAAAGAAAATTCATCCCCAAATGGCAATAGTCCAAATCAAGATGACCCAACTCCGAAACAGGGGAGGGAGAAGACAGTTGAGGAACTTGGTAAGGAAGTTTTGAGTACTCTAGTGGAGAAGGGCTTCATTGAGCCTGTGATCAAGAGGGGTAAGAAATCAGGAAGTTTCAAGATGTTGCACTCTGTGAGCACCCTCGCGAAGAGTGCCAGTTTCTTTGATTTCAGCCATGAGGATGGGCAGCTTACACTGAGTTTCCGTCTCTCGCAGAGGGCTTGCTTGGTGAGACCCAAGGACAAGCAATCGTCCTGCCGGATGTGGGCGACATACACCGATGATCGTAACATGCTCAAGAGGTTTGGAGAAGTCCAGACTTTGTTCAATGTCAACGAGTCCGTGATTGATATCAAGCGCGAATGGTTCTCCAGGATGAAAAACCTGCATGTTCTTCATCTTGGGACTTGGCGCTCTGATCCTACTGAGCACATTGAGGTCGAGAACCAAAAGTTTATGGAGGACTTGAAGATCATGAAGCAGCTCAGGCTTTTAAGCCTACAGGGCTTGTCGATGATCACACATCTTAATGATTCGGTTTGTGAGCTCACCAATCTCATAATACTGGATCTTAAGGACTGCCATGACTTGGAGAGGCTTCCTATTGAGATTGGGTCCTTGAAAAGCCTGACCCATTTGGATATAACCAATTGTCATCTCCTTACTAAGTTGCCAATAGGGATCAGCTTGCTTTCAAATCTCGATGTGCTCAAGGGGTTCGTGATCTACGACCAGGCGAGTGACCAAGAGGTCAAAAAGTCATGTGCTTGGTGGAGGAAGACTAAAGGATGCTTGATCCATGATTTGTTCCGCTACAAGAACGAAGAGGTATGCACACTTAAAGACTTGGCGAAGCTTAAGAAATTGAGAAAATTAACCCTTGTTGTGAATATAAGTAATTTCCCTAGTTCAAAAGAGGTTCAAGTCTTTAGGGACATGACAACTCTTGAGAGTCTGGGGATTTCATGGGAAAAAAGTTTCGAGAAGACCGGTGAAGATCTTAAAGAACCAAGCGAGTCATCCAAGAAATGCGGAGGGTGTTTCCCTTGCATTAGACAAACTATTGCTGAAGATGTGTCTACAACTACAAAAGGATTAGAAGCAGAAGAATCTCTAGGCCACATAAGGAAGCTGGAGCTATGGTGTTTCCCTAAGTGTGAAGCGCCGAAGTGGCTACATCCGAACCAACTAAAGAATGTCGAGAAGCTCTACATCATTGGAGGAAAACTTGCTGAAATACCTGGAGATCCCGACAAGGATAAGTGGGTGAGCGTCACGGCATTGCGCTTGAAGTACTTGCACAACATTGAGATCTTATGGCTATACTTGAGGGCCAGGTTTCCAAAGATGACATATTTAGAGAAGATTGACTGTCAAAAGCTGCCTTTCTTCCCTTGTGATAAGGAGGGTGTATGGAAGCAGGTGACGGACAACGCCACATCGCAATCCGACAACAGAGAGAGATCGGAGTAGAGCGCGGTGTGAGTTTGAGAAGCCGGAGGAAAGTTGTCTTAACAATCTAAGTTGAGTACATGCCAATACTATCTTTGTAACGTTTTAATTTGACGTGGAGTGTGAGTGCGAGTTTGTGTTTGTGTTTGTGCTTGGTTTCTTTTTCAGAGTCTGCATGTGTGAAGTGTGATACATATAAAGTTGTGGAATACTATTGCCATGTTCTTTCTACTATGCCTGTAATAATAACAAGTGAGTTGAATTAAATGGTACTTTGGCTATTACCTGGGTTGAGATAGATCCTGAATCCAGGCCTAAATTTGGGTGGCTATCACTTGGGTTGATATAAATCATGAATGAAATGAAACTCCAGTCCTCATCCTTACCAAGAATTTGTTATTGTTTGAAACATGTTTGAGATGAGATCCAATACGAGCTTTGTTGTTGTCTGTACAAAATGTCTTTTCATCCCAATAAAGGAATCTTTCCGATAGGTCTGATGAAGAAAAGGCATATGTGATTTGATCAAGAAAAAAAAGCCAAATATCTAGATGTCTACGGTTCAACTCGCCCCATAAACAATCCATTTACCAAAAGAGAAGGGTTAGATAAGTGTCAAGTGGAGTTTCTGGTTGGCCCTGATTCAAAACCCGTACGTATATCTAGATAAGCCCAGGAGAAGCAAGCGGTCCAAGGAGATCCGAAGTTGTTACTCAAGATCACCTTCCATATCGAAGAGAATCCTACCATATCTTGAAGAATATCCTATCTATTGTATCATATCTATCTAGTTGTATGAGATCTTTTAAATATCTATTTTTTTGGCATTCCCTATATATACAAGGGGGGTCGTGCATTTTACACGATAACATCACACATTCACATTCGATCATCAATATATACACGTTTTTCCTCTCAATTATTTTCGTTCCTTTTGCTTTGTTCTAGCCCGATCTTGGCTAAGGGCTATCTGACCTTGCTCAGACGATTTCTAGCTCAAACAATTTGGTGCCCACTTGGCAGTTCCCCCTGGTACGGTTACAAAAATAACCTACCAGGTAGTTCCCCCTGGTACGGTTACAAAGAATGACCAACCAACCAGTTCCCCCAGGTACGGTTACAAAGAATAACCTACCAGGCAGTTCCCCTGATATGGTTACAAAAAATAACCTACCAGGCAGTTCCCCTTGGCACGGTTACAAAAATAACCTACCAGGCAGTTCCCCCTGATACGGTTACACGAATAAGCTACCAGGCAGTTTCCCCTGGTACGGTTACAAAAATAACCTACCAGGCAGTTCCCCCTTGTACGGTTACAAAAAACATCCTACCAGGCAGTTCTCTCTGGTATGGTTACAAAGACTTACTACCAGGTACGTAGTTCCCCCTAGTATGGTTACAAAAACATACTACCAGGTAGTTCCCCCTGGTACGATTACAAAAAATATCCTATCAAGCAATTCCCCGTGGTTTGGTTATAAAGACTTACTACCAGGCAGTTCCCCCTGGTATGGTTGCAAGAACACCATACCAGGCAGTTCCCCCTAGTACGGATGTGAAAACATCATAACAGGAGGTTATCGCTGGTGTGATTCCCTCCTGAGCAAGTGACAAAGCTCTAGAGCATACTCAAATTTTAGTAATCACTATTGCAGGACGCCGCATCACACCTACATCCAGGGTACAATCCTGGACCAAGCTCACGAAAACATTTCTGGAAACATGCATCAACTCACACCCTACAATCGAAGAACGAGTGTACCGTTCAGCAAAAAAAAAACAAAGGTGAAACAATCATTTCTATCTACATTACTAAAAGGTAATCCTAGTATTGATAAACCGTATCATTATTAAGACATCGACTCACTCCATACAACTAGAAAACGATACAATAGAACAAGATCAAACGGTCACTTCTAGATATGATACCTAGAACATATCTTTCCCGAATCACTAGATTCAGCGTGCTTACTTTGCCAAAAAGATAGACTTTGACATCTATCAAGTGTTTGGTTGATTAAGACAAAGCGTCATGGAAACGCCCTTGGCGGAACATCGATGGTCGCCTTTAGTCTAAGCCTATACGCTAAGACTTTAAGACCAAGAAGTACTTTTTAGTGTCACAAAACACACATGTACATCAAAGCATATATAAATGGCAATACAAAGGGTCAGCATAGTTAGACATGGAATCCAAGTACACGGGGTATAGAACATCTATAGGAGAGTGCCGCCTGTTGAAGGGCCGGAGAGTGCCACCTCTCCTTCGACCATTAAAAGAAAAGACCTTAGATCAATTAGGTTGATACCACATATATAGGATTATGTATAAAGTAGTGTAGCCCGGCCCCCGTGTTTTACACGAGAATCAATCATCAATATCAATATCAATATATATATTATAAAAGCCGACCGTTTTCGAGCCATCACGTTGATTCTTGCCGCGCTTTATTAACAATTTTATAATTTTTTTTTTCTTAAAATTCTAATCTTTATCTTTTTTTCTTACCCATCTAATATCTATCTTTGAAGGCATACTATTTATCTCCAAAATTTCATTAATTATTTAATCTTTTATTTTGTCCTTTTTCTTACTCATATAATATCTATATTTGAAACAATATTATCTATCTTTAAAGTTTCCTTCTAAAAAAGAAACATATTAATTAACTTATTTTTTCAATTATCATTTTAATCTATTTATGTAAGAAGTAATATAAGGAATTCTAATCTAAAAAATAATTTTAAAATGGAAGCCACTTTTCTCAACAAATTATTGGTTTTTATCTTTGATACTAAATAAATTTATATTTATTAACTTTTACTTAAGTTATATATTATCATGTTCCTAATAACTTAGCTTTTATCTCTCATAATTAAACAATTACATTTTTTCATGTTATTTTAATTAATCTAATTACATTATTATTATCAATTTATGTAAAATATATTTTTTGGATTTTCATAAGATATTATATCCTTTTTTATATATTAGTTATCTTTTTAATCTGTTTATGTATGAAGTAATTTAAAAATTTTGAATTTAAAAAACTTTATAAATAGACGCCCTTTTATTATTGAATTATTATTCTTACCTTTAATATTAAATCAACTTATATTCACTATATTTTACGTAACTTATATATTGTCATTTTGATAATAACTTAGCTTATATATTTCATAATAAAATAATTATTGATTAATATATTTTACGTATGTCAATATATAAAGTCATGAGAATCATGTTGGACTCATGTTATATTTCTTTATTTTGATATTATATTTTAATTTTTTTAATTAAATAACAATTCATAGTAATTATATCTCATACTAATAAATTATAGTATTAAAATAAAAAATAAGATCAAACCAAAAAAATCAATTAAAACATCTCATTTTATATTATGTTGCCTTATAATGTCTCAAAATTGTGATAATATGGATAATTATATATATTAAATTATTAACCATTAGAGACAGATTTTGAAGGATGAAAAAGTGAGTAAATTTTATTTACTAAATCTTTCTATAATTAGAAGACGATTTTGGGTAATGGGGCTCGGATGGTGACAACAATGTGGAGAATGGACGGCGCGGTGAAATAATGAGGTAAATGGACTTTTTTGGTGACAACTACAAAAACATCCCAGAACATGGCGTCATGACACCCAAACCTGTCACCACCAAACAAAACCTTGTCACCGCGTACAGAAAAGTCCCCTCCCCCATACAAAACCTTGTCACCACGTACAAGCCCCCCCCCCATACAAAACCTTGTCATCGCGTTTACAACTTGTCACCTCTCAAACTAATATCACCAATATTGCACTCTAATTTGTTCATCATGTACAAAAACTTGTCACCTTACCTAGAACCACCCCCAAATTGCACTTAAACTTGTCATCAAAAATTATTAGTAAGCCTATGTTGGATTCGAACCCACATTATCGTACGCTAGGCACGTTGCTCTACCATTTGAGCTAATAGGCTATAATTAAAAGTAATATATAAAAACTTATCATCACCTAGCAATCAAAGCTGTCACCAACACACAATGTTGTAACATGTTAAACCAAACAGAGAACCTATATGCGTTCAACATGTCACCGCATAAAAACTGAATTGCATTCAACATGTCACCGCGTACAAAAAACCCTAAATCACACACAAAACTTGGTGACAACCAGAAACCCCTATATCAAGTACATATCTTGCCACCACAAAGAGGGGTTTCAAGTTTGTCACCGCAAAACTTGGTGACAAACCAGAAACCCCTAGATCTAACTCTAGTGTTTTTGTCACCGTTTTTTAGATCTAGATCTAAAAACTTGTCACCGTTTTTTAGATCTAGATCTAGAAACTTATCACCTTTTTTTAGATCTAGATCTAGAAACTTGTCACCATTTTTTAGATCTAGATCTAAAAAAAAAATTGCTTACATTCACATGTCACCGCGTACAGATTTTGTCACCAAACTGAAAAACAGAAAATCCTAGATCACACACAAAACTTGGTGACAAGACTATAAACCCTAGATCAAGTACAAATCTTGTCACCGCAAAAGAAAAATTGCTTCCATTCAACATGTCACCGTTTTTGTCACCGAAAACCCTAGATCTATAATTTCTAGATCTAACACTTTCAAAAAACCCAAGAAAAACCGATGAAAACCCCGATGACAGCCCCGTAGATCTAGAATTTCTAGATCTAGAAACTTAAAAAAAACCCTAGATCTAGAAATTCTAGATCTAGAACTTGAAAAAAAACCCTAGATCTAAAACAACTAAAAGAAACCTAGATCTAGATCTAAAGTTGGTATACATACCTTGAAACACGCCGTCAGACGCCTCGTCGCCTCGTCGGCCACCTTGTCGGCCACCTCGTCGCCTCGTCGGCCGCCAAGTTCGGGTATCCTAGTCGGCCACCTCGTCGCTCGCCGATGACAGCCCCATCACCATGGCCTTGTCGCCATTATATATGGACGAAGAGGAAAGAGGGAGATGGGGAGAGATGAGAAGAGGGAGGGGAAGAGGGAAGAGGGAAGAGGGAAGAGGGAGATGGATAGGGAGAGGGAGAGGGGGAAGGAGAAATTTGGGAAATAATGGGAGGAGAGAGAAATGAGGAGAGAAGTGGGGTTTTTTATTCACCGCATGTCACCATAAACTTTCAAAAAAAGCCCATTCTCTTCATTAATGTCATCTTGAGTCCATTTGTTTTATAATGTCATCAAATGAGCCCCCCCCACCCAATTCTCTCTAATTAGAATATGTTTAATATTTTTATAATCTCATATGTGTAATACCTACAAATCTGAAAAATATTTTGTTTTGTCGAAAAACACATTTTCAGATGCTCAAATTTTCATTATATGTTTTCACTTATTAATATCCTATTTATAATAAAAAAAATTAAAATGTAAAGCGGGAGTCATTATCGTGCATGGCACGACGGGTAAAGCTAGTCTACTATAATATAATACAGTATAAAACGGAACTTATGTCTTTGTTAATAATTGCACCACCTCATAAATGTTGAATAAAATAACGTATTTATTTTAGTAGTTATTAACAAAATAAAAATATTAGCCAAAAATCAATAGAGTTGTGTACTCAAAATGAATCAAATATCAAAATGGGAAATTATGTTAGTTAGAATCTCTATGCATTTTATTCCTTATCAGGAGATCAACCATCTCATATAATTTATATTTTTAAGATCTTATCCAATAAAAATCACATAAAGTTATTAACCAATTAAGATCTTATCCAACAAAGATCTCCCGGGAAATTATCTTTTGCACAAATCTCATATAATATATATCTTTTAATGTACACACTAGAAATATGAGGATGAAAAATTATCTTTTGCACACATCTCATATAATTTATATCTTTTAGTCATTAAAATAGCCTTCATATAATTTATATGAGTATGGAAAAATGGTCATTACCTGTACATGGTACGGGTCTTCAACTAGTTATATATAATATTATGTATAATACATTTCAATACTTAAATAATTTAATTTTTATTACAAATGTGTAACATTGACAAGCCGAAAGTTATGATAAGACATTTTTATATTTTCAGAGTATCTTTACTTTTCTTTTTTAGTTTGTTTTTTGTCATCAATATTTTCTTGGATATGTTGAGATATGGGTACGTGATTGTACGTGTGTAACAATAAAAAGTATTCTTAATTGATCGGTTTGAATAAGATTTCACAACTCAAACTATCCATTTTAATAATATTTATTAGAATTTATTCAGGCAGTGAATTTAAAAACTTTTGATCAAATTTGATTTGAAAATTATTATCTTATTTGGTAGAAATTTGAAAATTAATTTATATGAATATAAAATATTTTGATCAAATCTAATAACAACATATAGATTTGATTCGAAACAACTTATCATATTGTTAATTGGTGATGTGAACTAAGAGATTAATTTGAAAATTAATTTCACAACTAAAACTGGATTTACCGCACATTTGTTAACTTACCGATTAGTTTTTTTTTCGATAGAAAATGACAACCTCCTCAATCTATTAAATTTAGACAAATTGAATCAAATTGGATAGTATAATAATAACTAGTTTTACCTACCGTGCCATGTACGACAATTTAACTCTAAAATATTAAATCATAATTAGATTTCTATAATCTAATATTGATATGCAAAAATAAAATATAATAATTACACTTGAGTGACGTTGTTTTTGAAGTTCGTATAACTGAAAAAATGCATAAAAGATATACTAATTATACTTGAATATATATTTTTTAAACCTTATTCTAAGAATGTAAATTGATATAACTCATATTTATTAACTTCATTTTTATCATTCGCATTTATTGTTATCAATTAAATTTATTTTTCAAATTACCCTACATGTTACCACTGTTTAATTATTAAGTTACTATCTTAATGTGCTTATTTAAGTAAATCAAATAATATATTTTTGATATCTTTATATGTTATAATGTTTGATAATATCTTTATATATGAAGATATTATAATAAATATAGAAAATTGACTACTGATAGTTTATACCATTTAAAATCATATCAACGACCAACTAAAGACCAAAGAAAAAAGAGAATATATTCCTTACAATTAGAGTTGCCAAAATATGACCAGGCCCGAAAATCGACCCAAACGGACCGAAAATTTTTGGGTTGAAACCCGACCCGAATAGTAGTGAGCAAAGAAGAAAACCGAACCCGATCAACCCGAACCCGATTGGGTTGAAACCCGAGACCGACCCGATATATTATATACATGTAGAATAAATATATTATACTGTAAATATTATAATATATTTTATCAAAAAACCTATTATAAATAAAATATTATTACACAAATCTACTAAAATTAATATTTTATTATTGGATATTATTATTTAATCATAATATAATTTTAATAATCATTAAATATTCAAATTCATGACATGTTAGGTCGACCCGAACACACACGATAACCTGTCAAGACCCGACCCGGTTTGACCTGTAACCCAATTGACCCGAACGCGCACTCAACCCGAACCCGAAAAGACCGAACCCGAATCCACCCGACCCGACCTGTTTGAACATCTACTTACAATATAACCAACTATTGTTAAATTAATAAATGCAAATCACCACGTTAAGAATGGAGTTATTGAAATAATTTTTATTTTTATTTTCTATTATCATGACAAGTTTTATAGTTTATGCATATTTCTTATTATTTTGTGTATTTATGTCTCCACGTTAATTTATATTCTTAAAATATTTAATAATATTAATGATTAATGATAATATTATTTAAGGAGAATAAAATTAAATATAGATGGTATGGTTTTAAAGATAAAATAGAGGATTGGATAATCAAGGGATAATAAAAGATATAAAGTTGATATTATCTATTTGAGTTGAAAAAAAAAATTTAAAATCAAGCGGGGCCAGAATCAACGTAGTGGCTCGAAAATGGTCGACTTTTATAATATATATATTGATATTTTTAGTCACAACACTCATGTTTAGATTTGACTATCGTAGTCTACACCGTCAGATTTTTGGCAATAAGGTTTGTTGTGTAAGATAATGAGAGATAACGGATGAAGCGAAACTTTTGGGGTGATAGTGGGTGGGAAAAATCCGGTTCGGACAGGGTTTTTGGACCGGACGGACCGGCATGGATCGGGACTAGACCGGTGTTCAACACACCTCTCCTTCTGTGTATATTGCCTTGATCTATGTTATGCGATCCCTGTATTTTTTTTCGTTAATTTAGTTTAATTTAAGAGGCATCTGTGTGGGAACAGGGAACAGAATGTGAGAGCATTAGTAAGCGAGATGCGATTGCATAAAAGTTTATTTATGAAGGCTCAATAAGTAGAGACACTCGATTGCACAAGTCAACACTGTAGTTCAAATGCTTCCTTGAATCTCCTCCTTGTGCCGTCTTGCTATGAAACTCTTGCAGAAACTCTTTGTAGACGTAGCTTCGGTAGACTTGAGGAGTCTCTTCACTGACCAACTCCTCGACTGGGGCAACTCTAGTTTCCTCGTCGGGCCCAAAGATCATGGCCATCGACACCCGCAGCTTGTGCTTGTGGTGCACGCTCTTGTACCTCCCGTTGCAAAGCACTTGTAATTGATCCCCGACGTTGACCACAAATGACCCCGAAATGGGATCGACGGTCACCCATGCCCGGTCCTTGATCACTTGGAGGTCCCACACATGGTCCGATTGCTGGAGTATGGTGAGAGTGTTGAAATCCGTGTGAGGGGCAAGGCCGAGGGCGACATCGAGATCTAGGCTTGGAGGGTAGTAGTTTGCCTGCTGATCGCTCATGAATGCGAGGGTCTAGAGATACAATTTATAACCCGACCCCGTTGTAGCATGTGGTGGGTGTCGAATGCTCGGGAAATCTACTCGATTGCTATGCCAAAATACTTGAAAATAAGAAAAGAGAACTAGAACAACAAAGGAAAATGAAAGGAACGATCGGGACCGACACAAGGTCACTCGGGCCCGATGTGGGCTAAAACAATGGAAGTCGGGACCGACATAGAGTAAGTCGGGCCCGATGCAACTGGGTATGTCGAATCAAAGATTGAAAGTAGATCTTGGGCTTTTGGGTTCCTTCTCTAGTAGATTTAGGCTTTTCCGTCCCAATTCAAACAATAAGTGATGATCGGAGTAGGATCGAGATGCTTTCGCCCTTGTTCCAACCACTTCTTCACATCGATCATTGGGGTAATCCCCTTCAAAGCAAGGTCTTGTGATGACACTTTTCACTCCCATTACTTTGCCAATCACAAGCCTTGATTCCTTACTTTCGCAAGGAACTGTAGCTTTATGTAGAGTGGGTTCCTATTACAAGCACTCAAGGCTTATGGAATTGGGGTTTCTAGCCCAACCTAGCTAGAGTTTTCCCCCATAACCCAAGATCAAAGAGATCTACTCCATGTGGCAGGTAATGAAAGCAACAAAATCACAAAGCAATAAAATCATCATCATCAATCTCAAATCAAATCCAAATTTCATTCACAAATCAAAAGCAATCCACAATCTCCAATCCAAGTTCCAAATCCACTAGATCAAAACAACGCAAAGCTAATCTATCAACCAAACCTAACAACTCTTCTCCTCCTTGGCCGATTCTCTCTCTTCTCCTACCCTCTCCTTTCTCCTTGCTCTTCAAGTATTTTCTTGAGAGTTTTTGTGTGTTGGTTGGTAGCTTGGTGATGTCGTGCTTTTTAGTTGATTTTCTAGGTAGTTTTCTAGCTCGTTTTGCATGCTATCGCTTCGTGTTTGTGTGTTTTGCATAAGGTTTCGACTCTCTTTCGAGGGTTGGGGTCGTTTGTGTGTTGTTTTGTGTCGTGTAGGTATTTGGAGCCTTTTGGAGAAGTTTTCATGCATTTTAGGAGCTTTCTAGGAACCGTTAGTTTTCGAGAGTCAAAGTGTCAAAAACCACGATCCAAAGTTGCAACCAAAGGAGCCTCAAAGGCGTAACAAATTCTCAAGAAAATCAAGGAGCAAAATGGGCAAAAGCACCCAACAAAAGTCCACCCAATTGGAGCAAGAACGGAACAAAACGAAGAAAACCCCACATCCTGGTGAAGGTCGGCGCCGACCCCCATATGGTCGGCCGCGACCCCTCTCAGCATCCGAAGAAAATCCGTGCGCTGCAAGTAACGCTTTTGGGCGGGATTTTCGAAACCCGAGAAAAGCAGGCGGCTGTGCAGACTTGTGGCAGAGATGTGGCAGACTTGTGGAGAGGAGGAAGCTTCCTTCTCTTGCTTTTGTGGGCTGCTACAAAACCCATTTTGTCCCCCTTTTCTAATCAGCTTTTCCAAGAGGGAAAAGGCTCAAGGGTGAAAGGGGAGAGAGAGGAGAGAGTGGGCTGAGGAAGAAGAACGAGACTGAAGAAGGAGAAGGAGGTAGGAGAAGTAGAAGAGTGTGAGTGTGAGAGAGAGTTGTTTGTAAGGAGAGGTAGTGAAGAAGAGATCTTGCTCTAGTTGTTGATGTTTTAGGAGGAAGATGACAATGGTGTTTGAAGAAACTTGTGGGTTTTGCTTAAGTTTGTAAGTGGATCTTTGATTTATTGAAGTTGTTTGTTTGAGATGATGTTTTCTTCTTCTTTAGTGTTCTTTGTGTGTTTGATTATGTGCGAGTAGTTAGCTTGCTAGGGTTGGGGTGAAACCCACCATGAAAGTGCATTTGAGACCTTGATTGTTTGGATCCATGCTTAGCTTGAAATCTCTGCCCATAAATCCCTCTTGTGTGCTTAAAACCCTTGAAGAAGGGGGAATGTTCTTGTTTGCTGCCTAATTGAGAGGTATGGTTGTGAATGTGGACTACCCGGGTTAGATGAAAGTCGAACCCTTCGAAGAACAAGTTGGATTGCATGTTAAAACCTTCATGGAAGTGGAGGCTCTTGATGTGTTCTTTTGTGATGAAAGTCACCCATGAGATTTTGAGTTGAGTTGGTCCTTTATCATTGTTTGAATGCATGCTCGTGGTGTGGTGAAACCCCTCCCCTAGTTGTTTTTCCTTGATTTTACAAAACCCATTTCCGTGCACAAATAGGTCGGCCGCAACCAGTTGCAGGGTCGGCCGCGACCCCCTCTGTAGTTGTTTTTCTATGTGTTGTTGTGTTCTGTAGAAGGTCGGCCGTGACCTCCCTAGGGTCGACCACGACCTATTCCTGAGACGTGTGTTTTGCGTTTGTTTGCTTGTTTTGCTTTGTTTTGCTTGGTTTTGCTTTCGTAGTATGATTGCTAGACTATAGAACTACTAACTCCCGTGGACGATCCTGACTTCGCTATACTCAGCGGGGTCTTGACAAATTTATTTGTTAAGGTAAAACCCTCTCAACAAATTGGTGCCGTTGCCGGGGAGTTAGTTTAGTTTCCAAGTCTAGCTTTCTTTTGGGTGAGGGACTAGCCCGAACCCCTATTTTGTTACTAATCCGTTTCTCTAGTGTTTTGTACGCAGCTGTATGCCCTCTAGTTCTCGAAGGGTAATTGATCATTTCCCCTTTGATCCTGAAATAGAGAGAACCCTTCGTCGAAGGCTAAGAGAACGAAAAGCAATGGCCGACGCTGAGGCTCTTGCTCATCAAATGGCTGAACTTCGCGCTCAAATGGAGCGTTTGCAAATGGAGCGAGATGCTCAAGCCGCAGCTGCGCGGCAAGAAAGAGAAGAGGCCGCCCACCTCCGAGAACAACTTGATGCTATTCCGAGGAACGCTAAGCAATACATGCACCCTGAGCTTAGGGTTCCCGAGTCCGCTATTGTGCTCCCGGTGATTGAGCGCGCTTTTGAGATCAAGTCCCACTTCATCACTCTCATCAAAAGATCTCAATATGAAGGGAAGCCCACCGAATGCCCCATGGAGCACATCAAGAACTTCACCGATCTATGTGACACTATCGCCGCCGATGGTGTCTCACTCGAGTATGTTCTCCTCAAGGCGTTCAAGTGGTCTTTATGTGGGAAGGCTCTTCACTGGCTCGAAAGTTTGCCCGCTAGGTCTATCACTTCATGGAAGGCTTTGCACGACTTGTTCATGACGAAGTTCTTTCCACCGGCCAAAACCACCGAGCTAAGGAAGCGCATCACCTCCTACCATCAACTTCCCAACGAGACATTTGTTGAAACTTGGGAGAGATTCAAGGAGCTTCTTCGGCAATGTCTAACTCATGGACAACCTCCTTATTTCCTTCAAGAGATATTCTTTCAAGGGATTAATGCCGCAACAAAAGACCGCATCAACCTCCACACCGATTGCGGTTTTATTGAGATGGATCCCGACGAGGCATGGGGTCTCATGGACAAACTCACCAATTATGATGCTATGTATGGGACCCAACAAGCCGTCCGGATCCAACCAAAGAAGCTCTATGATCCTAATAGTGAGCCAATTGATCAAGATGTGAAGTTCCAATTTATGCAAGATGAGATCAACAAGCTCAAGAAGCAAGTGAGCTACTTCAATTCCGCCGGCCCACCTTGTCAAGAGTGCGGTTCTCAATCTCACACCACCGCCTCTTGTTCTAATGTGGAGCAAGTCCGGGCCGCCGAGGCTTATGCGGAGGCAAACTATATGAGAGGACACTACCGAGGCCAAAACAATGCTTATGCGGGGAGGAACAACAACTATCCTCAATGGAATAACCATGGCCAAGGTCAAGGTTATCCACCTCCCCCACAAGAACAAAGGGCCCCTCCTTATAGACCTCCCGGTTATCAAGCGGAGCCGTCATGGGTCCAAAAGTTGCAAGAAGGATTGATGCAAGGGGTGAGAACCGAGCTCACCACTCAATTGAAAGGTGTCCATACGAGATTGGGAGATCTTGACACATGGAGAAAGAACGTTGACTCCCAACTTGGTGATCTCGCGGCTCAAATCCCACGACGTCAAGGGCGCTTACCGGGCCATCCCGATGAGAATCCAAGAGGCCATATTGCCGCCGTTCACCTAAGAAGCGGGAAGAAGTTGCCGGACCGAGTTATAGGTGAAGGGACGGCGAACAAAGAGGACGAGACTCCCCTGGAACAGGTCGTGGCCGACCCCCCAATGGTCTCCACCGACCCTGCCCCTGCTGCAGAGGAGGTCGCAGCCGACCACCCCCAGGTCGCTGCCGACCCTCCTCAGAGAGTCCCGATGTCCGTCCATTTGCCTCCGACAACGAAGGTGCTTCCCTACCCGTCCAAAAAGGTTAATGATTTCACGGAGGGAAAGTTCAAACGCTTTGTGAAGGTTCTCCAAGGCCTTAACATCACCATTCCCTTTGCCAAAGCGTTGAACGAGATGCCCACCTACACCAAATTTCTCAAGGAGATCTTGTCAAAGAAGAGGTCAATGTCCGAGTTGACCAATGATGTGCGGTCCATTGAGCTATCGGAAAAACTTGGTGATCCGGGTAAGTTCGCTATCACCATTGGCATTGGTGCTCACCGATTCAAAGCTTTATGTGATCTTGGTGCAAGTGCTAGCCTTCTCCCACTTTCTATATGGTCCAAGACCAACATGGGTCCTTTGGTCCCGGTGAACATGAGACTCTATATGGCGGATGGCTCTTGTGTGCAACCCACCGGCATTGTTGACGACTTTCCTATCCAATTCGGCAAGTTCTTTGTGCCCAACGACTTTATTGTGATGGAGATGCCGGAAGACCCCGTCGTCCCGATCATTCTTGGACGGCCATTCCTTGCCACCGCGGGTGCGGTTATTGATGTGAAGAAAGGTCTCCTCACCTTTGAGATTGGAGAAGTGGTGGTAGAGTTCCGATTCAACCCTACCATGAAGGAGACCGGTGAAGTTATGGAGGTCAAGATGTTGCTTGAACAGTACGAAAGTGAAGATGACGAAGAGAAAGAAGTGGACCTCCCCTGTGATAGGTCGCAGCCAACCTCCCCTAGCTCGTCCGCGACCCCCGACAGGATCTCGCCAACATGCTTGATTGAAGATGAAGATGGCGAAGCGCAGGAGTTTCTGAAGGCGGATGAAGACGATGACATTATCACACCACCCCCGCCTACTCCAGAGCTTAAGACTCTCCCCGAGTCTTTGAGGTATGAGTTTCTTGGCCCAAATTCCACTTTTCCGGTTATTGTAAATGCAAATCTAAATACGGAAGAAGTTGGAAAGTTGCTTGATGTTCTTAGGACTCATAGGAAAGCCATTGGGTACTCGCTTGAGGACTTGAGTGGCTTTCACCTTCCTTATGCATGCATCGAATTTTTCTTGAGGAAGGACATAGGCCAACCATTGAGCATCAACGACGCCTCAATCCAAACATGAAGGAAGTCGTGAAAAAGGAGATCTTGAGGATGCTTGATGCGGGAATCATATTCCCAATTTCGGATAGCAAGTGGGTGAGCCCCGTTCACATAGTGCCCAAGAAGAGTGGTCTCACCGTGGTGGAAAATGAGAAGGGCGAATTGATTCCTACTAGGACTACTACTAGTTGGCGCATGTGCATTGATTATAGGAAACTCAATAGTGCCACTAGGAAGGATCATTTTCCTTTGCCCTTTATTGACCAAGTGCTAGAGAGATTAGCTCTTCATGACTACTTTTGTTATCTCGATGGCTATAGTGGTTTTTGGCAGGTTCCGATACACCCCGATGACCAAGAGAAGACAACTTTCACATGTCCTTATGGGACGTTTGCCTATAGGAGAATGCCATTCGGACTGTGCAATGCACCCGCCACCTTCCAAAGGTGTATGATGGCCATCTTCTCCGACATGATTGAGGACATTGTGGAGGTGTTCATGGACGACTTCTCGGTGTACGGTACCACTTTTGACTCTTGCCTTGCTAATCTTGCTAGAGTTCTCAAGAGATGTGAAGAAACCAACTTAGTGCTAAATTGGGAAAAATGTCACTTTATGGTTCGAGAAGGGATAGTCCTAGGACATGTGGTATCTAAGAGGGGAATTGAAGTGGATCAAGCTAAAATTGAATTGATTGAAAAGTTGCCACCCCCCACCTCCGTAAAAGGGATTAGAAGCTTTCTAGGACATGCCGGGTTTTATAGGAGGTTTATTCAGGATTTTTCGAAAATTTCCAAACCTTTGACTAACCTCCTTACGAAAGATGTGGTGTTTGAGTTTTCTTCCGAGTGTCTTGAAGCTTTTCATAGGATCCGGGATGCACTTGTGTCGGCTCCTATCATGCAACCGCCGGATTGGACACTCCCCTTTGAGATCATGTGTGATGCAAGTGATTATGCCGTAGGTGCGGTTCTTGGGCAAAGAAAGGAGAAGAAGCTTCATGCTATCTACTATGCAAGCAAGACGCTTGATGAGGCCCAAGGCAAGTACACAACGACGGAGAAAGAGTTTCTAGCCGTGTTGTTCGCATTTGAGAAGTTCCGTTCTTACTTGGTTGGCTCGAAAGTGATAGTCTACACCGACCACGCGGCTGTCCGTTACCTCATGGACAAGAAGGATGCTAAACCGCGCTTGCTCTGGTGGATGCTCCTCCTTCAAGAGTTTGATCTAGAGATACGAGACAAGAAGGGAGCGGAAAACCTTGCGGCGGATCACCTGTCGAGGCTACCCATTGAACACATCACGGAGTCCGGGATCATTGTCCCCATCAACGACTCCCGCCCGGACGAAACTCTTCTAAGCTGCGAAGTGTTGCGAGAAGGAAGCTCCTGGAGTAGTTCGGCTGCGACGACCATATGGTCGGCTGCGACATCCTCTGCCCCTTCTCCGGTTTCTTGTGATGGTCAAGACGGTATGCGAGCGACCCCGGTCGAGGTCGCCCAAGGTCACATCTTTTACCTCTCTTGTGTACTTCTTAATACTCCTTCCCCTTCTCCCATTTTGCACTCAATAGATGCTATTAAGGGGGTGAAAGCCCCGTGGTCTGCGGATTTTGCCAATTATGTTGTAGGTGGCATTGTGCCGGATGGATTGACTTCCCAAGCTAAGAAGAAATTCCTTCACGACGTCAAGCGTTACTATTGGGACGACCCCTACTTGTTCAAGCAAGGAAGTGATCACATCTTTAGACGTTGTGTTCCGGATGAGGAGATAGAAGAAGTTATCCGTCATTGTCACACTCTTCCGACGGGAGGCCATGCTAAGGGATTCAAAACCACCGCGAAGATCCTTCAAAGTGGATTTTATTGGCCTACTATCTTCAAGGATGTGCAAGCTTATGTGACCACTTGTGGTGAATGCCAAAGGGCGGGAAACATCACATGGAGGAATGAGAACCCGCTCACCGGAATCTTGGAAGTGGAACTCTTTGACGTTTGGGGTATTGACTTCATGGGACCCTTCCCCTCTTCGGGTCCCTACAAGTACATACTCGTAGCGGTTGACTATGTTTCCAAGTGGGTTGAGGCCGTAGCCACAAGGACAAATGATGCACGGGTGGTGGCTAAGTTCATGAAGACCAACATCTTCCCCCGCTTTGGTGTCCCCCGAGTTCTCATTAGTGATGGTGGTTCACATTTCATTGAGAGGAGCTTTGAATCTCTTTTGACCAAGTATGGGGTGTCTCACAAGGTGGCCACACCTTACCATCCTCAAACTAGAGGTCAAGTGGAGGTTTCTAACCGGCAAATCAAGGCTATCCTTAAAAAGACGGTGTCCCGCTCAAGGAAAGATTGGTCCTCCAAGCTTGATGATGCTCTATGGGCATACCGCACCGCTTACAAGACACCACTCCGCACCACTCCTTTCAACCTAGTGTATGGCAAGTCGTGTCACTTGCCCGTCGAGCTTGAACATAAAGCTTTATGGGCTCTCAAGGAGCTCAACATGGACCTCGACGCGGCCGGAGCAAAAAGATTCATGGACTTGCAAGAATTAGAGGAATTAAGGCTCAAGGCATATGAGAACTCAAAGATCTACAAGGACAAAACCAAGAGGTGGCATGATAGGAAGCTTGTGCCCAAAAACATCAAGGAAGGTGACCGAGTACTTCTCTTTAACTCTCGGCTTCACTTCTTTCCCGGGAAATTGAGAACCCGATGGAGTGGACCGTTTACGGTTCATCGTATGTACCCTCACGGGGCGGCCGACCTCATAGACGACAATGGAGGAATTTTCAAGGTCAATGACCACCGGTTGAAGAAGTACTTTGAGAAGGTGGAACCCGATGAAGAGATCCGAGCCACTTGGGCTCTCACCACCGTCACCTAGCCAAGGTACCCCACGTCTAGCTCAAAGACGTTAAAAAAAGCGCTTTTCGGGAGGCAACCCGTTGTTTCCTTTTCTTAGAGTAGATAGGTACTTTGCTTTGCATTTCCATAAGTATTTTTGTAGGAACCCGAGGCTTTGGTCGGGTGCATGAAGTTGGAGACGAACGAACGAAGTGGTGGAGAACTCCCTGGTGTTGGTCGGCGCCGACCCCCTGTAGGTCGCGGCCGACCCCCTCTAGCAAAAGGTAGAAATTGTGTAAAAATTTCGGGAAATTACAAGTAAGCCCCTGAACTTTTTCTTTACAATTTTTATCCCTTCCCACCCCTTTTTACTCATCCTCCACGACCTAGCAGCCAAAACACACGACCACTAGATCTACCTCCTTTCTTCCAAATTTCACCAAAATCCTTCCTAATATTCTTTCCTCTACTCAATTCCCCCACAAAAACCCTGAAATTTCGTGCCACCCATACCCAAAACCCACGACCCCGACCTCTCACGACCTCGGCTTCGACCCCTATTTTGCTTGCATTCATCTTGTTTAACACTCTTTTGGTATGTTTTTCTACTCCTTTGCTCTTAAATTCAAGTTTACTTGAGTAATTTTGAGGGTTTAGTTTGAAATCTAGATTTGGGTGTTCTTGAGCTTGAATGTTGAAATTTGGGTTGTATATGCTTAGATCTACATGTTTGGTTGTGGATTGTTGAGTTTTGGCATGCTTTCTTGCTTGATCTATGCTTGTTTGGGTGATTTTAGGTCAATAGAGTTTTTCTAGGATTTTTGGTAGCCGTTAGAAGGGGTAAAAGCTGATTTTTTGAGTATGGCTAGCTGTAGCAGGTCGGGGCCGACCGCCCGTGGTCGCGGCCGACCACCGTCAGAGTTTGAAGGATTGCCCGTTGCTTGTTTTGGCGCGTACTTGTCTATGTGCGAGCTCCCATGGGTCGTCCCCGACCCCGGATACCTCGTGATCTATTTGAAAACATGTCATTTGAGTTGCTTTTGCCATGAATTGATTGATTTAAGCATGAGTCTTTCCCATTTCTTGCTTGTGATTCATGACTACGCACGCTTAGTTTGGAATTTTCATATAGAATTGAGAGTGTGTGTTTCTTGCAAGTATGGGGTGACTTTTTGGCGATTGGTTGTGTGTCTCTTGTGTGGTGTTTGTGTTGTTTGAGTTGGAAATTACCTTAGAAGTTTCTTGTTGATTTTGTAGGAAAATGGCTTCATCCTCAAGGGCAACCAAGAAACAAAAGAAGGGCAAGAATGTAGCGGTGATGGATGACATTGTGATCCGAGATGAAGGGCAAATGCAACTCTATGAGAAAATGATGGAGGAAACGGTGAAGACTCGGTCCTACTATCAAGAGTCGCATGTGACCCTCCTTATGCACTCAGCGGTGGAGGAGGCGTTCCGTTTGCTTGGAGCCGATAGACTCATTGAGGACCCCGTCCCGAGACACTACCCGGCGCTTACTTGTGAGTTCGCCGCCACCCTCACCATCTCGGGGACCCACCCATCGGACTTCGGCAAGACCAAGATTGAGTTTC
The DNA here is from genome assembly GCA_963924305.1 of Polygonum maritimum. Taxonomy (NCBI): domain Eukaryota; kingdom Viridiplantae; phylum Streptophyta; class Magnoliopsida; order Caryophyllales; family Polygonaceae; genus Polygonum; species Polygonum maritimum. Next base: position 12,033,180 of record OZ002735.1, on the reverse strand, counting down.
AAATTGGCGGGAAGAAGCATTCCACCACTATTACCAAGCTCAACAAGATGCTAGGCTTCCCTACACCATCGGGAACCTATGCCGTGAAAGACTTCCCCGTCCAAAGAATGTGGTCGTACCTCGCCGGCAAAGGAGAAACCACTAGCAACTCACATGCTCGGGACATTTCTAGCCCGGTCTTCAAGGTGATCTTGCGCATTCTTGGCGCCGCTATTTGGTGCAACTACGAGCTCTCCCGCCCCACCTTGCGAGAGCTTGCGTGCTTGTCCTCCATTCTCTTCACCAATGCCCCCACAATCAACTTTGCCTATGAGTTCGTCCACAACATCATCAACCAACGAAAGACTCCGAAGCCCTCAAGGTTGATCTTGCCTGGTACAACTCCAAGCCCGTGACCCGCATGGATGTCCGGTACTACTTGAATACCAAGGTGGTTGAGTGGAGCGAGGAGATCGGCTACTTCAACAACTTCACCGCCCCCACTGGCGTCACTCACAAAGTGCGCCTCAACGATGAAAATTGTGAGTTATTCTACCTTCCTAATGGTATGAAGTTTGGGCGCCCTCGGAAGAGCCCTCTCCCTATTCCCAACTCCTCTCGGAAGATGAGCATACAAGACGCCAGCCAAGTCGATTCCCGAGAGATGGCCCAACCCCGAGACCAAGGCAAAAGCGAACAAGGAGAGACTCCCTGGAAGGGGTCGGCGCCGATCACCCTGAGGTCGGCTGCGACCACTTCCAAGCAAGGTGATTTTGCGCAAGATGGGGTCGGCTTCAGGCAACAACAGGTCGGCGGTGAGGCAGAGCAGAGCGGCAATGATCCTATGGACTACACGATGGGTCCCCAACCTGGGATGTTCCCGTACACCTCCAATCCTTCGGGATTCGAGTGGTCCGGTGGTCCTCAATTCGAGCCTCAAGGTGGGGCGTCTAGCTCTCAAGTTCCCCCAACCATGGAGATGCTCGACGCCAAGATGGACGCCCTCGGCCTTCAACAAAACTTCTTGTATTCCAAAATGCAATACTTCCACGACCAAAACTTGAACCGTTTCCAAGATGCAACTCGAGGCTTTGACAACTTCCGGGATGAGTACTATGAAGACCGCCAAGCCCAATTTGCCTACAATGCTTGGCTTGCCCAAAAGATGTTCCCGGACTCTCCTTTCCCTCAACCTCCTCAAAGGTGAACCTTCTCCGACAATGCTCCAAGCCCAAGTTAGTTTCTCTTTTCCCTCTCTTTACTTTTTAATCAATGGGGACATTGATGTTTAAGTATGGAGTGGTTTGGGAGATGCTACTTGTTTGTGTTATGTGTTTCCATGCTTGTGTGTGCATTTGCATGTGTGTATGTGTGTGTTTGCATGATTGAGTCTTTTTGTTTTGATTTTCATGACGAAAGAATACCCTTGCTAAGATGTCCTAGGATAGTGATTACAAGCATCATCATGTAATTCCGTGTAACTTGCTTTGTAAGATTGCCTACCATGTTTTTGAATTTTGAGCATATAATGAACATTGAGCATGCATGATTCTATGTGAAAAGCAATCCAACAAAATTTGAACTTAAGTGAGAAATCTTTTGGCCACAAGGAATGTATGTTTTATTCCTTGGTTTTTCATGTGTGATTTTTACTCTTCCATATGCATTTATCACTTGACAATGGCATGCTTATTCTTGATTCAAAACCAATGGAGATGTATTCATGACTTGTTGAATCAAATGACATTGAATTTATGTGTTTCCATGCTTGTGTGTGCATTTTCATGTGTGTATGTGTGTGTTTGCATGATTGAGTCTTTTTGTTTTGATTTTCATGACGAAAGAATACCCTTGCTAAGATGTCCTAGGATAGTGATTACAAGCATCATCATGTAATTCCGTGTAACTTGCTTTGTAAGATTGGCTAGCATGTTTTTGAATTTTGAGCATATAATGAACATTGAGCATGCATGATTCTAAGTGAAAAGCAATCCAACAAAATTTGAACCTAAGTGAGAAATCTTTTGGCCACAAGGAATGTATGTTTTATTCCTTGGTTTTTCATGTGTGATTTTTACTCTTCCATATGCATTTATCACTTGACAATGGCATGCTTATTCTTGATTCAAAACCAATGGAGATATATTCATGACTTGTTGAATCAAATGACATTGAACTTATTTTCATTAGCCTTTTTCTCTCCTTTTCATCCTACCTTTGCATGATCCCTTGATTTGAAGCCCCTTGTTTGAGCCTAAAACCTTATTTCTAGCCCCACAAAAGTATCCTAGCCATTATAAGCTTGACCCCATTGATCCGGGAATAAGGACTTAGAGTGGATTGTGATGTTGATGTGGATGAGGGGTAAGGATGAAGAGATTGTGAAGGTGGAGATGGAAGGAGTTGTCTAAAGAAAAGCATGGAAAAAGATGAAGTGTTGACCCGGATAGCACATTAGTAGTGGAAAATAAACCCCTGCTGTGGGTTGTGGCCGACCCCCGAGAGGTCGCGGCCGACCACCACCAGCCTCTAAAAAAAATGACAAAGAAGAAGGTGAAATGAAGTGTTCTTGGAGGTTAAGTGTTTGGTGTTCGGAGGAAGAAAGAAGAGTTGGTTGAGTGTAGTTGAGTTTTGAAGTCTAGGAGTCTAGGTTCCCGGATTCGTTAGCACCACAAGACCAAATCCTTCCACACCCTTTGAATTACCGAGCCCCATTACAACCCGGCCGAATGAAACTTCTTTGAAGTCTTCATTGAGCCACATAAGTTCTCTTGATGGTTTAACTTGTTTTGATTTCTTCGATGGAGGATTTTGAATATAATTTCCATTGTCTATGAGGTGTTGCATTTGGAATTGAGATTGAGTGCTCATTGATATATCTTAAACACTTGAAATTGAGTGAAACACATTACCCTTGTGAGGTTGGATTGTTATTGCTTGGAATGCATTCATGCGTGTTATGATATTGAAGTTGTTTGCTCATTGTTCTACTTGCGCTTGTTTTTCCTCAAAGGCATTCTTGAGCTTGTTGCTTGGTGTTGATGCATGTGAAGTGATTGCTTGAGGACAAGCAAGCTTAAGTATGGGGTATTTTGATGTCGTGCTTTTTAGTTGATTTTCTAGGTAGTTTTCTAGCTCGTTTTGCATGCTATCCCTTCGTGTTTGTGTGTTTTGCATAAGGTTTCGACTCTCTTTCGAGGGTTGGGGTCGTTTGTGTGTTGTTTTGTGTCGTGTAGGTATTTGGAGCCTTTTGGAGAAGTTTTCATGCATTTTAGGAGCTTTCTAGGAACCGTTAGTTTTCGAGAGTCAAAGTGTCAAGAACCACGATCCAAAGTTGCAACCAAAGGAGCCTCAAAGGAGTAACAAATTCTCAAGAAAATCAAGAAGCAAAATGGGCAAAAGCACCCAACAAAAGTCCACCCAATCGGAGCAAGAACGGAACAAAACGAAGAAAACCCCACATCCTGGTGAAGGTCGGCGCCGACCCCCATATGGTCGGCCGCGACCCCTCTCAGCATCCGAAGAAAATCCGTGCGCTGCAAGTAACGCTTTTGGGCGGGATTTTCGAAACCCGAGAAAAGCAGGCGGCTGTGCAGACTTGTGGCAGAGATGTGGCAGACTTGTGGAGAGGAGGAAGCTTCCTTCTCTTGCTTTTGTGGGCTGCTACAAAACCCATTTTGTCCCCCTTTTCTAATCAGCTTTTCCAAGAGGGAAAAGGCTCAAGGGTGAAAGGGGAGAGAGAGGAGAGAGTGGGCTGAGGAAGAAGAACGAGACTGAAGAAGGAGAAGGAGGTAGGAGAAGTAGAAGAGTGTGAGTGTGAGAGAGAGTTGTTTGTAAGGAGAGGTAGTGAAGAAGAGATCTTGCTCTAGTTGTTGATGTTCTAGGAGGAAGATGACAATGGTGTTTGAAGAAACTTGTGGGTTTTGCTTAAGTTTGTAAGTGGATCTTTGATTTATTGAAGTTGTTTGTTTGAGATGATGTTTTCCTCTTCTTTAGTGTTGTTTGTGTGTTTGATTATGTGCGAGTAGTTAGCTTGCTAGGGTTGGGGTGAAACCCACCATAAAAGTGCATTTGAGACCTTGATTGTTTGAATCCATGCTTAGCTTGAAATCTCTGCCCATAAATCCCTCTTATGTGCTTAAAACCCTTGAAGAAGGGGGAATGTTCTTGTTTGCTGCCTAATTGAGAGGTTTGGTTGTGAATGTGGACTATCCGGGTTAGATGAAAGTCGAACCCTTCGAAGAACAAGTTGGATTGCATGTTAACACCTTCATGGAAGTGGAGGCTCTTGATGTGTTCTTTTGTGATGAAAGTCACCCATGAGATTTTGAGTTGAGTTGGTCCTTTATCATTGTTTGAATGCATGCTCGTGGTGTGGTGAAACCCCTCCCCTAGTTGTTTTTCCTTGATTTTACAAAACCCATTTTCGTGCCCAGATAGGTCGGCCGCGACCAGTTGCAGGGTCGGCCGCGACCCCCTCTGTAGTTGTTTTTCTGTGTGTTGTTGTGTTCTGTAGAAGGTCGGCCGCGACCTCCCTAGGGTCGACCACGACCTATTCCTGAGACGTGTGTTTTGCGTTTGTTTGCTTGGTTTTGCTTTCGTATTATGATTGCTAGACTATAGAACTACTAACTCCCGTGGATGATCCTGACTTCGCTATACTCAGCGGGGCCTTGACAAATTTATTTGTTAAGGTAAAACCCTCTCAACACTTGGTGTGTGAAAACCTCCTCTAATTAGAAGATAAGAGAGCCTTAGTAGATGAGGGGCAAATGTGGAAGTCTACATCTTAATGCCTTGCTCCTCAATCCACACGAGACCGACTCGGACCGACACTGAGGGACCTCGGGCCCGACTTGCTGGTAACTCGGTCCGAGGTTGAAGATCCATCTTGGGTCCAGCGTTGGTTCTACCTCGATCCGGACCTCGTTCCGCCTCTTCTTCTTGGTTTTTCCTCTTGTTTTCTTCATGGCTTGTTCCTCTCTTTCCTCCTTAAGCTCGTGCCTTGCTCCTTGTTCCGAATTACCTTCAAAACGATCTGTGATCCATGCCAAAACACCTACAAAACACATAAAACACGCATATTCTCCGAATCTCATAGAAATGCGGGAGCTAAGCTAAAAAGGGACAAAAACACACAAGAAAAGAGGAAGAAAGAAACATTTTTACAAAGGAAAGCACATATAAAACACCACCAAATAAGTAGACATCAAAATACCCCATACTTAAACTTGCTTGTCCTCAAGCAATAATAGTGTAAGCACGACCGAAACATAATCTTCAAGTAAAGCCTCGTATGAAAACTCATTTAAGCATAAGTGATAGATATTCAAGCAAGATTACATCATCACACATGATTAAGTGCTCAAGGGAATAGAGTCAATGCAACTAAGCCTCACTTTAGGGATATGTAAATGTATATCACTCATCATGTGTATGGGTATAACAATGAACACTCAAGCTCAAATATCATGCAAGTAAGGACTTTACGATTGAAGCTAATATCAACAAATCCTCCACCTAGAGATGCCTATTACAAAGTACACAAAGAATTCGAACTTGGCTCAATGGAGGTCCTCTAAGAGGTTCCATTCGGCCGGGTTGTGATGGGGCTTTTGGTATTTCATAAGGTGGGAATTATTATGGTCTTGTGGTGCCTACAATGGGGATTGAACAACCTAAACTCTCACCAACTTCACCAAAGTTCCACAATCAACTTCACACTCAGCTAAAAAAGCTTAGAATTTTTCCTCTCAACCCAAAATTTCACTTAACATTCCACTTCATCTTTGCACTTAGGCTTTTTGTTGGACTTTCCACAACTTTCCTCACTAGACCGACTTTGATCATAACTCGGGCGCGATGTAGCTACTAACTCGGTCGGACCCTTTTCTTTCACTTAAGCTCTTGACCTTTCAATGCACTTTCCAATTCCAACATTACTTTCTTCTTTCTACTTATTTTGGCTTTCTTTTCACACAACAAAGATGCACTACCCACAAGATTCATAACACCACTCTTTGCCCTTAAACCCAAGAGAATCTCAACTCTTCAAATATCATCCAAACCTCTCTTCTAAAGTCCAACCCCATTAGGGTCAAGTCATATAAGGCTATGAATAATACTTTTGAGGAGTTTCAAACAAAGGCTTAGGCTAGAACGGGGCTACAAACAAAGGATTCACTTTATGGTAGGATATGGAACATTTTTGTGACTAAAAGAATAAAGTTCAAATCAATGCGACAATGCTAGTGCAATTCTCATGACGGTCTTGGAAAATAGATAAACACCTCAATAGCAAGTTTTACTAAGCATGCATGAGCTAATCACACAAGAAACATGAGGGATATGCAAATACGAACAAGCATCCCTAAAATGGCAAAAAATCAATCTCACAAGGGTCACTCATACTTAGTTGCATAAAGACTCTTCCTAGAACTCACATGCTCAATAAAAACAAGCAAGATATCATGATCACATCAAAAGCAACATCATTCTTAGAGGCTAAACCATCCAAAAATATGCAAAGAAATTTACATGCTTGCATCATCATTAGCTTTCATCTTTGGACATCTAAGATGGGGATTTCTAGTCCAAAACTACAAAACACAAAATCTTTTTGTTGTTTTCAACACAATTTTTCAAATTTTTATGGATTTTCAAAAATTTTCCTATACAAAAAAAAACAAAAATAAAGACTCATCCATTCGAAACCAAATCAATCATTCATATCATTCGTCAAACCACAATCCAAGAAACAAACATCCCAAACAAAACAAATCGAAAACCAAATATCCTCAAAGCAACAAATACAAACAAACAAGTGAAATCATGAGCACACTTACCCCCACCCCATACTTAAAATTTTGATGTCCCCATCAAACAGGGAAACCAAAACATAAAGATAAGAGAGAAGAGTACAAAGGGCTCACAATTTCTTTATTCTTCAATGGCATGTCTAGATCACTCGAAGGGGTTGTCACGCCTATAACCTCTTTGGAGCCTCATTTGCCGCTCCCTCTCGTACACTTGCTCTTGGTAGAAGTCTTGACGCGGTGGTTGAAGTTGGGCATCCAGGCGCGTCCATTGGTCCTCATGGAAAGGGAATTTCCCACTCATCCAAATGTTGAAGTTGTCTTGGACCCGCCACCTTTGGTCTTCCACCTCTTTAAGTTCATCCACCTCTCGCCTTGTGTAGCCGAGGGCGCGGTTCATCTCTTCTTGGCTAGCTTGGAAGACACCTTGTTGTTGAAGAAATTGTTGTTGTTGTTGTTGGTACATGTATTGTTGTTGGAGATTCACTTGATGGACCTCTTGAAGAACATTTTCTTATTGGATTTGAAGGTGAGCCATTTGGTTGACCAAGAACGACATGTCCACCGTTTGTTGTTGCTCGGGGAACACCATTCCCGGATCATACCATTGAATGTAGCCTTCATAACCGCCACCTTGAGCCTGCTCATACCTTGCACCACTCCCCTCTCCTTGTTCATAGTGCGTCGGGACCTCACCGGCAAAGAAAGCACCGGACCGACTTTGATCAAAGTCGGGCCCGATGTGTTGTGCACCTCAATCCACTACTACTGGGGGATGGTTCCTAGCTTGGAGGTTGGTCATCAAGTTTTGGAAGAGCTCGTCCTCTTTGGCTTGCTCTTCATCGATCTCCATAGCCTCTCCTCGAGGTGCCAAGACAAAGTTATCTTGGTCGGAATCCGGTGAAGACGAGGGGGAAGTGAACCGAATATGTTGGGTTTGTTGCCTCCTGTTGGAATGGTCTTAATCCCAATAATAGATCCCATAAGGTTTTCATGATGATAGAACACTTGAGAAAGATTTAATGTTGTTTGCTAAGTGTTTCAGGATCATTCTAGGATGTAGGAGCAATGGAACATGAGTAGAATCAATCGTCACAAAGAGCCAAGGAAACAGAGATACTGCTGGATATGTGGTGATTCCTGAATGTGAGAACGAAAGGAATCAATGCGGAAGCAAGATACTATATGTGGCAAGAGTACCAACGCGCGAGCGCCAACGAGGGATCTTTCCATTCTAGGAAAGACGCGTTGATGGATGACGATTAAGGAGAGAATCATATCTTTGGTTTATAAGATAATTCTCTTGTTTGGATAATATTGTTAGAGAGATATTCTGTTTCTCTAGTTAGGATTATCCTAGGGTTAGTTCCGATTTGTATTTAAAGATAGAATCGTTTTCTAGGCTATAGTATAAATATGGATTGACAAATTGCATTATTCACCGATGTTGAGAGAGTCAATTGCTGAGTGCGATTGAGAGAAAGAAGACACACGAAGAACTTCAATGGAGTTGGGTACGAAGTTGAAGGTGTGGGTCGACGAGTTACTGCGAGTTGTTAGAAGTCATCCGACGCTGAGGGATCGAGATTCGTGATAAGTTGTGTACACCTAGGAATTGAGATTCGTGTTTGTAGGTTTGATTCTAATTAATAAGAGTAACAAGTTGATTTGGAATCCTGTTGTGTTCATTGATAAGTTGAATTGTTTGTTTATTCCGCTGCCCGGTTTGTTGATCCCTCTGGAGGATCAATATCCGTATTCTAACACGTAGATCCTACAATTGGTATCAGAGCCTGCGTGCTCTAGATTGTGTGTTTGTGTCAAACAGGTTTTAAGATGAATCTTCAACCTCTGGAACTTGGTGTCTCTAACACCAAACCTACCTTGCTGCTCGTTGGTCAATACAACCAATGGAAAGATTCAATGTCTGATTGGATCAAAGGAAACAACTTCCAAGCATGGCTGGCTATCGAACTAGGAGACCATGAAGTTGATGCTGAGAAAAAAAGCTAATCCCAAGACCATGGGACCAGATGATTTTTTTTTGAATAAAGAAGGGTTATTTTATTCACAAAAACGTGTCACGAACAAAATTTCTAGCGCTCGGCTAGTTGATTACATCATCATCTAATCCTAGTTTCGCTAGGATACTTCTCTCGACTCTCGTTTTAGGCTTCCAACGAGCTCTAATACAATTCCTTACAAAATTTATGGTCAATCTAGAGCAAACTTCCACCTCCACTTACTCATTATTAAAAATGAGTTTATTTCTTGCACTCCAAATGTAGTAGATGGCAGCACTGTGGCAAAGGTTCCACAAGTTATACTCAAACTTCCTTTCTCCCTCATGCTACATGCCTGGGACAACCAATCATCTGTGCTCTTCGTCCTTCTTGAAAGCTTTGCCCAATTCAGAACCTCACGCAACACAGCACTAGAAAATGAGCATCCAAACCAAAGATGCATCTCGGTTTCCTGCAATCCAGCCTTACACAGTCCGCATTCGTCGTCAGCAACAATGCCGAAGGCAAGCAGCCTGTTCTTAGTCCTTACACCACCGCTGCACACTTTCCACAAATTAAACGCTACCCTGGGCGTATTCAATCTCTGCCAGACAACGCCCTTCCACCTTACTTCCTCAGCCCTGTCTCTAATGCAGTCATAGAGAGCACCAATATCAAGTTTACCTCTCCGCGCCACCAAGACCGCATGCACGCTACTTGAGTCAAGAGAGGCAGTTAGATCATCCCTCAATTTCAACACTGCCTTCCATAACGCACTAGCTGAAGATTTACACCTTACAGACATAAAATCAGCAGACCTAAGGTGGCTCTCCTCCACCCACTTGTGCCATATGGAATCATCATCTACACCTTCCACGATATCATAAATTAACTCGGCAAAATTTGCTATGTTCCAGGCTTTGAGATCTTTAATTCCGAGGCCACCTTCCTTGCCAAGACCTTTATCTCCAATGGTATCACCAAGGAGGATAAGAACAAGGTTGGCAATCTGAAATCTGCAAAAGCAATGTGGGAAGCCTTGAGCGATATCCACAACGACACCACTAAAATGAAGGAAGACTTGATCCTAGCTACTCAGAAGGAATTTCTCACCTTCTCCATGAAGGAAGGAGAAACTGTATCCTCCTACCAGTCTAGATTTACCACTCTTGATACTAAGATGATTAGTCTAGGGATCACTGAGGAAGAAATTCCTATAAAGACTAAAGTTAGAGTTTTAATCAATGGGCTTACTGGTGATTGGGAACATAGTCGTTTAACCTTCCATGAAAATGAAAAGAATAAGTCTCTTAAGCTGCATGAATTTTTTGCGAAACTAACAAAATATGAAGCTGAAAGAAACTCTAACAAGGAAGGAAAGATGTCTGCTAAGTCCCTAGCTCTCAAACTTGAGAAGGCGATGAACTACATCGTAGAGGAAGGAGAAGAGGATACTGTTGAACCTGATGATGAAACTGCTCTATTCACTAGAGCAATGAGGAAGCTTTGGAACAAAGGGAAGTTTCCAGGTCGTCCCAACAACTCTGGTGGGTACCGTGGGAACAATGATGAAGTCGGAGACATCAAGGACGTCACTTGCTACAAGTGTCGTGAGAACGGTCATTATGCTAAGTCCTGCCCTAAAGGACCAGTGGAAGAAAAGCCAAAGCCGAACAAGCCAAGGAACAAGGAAAGGGCTTTTGCTGCTTGCTGGGGATCAGATGAAGAAGAAGAAGCGAACCACACGTGTAACATGGCTATTGCTACACCAGAGTCATCTTCATCTGAGGTATCTGATTCTGAATTCCTTGATTCCTTAAAAGACTTGTCTAAGGATAGCTTAATTAGAATGATCACTGTGTTGCATAATGAAAGTATTGATGCTCAAATGGAATTTTCAAAAGCTAATGATCTTTGCAATGAGCTGAAAGAATCTCTTGATAGTGCATCGGATAAATCTGTTGATCCTTGCAAAACCTGCCCTGAACTTGAAATCAAGATTCTTAACATGTCTATCACCATTGAAGAATTGAATGATGAAATTGTTGCTTTGAATACTGAGAAGGGTGTTCTGTTGTAGAAACTTGGCATAGCTAAGGGTAAACAGGAACTTGTTGACATAGGTCCTACTTTTGTTCCCCAGAGGTTTGGGATAGGATATACAGGGGAGAAGGAAAAGGACGGGGCTCATAAGAACTTTGATGCTGCTGAGTTATATGAACAGAGGGGTAGGGAACTATAGAGCCTTAAGGATAAGAACTTGCATTTGTCTAAAAGAATTCAGGTTTTAGAGCAAGGTGAGGAGAAAAACTAGAGAGAGGACTCTGAGTGGTATGTAGGCCAACCAGCCCATAAAATGTTCATAAAACAATCAAAGGGAAATGAACCTAAGGATCTTAACAAGAATAGGATCAACAAGAGGAGAATCCAAAAGCCAAACCATAAGTATCACATGGGAGCTTACTTTATGACTTGTTGGTACTGTGGTGATGGGGGGCATAGGAAAGTTGACTGTGAGAAGAGAAAGTGTCAAGCTGAGAAAAGTAAGAATAGGACCAATGAAGCTAGTACATCTCAGGAAGCCCGTAGGAACAGACTTGCTAGGAACAGAGCTCCCAGGAACAATGGACCTAGGAACAATGTTCATAGACCCCCTAGGAATTCTCAGAATGCTAACCAAGATTCACCTAGGATCAAGAATTATGTTTCTCAAAATGCATGCAATGTTGTGAATCTGCTTTATTTTTATGAAGCTAGTCCTAAGGAACCAAGAAAATTTCAGTATCGCGTCCTGGTCAAGCAAAGCTTGCCTGGGTCGTTAAGGACTAATCTTTTACATGCATGGTGTTGTGAGTGAGAAGAACAGGTGGTACTTTAATAGTGGATGTTCGTGCCACATGACCGGTAATCGTGATAATCTCAACTCACTCAACACAAGTGCTAAAGGATCAGTGTCCATTGGCAACAAGAATGAAGGAAAAATCTTAGGGACTGGCGCAATAAGGATCAATGATAGTGTTCAAGTGCAAGACGTGAAGCTGGTGAATGATCTTGGATTCAACCTACTTAGCATTGCTCAGATTTGTGATCAAGGAGACAATGAAGTGACCTTCACATCCAAGGAGTGTCTCGTCAAAGACATGAAGAATGGAGAAGTGGTACTCAAAGGTAAAAGGTTCAACAATGTTTACATTCTTGATCCTTCTTTTAAACCACTTCAAGGAATTTGTTTGGTAACAATTGCTGATACTAGTGCCCTATGGCACAAGCGTGTTGGACACGCGAGCTCTCACCTTTTGTTCAAGTTGTTGAAACAGGACCTAGTAACCGGATTACCATGTGTTCAACAAGACCAGGGATCAGTCTGTACTGCTTGCATTACAGGAAAGCAATCCCGTTGTTCCTTCAAGTCAAAGAATGTTGTGAGCACAACTCACCCCCTGGAATTGCTCCATATGGACTTATGTGGACCAATGAGGGTGATCAGTTTCTCCAGGAGTCGATATATCTTTGTTATCATTGATGACTTTTCTAGGTACACTTGGACGATCTTTCTTAAGAACAAGAGCGAGGCGTGCAAGAGTTTGAGGTGCTTGTCAAGCAGTTGGAAGTTCGTGTAGGACGAAAGCTTGGTGCTATCCGGTCGGATCATGGGACAGAGTTTGAGAATGCTTCATTCCTACAATTCTGTAGGACCAATGGAGTTTCTCATAACTTTTTTGCCCCTTACACACCTCAACAAAATGGAGTAGTAGAGCGCAAGAAGATGACCTTGGAAGACATATCTAGGACCATGTTGATTGACAGTGGACTTCCACAAGTCTATTGGGCCGAAGCTGTTAACACGGCTTGCTATATCCTTAATAGGGCTATGATTCGTCCAATTCTTTTGAAAACTTCTTATGAACTGCTTAGAGGGCGAAAACCCAATATTGTACACTTGCGAGTTTTTGGATGCAGGTGCTTTGTGCATAACAATGGCAAGGATGCTCTCGGGAAGTTTGATCCCAGGAGTGATGAGGCCATATTCATGGGATATGCACTGGACAGCAAGGCGTACAGGGTTTTCAACAAGAGAACAAGGAAGATGGAGGAAAGCATTCACGTGGTCTTTGATGAGAAGACTATGGCTGGAAACCGTCACACCTCATCTCTTGATCCCGCATTAAACTTTCAGTAGGATGACTCAGATGAAGAGGATGAAGGACCAAGGCGGACAGGTGGAAGTGGAGGAAGCTCAAATATCAATAATTCCACAGCGTCAAATGATGATCCACCACATGATGATGATGATGGTGCATCCGATGCATCTATACCATCGCTAGGTGAAGGTCCCGGCGATGTTGAAACATCTAATCCCACTCCTGATCCTTCTTTAACCAATGTTGAAGGTGGGTCACAAGCTGAGGGGGAACAAGCAGAATTTGCAACAACAGAAGGATCAGTCCAAGTCCAGAATCATCAACAAAGAGCTGCTCATCCACTTCATAATCTCTTAACTCCATTAGAGAAGGAAGGTGTAAGTACTCGTTCCCAACTTCGTAGTTTCTTTGCTTTCCATGCGTTTATCTCTTTTGTAGAACCCAAGACGATCGACGAAGCTTTTCGTGATCCTGATTGGGTGGTGGCAATGCAAGACGAGTTAAACCAGTTTGTGAGGAACAAGGTGTGGGAACTAGTACTGAGACCAAAGCACAAGAAGGCAATTGGAACCAGATGGGTTTTCAGGAACAAACTTGATGATGGTGGAGTTGTGGTGAGGAACAAGGAGAGACTGGTTGCCAAAGGTTACAATCAACAGGAAGGGATCGACTACGATGAAGCCAATGCTCCTGTTGCTAGGATCGAGGCAATTCGACTTCTCATCGCCTTTGCAGCTCACAAGGGATTCAAACTATATCAAATGGATATGAAGACGGCGTTCTTAAATGGAATCCTTCAAGAAGAAGTATATGTGGAGCAACCTCCTGGTTTTGAGGATGTTGATTGTCCCGACCATGTGTACAGATTAAACAAGGCGTTGTATGGGCTCAAACAAGCTCCCAGGGCTTGGTATGATAGACTCACTCAGTTCCGCTTGGCTAATGGGTATAGACGTGGTGCAATCAACAAAACGTTGTTCCTCCTTGAACAACGAGGTGAGATCCTTGTGGTTCAAGTTTATGTTGATGATATTGTGTTTAGTTCAACTAACCCTGCTCTTGTAGAAAAATTCAACACTCTTATGAGTAGCGAGTTTGACATGAGTATGATAGGAGAACTATCATTTTTTCTTGGTCTTCAGTTTTCGCAGGAAAGAGGGAACAAGGATTCATTAACAGAAATATATCAAGGAGATGCTTAAGAAATATGGCATGGATAACACAAAACCTATTGATACCCCTATTTCTCCTAACACTCATTTGGATGCAGATGAAGGAGGGATCAATGTTGATCAAAAGACGTATCGAGGAATGATTGGTTCCTTGTTATATCTAACGGTCAGTCGGCCAGATATTGTGTTTAGTGTTTGTCTATGTGCCAGATTTCAAGCAAATCCTAAGGAGTCTCATCTCAAGGAAGTGAAGAGGATCTTTCGATATCTGAAGGGATTTACCAATCTCTGCCTTTGGTACCCCAAGATCTTCGAGTTTGATCTTTTAGCTTACACGGATGCGGATTATGTTGGGCACATTGTGGATCGAAAAGGTACATCGGGGATGGCACAGTACATAGGACCTTGTCTTGTTTCTTGGGGATCTAAGAAACAAAACAAAGTAACTTTGTCCACGGACGAAGCTGAGTATGTTGCGGCTGCAGCTTGTTGTTCCCAGGTACTATGGCTAAAACAGCAATTGGAGGATTATGGTATGTCTCTTGGAACCACTAGCATTCGTTGTGATAACACTAGTGCAATAGATATCTCTAAAAACCCAGTTCATCATTCTCGTACTAAACATATTGAAATTCGTCATCATTTTTTACGAGATAATGTTGATAAAGGGCAGAATACATATACGGCCCCCCGAACTTGTAACTTTTTTTCAACCAAACCCCTCAACTAAAAAAATGTTCTATTAAACCCCTAAACTTACTAATTTTGTTCGATTAGACCCTTGTCACGCGCCATGTGACACGTCAGCGCCACGTCACTGCCGTGTCAGCGCCACGTCGCTGCCACGTGGCACTGACGTGTCGATGACGTGGCGGTGATGTGGCGATGATGTGACACTGTAAAAAAACTATTTAATGAATTTATATATAATTTTTTTTATCCAACTCGTTCTATGAAACGCACAATAATAGATTCATCTCATGTAATAATGTTTTTATAATATATTTTATCATTAAAATAAAAAAGTATTTTTGTTTCAAATAATATTACTTAATTAAAATATTATTTTATAATATTTTTAGTCGCACTACATTGGCGTTAACGTTTTTACCGAACAGAGCTAGGTTCCTCTTAAATGATTGATTAGTAGGGTCGTCAAAACTTAATCGAACCTGCTAAGCCGACCCGAACCGACTGAAAATTTTTGGGGCTGAATCTCAAAAATTTAAACTTAAAACCGAAATGAACCGAACCTGTTTTAATCCGAACCCAAATGGATTGAAATCTGAAACCCGTTGGGTTGACCGATATAGTATATTTAAGTAATTTTTAAAATTTATTTTTAAAATTATAATATATTTTATTATTAAAATAAATAAATATCAATAATAATTTCTTATAAAATATTATTATTTTGTTATTAAACATTATTATTTTCTTATAAAATATTATTATTTTATTATCAATTATTATTTTTAATATTATTATTTTATTATTAAATATTGCTTTAAAAATATTCCAGTCGCACAAAATAGTCGTGTAGTACACGCGCCATGCCATGTCAGCAATAGGGGTCTAATCGAACAAAATTTTGTAAGTTGGGGGTCTAATAGAACATTTTTTAGTTGAGGGGTCTAGTTGAAAAAAAGTTACAAGTTCGGGGGGCCGTATATGTATTCTGCCGTTGATAAAGGTTTGGTTAAGTTGGATCATTGCAGGACCGAAAACCAAGTGACAGACATTTTCACCAAGGCATTGGACAGAAAACCCTATGAGCATCTAAGGATACTCTTAGGCATGATCACCATGAACTAGTCAAGTCCCGGTCCTCTATTTTCCCAATGATTAGCTAGAAAAATTCTTTGATCCAGGGGGAACAACACATATAAGTGATAAGCTTTCTTGATTCTAAGTGTTCATGATGATTTGCTTCTTTGGTTACTGATCCTTGGTGCATTCATTTTCATATTTGAGGCATATTAATTTGAAGCATGAAAACCTCTTTCTTTGATCCAAAAATGACTAACATGATCTTGTTATCCCTTGTTATAAGCCGAAATGATAGTTAGTCATAAGCCGTCCTAAGCCTTGATCCAGGTAAATGTTTCCTATGAGCTTACTTTTCTTGATACCTTATATTTACGGGATTTACTTATCTGGATCAATTGACTGCCATTGCTTGTGTGTTACATAGATGTTTTGGATATGCGTGTGAGTTTATTTTTCTACCCTATTGCTATCCAAAACCTGCCCTTTTTATCACTCAAGACAAGGATTGGGATTAGTCAGGAAGGACCAGTCAGGTGGCCATGTATGAGGATCAGTGAGTATTTTGTGAGGAACAGTGGCAACGGTCAAAAATTGGAGAAATAGCTTGTTACCGTTGGAGATTGGCAGAATTTGGCTAGAAAAGAGCCGTTTGGGATCATTTATGGCTTCTCGGGTTTTGAATTGTTGACGCGACAGGGAGCCGTTGGGGTTTTTGTGAACGTTGGGATCAATCAGCGAATTGGCCGAGTTTGTTGGAGCAGTTGAGGTAAATTTCTATCCATATCTATCCGTATCCCAACCTCCTTCTATAATTACCTAGCCATATCTTTCCAAAAATCCCTTCACCCAAATCCTGCAAAATCTTACCATAACCGACTTCCTTGCTCTCTATAAATTCCCAAGCATCCGAAATTGCCAAAACCTTCACCCACAACCCCAACTCTGCAATCCAAATCTCTCAAACCCTAATTTCCTCACCATGTCTACCCAATCTGCACCCGAAAATGATGCCAAAGTAGCCGAACTTCAAGCCCAAATCGCCACCCTCTCTACTCAAAAGGCCAAAGCCCTAGCCAGCGCCTCCAAACCCTTGCCCATGGCCTCCCTAGACTCCGTCGCCGACGTTGCTAAGGCGGTGGAGAAGGACCAAGAAGCCCACAGCCCCGAAAAACTCAAGGACCAGGCCAAGGTCCCGGCGGCTGTTGAACCGGCCCATGACGAAGAGGGGGAGGAGGAAGAAGAGGTTCCTCTCAAGAGAAAGACTCCCAAAAGGAGTCGAAAAGAAGCTGATCTGGACGTGGAGATCATATCTCCGCTGCCGTCTGAAACAGGGGAAACCACCCCTAAGAGGATCAAGAAGTCAAAACCTCTCCCTCCTACTCCGGCCTCCAGTGGTCACAATACCAGGACCAAACTCGAGAAAACGGCCGAGGAAAAAGGCAAATCCTTGGCGGTAATTGCTGAAACCCCTGCTCCAACCCCCACTGAGGCTGATGATCCCGTCTCCGAGGAGCAAAAAAGGACACTGGGATCGAGGATCGAAAGATCGTAGCTCCCCTCATTGTCAATGAGGAGCTACTCAAGGAGAACAACCTGGAAGAGCTGTGGGAGCTCATAAAATTCCAAGGTTGGGAGGAGCTCAACACTGAGAAGGTAACTGCTGATCCGAGCTCATTCGTTCTTTCTACTCTACCTTCAACGCTGCTCCTGGAAACTACTGCGTGATGGCTTCTGCCAAGATGGGGACCAAGCCCCTAAACCTCACCAGTGATGAACTGGCGGATTGGCTCCACCTTGAATCCGGAGGGATAGGGGTGTTGCCTGGTACTAGCACCTGGCCAGAGGGAAAAGAGGAGATCTTGGAGAGAGTTTTCGGGAACCTTGAAGCCAAGCTAGCCACCGCCGAAATGACTCTCATGATCCGCATCGCCCATCAATATCTGACCAAGGTGTTGGTCCCCCGCCAAGAGAAGAGGAACAATCCAACCATCGCTGACATAGTGTTGTTGGATCAGTTCTTGAGAAAGGAGAAGATTGACCTCCCTAAGCTCATCCTGATCCATATGCACAAATGCTCCGGCAAGACTCACTCCTTAACATACCCAGGGATCGTGAAGAAGATCCTCTTGGAAAGAGCCCTCTACAAGCCCAAAGAGGAGGTGAGCTTTGGATTTCCCTTAGCCAAGCACAACATTGTGCGCATGGCTCATGTGGACAATCGCGACCCAAAGAACCTCAAGTCTACTGTTAAGGGGTCGTGATCCATAAAGGGAAAGGAGCTTGGAGTGCTCATTGCTAAGGTCACAAGGATCAGGGAACTTTTGGAGTTCCAAGTGGAGTTGCTCATGAGAAGGGAACAAAGAAGAGATGGGGTTGATCAACAAATTGAGGGAACAACTGATTCCCCGTCTAAGTCTTAAGTGATCCCCACCACCCACCCTAGCCTATATATGATCTTTTTGAGTGTTATTTTCTGATGTTTTTATGTTTCTTATTTTGACTGTCTCTGATTCCAATTTTTGTTTTCTCCCTAGCTATGTAATCCAAATTATAAGTAATGAATAAAATTGCTTGGTTTTTGATTTCTTATATGCTTAAGTGTTAAATTGTTTCATAAGGATCAAATTGAATTATTTGATGATGCCAAATGGGGGAACTCTTGTACTTGTTGTTTGCCAATTGGGTTTATGTTAGATTTTCCCAAGTGTTTGTCATCATCAAAAAGGGGGAAATTGTTGGGATGGTCTTGATCCCAATAATAGATCCCGTAAGGTTTTGATGATGATAGAACACTTGAGAAAGATTTAATGTTGCTTGCTAAGTGTTTCAGGATCATTCTAGGATGTATGAGCAATTGAACATGAGTAGAATCAATCGTCACAAAGAGCCAAGGAAACAGAGATACTGCTGGATATGTGGTGATTCCTGAATGTGAGAACGAAGGGATCAACGCGGAAGCAGGATACTATATGTGGCAAGAGTACCAACGCGCGAGCGCCAACGAGGGATCTTTCCATTCTAGGAAAGACGCGTTGATGGATGACGATTAAGGAGAGAATCATATCTTTGGTTTATAAGATAATTCTCTTGTTAGGATAATATTGTTAGAGAGATATTCTGTTTCTCTAGTTAGGATTATCCTAGGGTTAGTTCCGATTTGTATTCTAGGCTATAGTATAAATAGGGATTGACACATTCCATTATTCACCGATGTTGAGAGAGTCAATTGCTGAGTGCGATTGAGAGAAAGAAGACACACGAAGAACTTCAACGGAGTTGGGTACGATGTTGAAGGTGTGGGTCGACGAGTTACTGCGAGTTGTTAGAAGTCATCCGACGTTGAGGGATCGAGATTCGTGATACTAGAAGTTGTGTACACCTAGGAATTGAGATTCGCATTTGTAAGTTTGATTCTAATTAATAAGAGTAACAAATTGATTTGGAATCCTGTTGTGTTCATTGATACTTGTTTGAACTGTTTGTTTATTCCGCTGCCCGGTTTGTTGATCCCTCTGGAGGATCAACATCCATATTCTAACACACGTAGATCCTACACCTCCCCTCACGAGTACCGGCCGGATCACCAAAGGAGTGGGGCTTGGAGG
Source organism: Polygonum maritimum (assembly GCA_963924305.1). NCBI lineage: Eukaryota > Viridiplantae > Streptophyta > Magnoliopsida > Caryophyllales > Polygonaceae > Polygonum > Polygonum maritimum. Next base: position 12,013,694 of record OZ002735.1, on the reverse strand, counting down.
CCCAAACACCATTCCAATTGTTGAATTTTGAAAGATCAAAGAGGTTGGGTGTCAACCCGATAGCCACACCGTTGAAGCTTGAGTGAGGAGCCAAAGAAGTCATGTAGATCTTCTCCATGATGATGTTTGCCTTCTTGAAATACTTGATGTTCATGTAATTAACGCCATTAGGAGCCGGAGAATACTTGGTAAGATCGACCTCTAGGCGCATGGCAAGCCTTGCAATCATCCTACCAAAGTAGATCCAAGAGGAGCTTTGGAAGTCCCGGACCATCTTGACCCATTCCCACACAAGGTTCATGGGCTTTTCGGTGTGGAAGAGCATCTCGTGTGGCAACACAACCAGAGGGCGAGGTTGAACTCAATGAAATGGGTGGTTTGATTCAGGCGACTAGTGATTGCAAGGATTATGATTATGATTATGATTTGAATTTTTGGGCTGCTCAGTTTTTAGCTCTTGATTGTAATAAGAGCCGAACCAAATTTAGGAACAGAAAAAACCAAAAAAAAATGACTAAGCTCGGTTAACCGAAGTTAGGAACCGAATAAAATTCGGGTACGGTTATTAGGGTTCCTAACTAAAATTCGTAGGAACCGAACCGAACTAAAATTTTTTTTTTACCCTGCGGGTAGGCTAAAAAATACTCAAGAACCGTAGTATCCCAGCCCTAGAAATTAGTAAGAAATAAGCAGGATTGTGTTGAAAAAGAAAAAGGATCATGCTATAGAAATGGAAGAAATTGGGTTGGGCTAGATATTACATGTAACTGTTGATGGGATGTGAGGGGCATGAACTTAGATTACCTAGAAGTTTGTGGTAGATGTATCAAAATTATGCATCCAGATGCAGTTTTAAACCAATTATGTTTGATTTGTCTTGTTGCCAATAAATGTTTAATCTCCTACTTGCTCGACTATTGGAACTTCGCTAAGGAAATAACTATATGGAGTGTTAATTTGTGAATAGATCAAAATATTAACAAAAATGGATATTCTGATGTATGGCAAGCTGAGCATTGGAGGTGGTCTGTTGTATTGATTGCAGGCGGGATTATAAATGTGCAATTAAGAGTGGAGAGCCTATGCTCAAAAGATCATTTGATGCAGATTGTTAATTTCAAGCTGGTGCATGAAGATGAGACACTTAGAGTCCTTTGTAATGACTGTTGCTGCTGCTGGAGGGACAAGTTGAGTTGTAAAGTAATCGCTTGTAGTCTATTTGTGTCTCTATTAATAAGTAAAAACATGATTTGTATGACTTTTTGCAAGTTGATTACGTTTTGTGTAATAATAGGACATCAATTCAAGAGAAATAATGGTGGTCGTGATGAAAGTGTGTGGATGTTCAGATCCTGCTGTGGTGATAAGGAGAAAAAGCTATTGGATGTTCAATCCCTAATAGGTCAAGAAAAACATTGTAATAGAAAGTGTATATACATTAGTCTAAGTTTAATTTGCCGGTTTGTATTCGTAGGAAATGGAGTGAAGGATATGCAAGGAATGTACAAAACGAACTGTTTTAATAACAATTACAAATTTTGGGACCGGTTTTTGAGTAATTATGTTTGTATGAGTAGATGGAATGTAAGACAGGTAAATCGTCTAGAGAGAATGTAGGTTTCCCAAAAACTGCATTTCGAAAATCAACTAAGAAACTGTAGTATCTCTACAAACAAAAAGGCAATTTATAGCGAATGGTGTGTATATCTAAGAGTACACCTTGCCACCATAAGCATAAGTTGTAATCAACTCAGGGGATTTATTGACTATTATTATATGATAGATTATAAATGAAAGTTGCATCATGGAATAGCAGAGGGATAGGAAGGAAGTCCTTTTGGCCAGAGATCGACTCGTTCTACAAAATTGAACAAATCCAAATTATGGCTTTTGTTGAGACAAAAACAGATAAACTTCCGAGCGACCAAGTGTGGAGACGAGCAGGTTTTGATAACTTAGTCTCGTCCCTGGCGGAAGGCAGAGCCGGGGGTATATACGTAATGTGGAAAGGGCATCAGCTCACTAGTGAGAGTATTTAAATCCTAGTTCACCAACGTACCAAGATACATTATTTTGAAATACGTCAATACTTCGCTTATATATGCCCCGCCCAGTGAGACTAAGAAGGATAGCTTTTGGTCAGAATTTACCAGTTGTATGCTTGGAACTGGAATACCTATAATCATCATAGGAGACCTAAATGAAATCCAGGAGATAGGGGATAAAAAAGGAGGATGTGTGCCTACGATTTACCGATTTGAACGACTCCAAAACTTGAAAGACACGTGCGACGTGCACGGTATTCCTCCGTCAGGAAACAGATTCACGTGGCGAAAAAACAAAACGGAAATTGACAATATCTATGAAAAACTGGAAAGAGTATTAGTAAGCGACATCATCCTACAATGTTTCCCAGGAATCCGAACCCACAATCACGCATTCACATCATCCGACCACTGCAATATATCAGTTGACATTACGAATGGTAGAATGATCAAAGTGGCGCCTTTCAAGATGGAAAAGATGTGACTCATTAGGAAAGATTATCGAAATCTGGTTAGGCATGCATGGAGGGCCTGCTATCAGGGGTCATTTATGTTTCATCTCATGAAGAAAACTCAACTACTCAAAGCACACACGAAATAGTGGAAAAGGAAGACATTTGGTAATACATTCGAACAACTACGGGAAATTGAAGACGCCCTCCTTGATCTACAACAGATGATTATTGTATCACCACAACCAACCCTCGTACAAAAACAGATTCGGTTCTTGCGGAAGAAGGAGTGTATTCTCCAATTTCATAAAGCATATTGGAAGCAACGGGTGAAGACCAAGCATGTAAAACTGTTTGACTCAAATTCAGGTTAATTTCATAAGATTGCAACAGGAAGGAGAAATCACAAAACCATAAGAACAATAGTGTCAACTGATGGTACCCAAATTGTGGGAGAGGATAATATCTGTCGAAAAATTAGAAACGATTTTTGTAAGCGCTACAAAAAACAAGGAATAAACACCGCTATTCTCGAAGACTATATGACATTGGTCGATAAGGAAATAACGGACGAAGATAGTGACCTACTGACAAAGCTAGTAACAAATGAAGAAATAAAGAAGAGTGTACTCTGATTTGGTTCAGATAAATCACCAGGGCTTGATGGTATGACATCGGAATTCTACAAGAAGTATTGGGATATCGTGGGTACTACAGTAATAAGAGCTGTAAAAGGGTTTTTCACTCGGGAAAGATTTTAAAACAAAGTAACCATACGTTCATCTCACTATTACCAAAAAATGGCAATCCATTGACAACGAACCACTACAGGCCTATTAGTCTATGCACCACTATATAAAAAATAATAGCTAAAATATTAACAGAAAGATTAAAAGTAGTAATGCCCAAAATCATCCACCCACTCCAAGGAGCGTTCGTGGCTGGAAGGACAATCCAAAACAATGTGCTGATAGCCCATGAAATCTTTCATTCGTTTAAAAGTAGCCAAGCAAAGGAAGAATGGATGGCGGTAAAATTGGATATGGAAAAAACATATGATAGGGTGTTGGATCGTTAGTGTTAAAGGGGACGTCTTTTACTTTGGTAAAGGCGTCCTTGAGTGAGGCGTCCTTACTAAGTATTAAGGGCGTCCTTTGTTATGCATCGGAAATTATAAACTACACAGGTGAAACAAGAAGTAGGGAACACGTCGATTTATAGAGGAACCATTCAAGACCAAGTAGTCCTTGAGTGTAAACCTCTATCTCCTTGGAGGATTTTCGAATAGACTTTTTCTTTCTTATTAAGCGTCCTTATAGTTATACTGGCGAGTTCTTTACACTTCTCTGGCACTTAGTGTAAGTCCTAAGTCCATTAGTAAAGGACTCCTCTAAGCTTATAACTGAAGCGAGATTAATGCTCTAAAGGACTCTACTCACACAGTCACACGTCCTACAGTACTTCGTAGGACTACTCTTTTTCTTTTGGTTTTCTGGTTACAAACACTTTGTGATTTTGATTACAACTTTCCTCTCAATCAAACACCTAGTCTAGAAGAGTTCTTGACTTGTTCTTGATCGGAGTCGCTTTCACTCTGATTCTCTCTAAATATTCTCTGAAAGCTTGAGTCACAATAAATTCCTTGGGGCTATTTATAGGACTTGGTGAAGGGGGTCATTTCCTCTGACGATCATGCCCTTCATGGACGTGGCTACAAGATCTTCCTCCACGTGGTATGGTGGAGATGAAGGGAAGCTTTCTGTTTCCAGCTGTGTAGGACTCCGCTACAGGATCTGTTTCCACGTGGTGATGAACTCTGCTACAAGATCGGTCTCCACGTGTCCCGGATGATCAAATGTTGTGGAGTGATGTCATCTTGTCGGGTGCCAAGTAAGGACGCTTGGAGTTGAAGCTCGCGTTCCTACTTGCTTAGGACTGATTCCTTACTCAAGTAGTCACTTTTCTGGTCCTTACTCCTGATAGCTAGTGTCCCTTATCCTCAGGGACGTCAATACACTTGTTGTCCTTTTCATCACTAGCGTTCCTGAACACTTGGACAACTTTATTAGAATCAAAGTGAGTTTGTCATATCAAAACTAAGGGACGGTTGTGTGGGCACAATATCAAGTACAAAGCAGTCCTTGATATCATCCTAACATAGGATGGACTATGAATTTCTTCTTCGAATTCTTAGGCAATTTGGCTTTGATGAAAAGTTTGTTGGATGGATCCGTGAATGTGTATGCATAGTGTTCTTCTCTGGTTTGGTCAACAACGGACCAACTACACCATTTACGCCGGAATGTGGAATCAGGCATGGAGATCCGCTATCACCATATCTGTTTGTTATTGGAGAAGAGATCCTTGCCAGAAAGCTCCAAAAGGCGAGTGAGAGCCCAAAACCGCTGATCGGATTTCCGATAGCTAGAGGTGGCATGAGAATTCCGTTTTTAGCATTTGTAGATGATATAATCATCTTTGCAAAAGGAAACCAGAATTCGTGCAACCAAATGAAGAGGATTATTGAAGAGACTGTCCAGCAACATGTCAGAGGGTGAACTATCACAAATCAGCTTTCCATACATCTAAGAAAGTAGGCAACCAACAGAAACAAAGTATTAAGAAAACCATAGGGATAAGCACGATGGAGAACCTAGAAAAACATTTAGGTTGCCCAACCATTAATGGGAGAGTAAACAGAGAAAGTTTTCAGGATACAATTGGAAATGCACAACGATAGTTGACAAAATGGAAAGCTAACACGCTATCTCAAGAAGGGAGAACAATATTAGTCAGATCAAATCTTTCCACAAAACTGAACTATATAATGCAAAGCTTTATGTTGCCAAAATATGTTAGAGATGAAATAGATGCCACAAATAGAATGTTCTTTTGGAACAAAGATAGACAACATAAGCCACTTATTAGTTAGGACCGAATATGCAAACCAAAAGCTTACAGAGGATTGGGCATTAGAAAAGAGGAATGTGTGAATAAGGCCCTCCAAATGAAGCTTATATGGAAAATTCTTACCGACCAAACAAATCTTTGGGTATTGGTGATCAAAGAAAAATACTTGAGGGGAACCCCACTAGCGGACTATAAAGTCAAGCAGAACAGCTCATGGGAGTGGAAACAACTGATGAAATTAAAGCCAGAATTTGAGGAAGGCTTGATGTGGCAAGTAGGAAACGGGAGGACCATCAAGTTCAGGAAGGATAGGTGGATCTCAAGTGAGCCACTTCGGGACGAAATACGTACAAACGATATGGCTGACTTGGAAATCAGAGTTGAGCAATTTATTTCGGTTGATAAAAAATGGGAAATAAATGAATTACAACATGTTATCCCAAATGATGTGCTACAAAAGATTCTAAGAATTCCTATCCCTGTAAATGATATTAAGGATAAGCTGGTCTGGGCCCCGAGTAGAAACGGATGGTATTCCACAGATTTTGCAATAAGTCTAATAACCAAAGAACACACTATGACCCCGAGCCCCAATGCTTGGATCTGGAAGCAAAGACTCTTTGAAAAAACAAATTTTAGTTCCTCAAGGATGCCTTTTGTGCAGCATTACGCATGAGGACACGATACATCTGTTGCTGGAATGCTCCCATACGACGGAAATAGTGAAGAAAATTAATGTCAATACGGAGAAGCTGCTAAGGGAATATATTGCAACGCATAGGAACCCACAGAAGGTATTATATGACCTTAAGAGAAAATTAAAGAAAGACGAATTAGTGGAATTGACAGTGGCCTGGTGGGGCATCTGGCACCAAATGACCATATCCAAGATCTTTGTCAGTATATTCGTCATCAGTTGACTCAGTGGACGCAAGCGAGAGATTGGCAGGAGGATGAAGAAAAGGACCTAGATAAGAAGATTTGTTCAAAACATAAGTCAAGAAATAAAGTGGGAAAGTTGAAGAAACCCCCTAAACACTATGTTAAACTAAATTTAGACGGATCCAATATCGGTAATGGAAACGTAGCAGGAGGTTCGATTATAAGGGATGAAAGAGGGCAGCCATTTGGTGGATCGGCCAGAACATTTGGGAAAGTGTCGGTACTAATGGCGGAGACAATGGCACTGTGGGATGGAGTAAAGAAGGCCAAGCAGTTAGGTGAATGAAAGCTCGAGATCGAAGGAGATAACATCATTGTCATAAAGGCTCTCTTTGGAGAAATTCGTTACCCATGGGAAATAGAAAGAGTTGTAACAGACATTCTTGTATCCCTACAGGGCTTTGAGTCAGTATGATTTTATCATGAAAGTAGGACTCGTAATTCTATGGCTCATAAAATTGCTTTCCTGGGTCACAGTCTCTCATGAGAAACCATTTGGAACCACCACGAGTTTCATGCTCTCATCCGAAAGGATGCCCTAGGTGACCCGCCCTAAAGGCGTGTTCCTAATCCTCACCGGTTCAAAAAAAAAAAAATCAATTCCACTTTATTAATTCATTGATCATCAATTCATCCACTTCTTTATATTCCTAGGTCAATTCCAATCCTTATCTTAATTATTCGCTAGTCCACGGTCCTAGCAAAACTATAATATGAACAAGGACGCTTAATTCAAATCACGCAATACACAAAAGGATAATAGGAAATTGAATCATGCAATCAAGCTACGAGTTTCATGCATAAAACAACCATTGAATACTCTTCCCTAATCTTGTCCACGGTCCTAGAATAGAGTTGTTTCAAGAATAGGAAAGATGCATAGACAACAATCAATCCTAGTTCAAACAATTGATCTAATCCAATTAGACAATTTGATTAGGCTCATATAATCAAACAAAGATCAAGGGATGAAGCACAAGAGTATCAATAAGGACCCAAGGATAAAGAAGTTACCAGAATTTCACTACTTCATAATAAAGCTTCCTTGATTGAATAAACTCCAAAGGAGATTAGTTCTCCATTACAAAGAAAACTAAAACAATTAATTAAGAGAAAGTTGAGATACAAGAGATACGAATTGGATTCCTAAAACCTAAGCCAGGCTCCTCTTTATATAGCCCAAGGAACAAGCTCCTCGAGATAGATAAGGAAAGAGGCAAAAGATAGAAAAGGAAACAGGATAGAAAAGATCTCGCTCGGCTCGGATCCGGCCACCACCACGCCCGCGGAAGGTCTTCCTTCGGGTTGGCTAGGTTGGCTTCTACCGCGGTTGCGGCCATGGCAGTGATAACGATGATTTAGTCGTTCTTAAACCACAATTATGCAAAGAAAATCAAACTAACTTAAATCAAAGTATAAAGCAAGTAAGGATCGATTCCACAGGGAGACAAGTGATCTTTAGCAATGAAGTTTGTGTCAAACGAAAGTAACAAGGGGGTTTTTAGGATTAATTCACACACTAGCATGCAAATAATACGAATTCAAGAGTTTATTAATCAGTATTTGGAAACACTTAGACAAACAAATATCGTGATTCGCTTGACAAGTTGATCATTGATTTCATTAAATATCTATGCAATGGAAATCCCAATTCCTTTTTAAAAGTAATTAATAACACGACCAGATACTATTAACCTTAACTAGATAAATAATCATGAAACTATCAAGATTCAATCTAACTAGCAGCATTCAACATCAGGAATAAAATTGGATACAAACTAAGATAAAACAACCAGCTTTTACCCTAGAATGCAAATCAATTCTCTTATGCAGACAACTAACACAACCAGATATTAGCACAATGCAGTTCCTACTTATGAATCAGAGATGCTCAACCAGAAACACTTTAAATCTAGCAATAACCTAATATCAATAAATCCTAGATGATCAGGCTAGAAATTATTGAAACAAGTCAATAGCAATTCAAGCAAGAGAAAAGATTAAATCCATGCAATCGATAAGGAATTAGAAATCTCACAACTGAATCAGAACGAACACTTCAATTGTATGACTAAACAAAGAGGCTTAGTTCTCCATAGATCTCCAAAATACAAAATAATTCCAAACTCAAAGAACTAGGTCTAAACAAAGGGTCTAAAGCTCCTTAAATAGGAGAAAACAATCAATCCAAAATACATAAAAATCGGACTAGAAATAATATCCAAAAGTCCAATAAATAAAGCATAGCGTTTAAGACGGATTTCGCCTTTGTACTGGCAGCGGTCGCGGCCTCCCATAGAACACATATTTTTGTCTTCTCTTCACTTCAACTCCAAGTGGTCTTTGGTGCACTTCGGCTCTTCCTTCTTCAACGCTCCAAACTCCATTTTTGGCACCTAAAACATGACTAAAAGTATGCTAAAACCCCATCTAAATACACAACATAAATGTGTATATCAGGTAGCGCACCTGCGGCCTTAATGTCTCTCAAATTGGTAGTGTTTTATAGGTCATTTTCCTTTGTAAATATGTGTCTTTCTTCCTTTTTCTTGTGTTTTTTGTCCCTTTTTAGCTTAGTTTCCGTATTTCTATGAGATTCGAAGACTACGCGCGTTTTGTGTGTTTTATAGGCATTTTGGAGCAAGAATCATGGAAATTGGAGCATCATGGCATCATGGAGGAATTCAAGGATGAAAAAGGAGCCAAAATGGAGCTAAAGATGCGTGGAGAGAAGCCTCAAGTGAAGACCAAGTGAAGGGCGAAAGAATCGAGTCAATCCGAGCTAAAACGAGAGAGAACGGAGCGAAGAAAGCTGATTTTTGCCTTAGGCCCGAGGTCTGTGCAAGTTGGGCCCGTGTTCCATGGTGGACCGAGATGGTGGCCCGAGGAGTGGCAAGTCGGGCCCAAGGTACATGAAAGATATGCCATTGGACCGAGGTAGAAGCAAGTCGGGCCCGAGGTTCCTCCGTGTCGATCCATGTCGGTCGTGGCTCCGGATTCCTTTCTTTTTGGGATTTTCTTGTTAATTCCCATAATTGCATTAGAAGCCTTGGGGATCAAGAAGTCTAGAAGCCTTGGGGATCAAGAACTTCTAGAAGCCTTGGAGGTCAAGGAATTTCCTTGGGGATCAAGGAGATTAGAAGGGTAATCTAGTGTTTGTAATAGGGGAAAAATCTCTATAAAAGCCATTGTAATCTCTCATTTTAGATAACTAACTTTTGGGGGGAGAGAGTAGAGAGTGAGATTTGAGAGAGTAGAAGGAAGAAGGGGGTGGACTCTTCTCCAAGGGAGGGAAGAAACCCAAGATCTAAAGGAGGATTTGGGTGAATTCCTTTCCTTTGAGAGGAAAGAAACCCTTAAGCTTGAGAGGATAATTATCCACACACAGAAGACTAATCACCTCTCAAAGGCTCTAGGGAGACTTGGAGAGCAAGGAGAAAGGAGAGGAGAGGGAGAAGAAGAGAAATCGTTGGAGGAGAAGGAGAGATCTGGGGATAGCTAGTGAGTTTGGTTTGGCTTTGCTTTGCTTTTGTGGATTTGAATTGGAATTTGTTGAGTTCCTTTGTTTGGTTAATGAGATTTGGATTTGATTTGAGATTGATGATTGAGATTGCTTTGCTTATTGTTTTGTTTGCTTTTTACTCTAGCCATATGGAGTAGATTCCATTGATCTTGGGCTATGGGGGAAACCTCTAGCTAGGTTGGGTTTGAAACCCCAATTCCATAGCCTTGAGTGATTGATCTAGGAACCCACTCTACATAGAGCTACAATTTCTTGTGGAAGCAAGGGATCAAGGGCTTGTGGTTGGCAAGAGTAAACGGAAGTGAGCTATTGCCCATCATGAGACCTTGCATCGAAAGGGAGGTCAAATTCCTATGGGTCGATGTGTAGAAGTGGCGGGAGCGAGGTGAACAACCTCGATCCTACGAGGATCAACACTTATTGCTTGAATTGGGGAGGAATAGCCCATTTCTACTAGAGGAGGAACCCAAAAACCTGAGATATATCTCTCCAATTTTAAGTTCGACATTCCCAGCAACATCGGGCCCGACTTAGTCTGTGTCGGTCCCGACTCACTTTCTCGTCGATCAACCTCGGGCCTGACGTGACCTTAATGTCGGTCCCAAGCGTTTCTTTTGTTTTCCTTCGTTTTATCTTCTCTTTTCCAGTTCGCAAATCTCTTGGTGCATCAAACGGACAGAATTCCCGAGCGTTCGACACCCACCACGTGCTACAATGGGGTCGGGTAAATTTATATTCTCGAGACCCTCGCAATTGAGAGCGATCAGGCCTTCTCGGGAATGGACTATCGTCACCTTCCTTCACCATGACCGCGGCTCGGACACGGCACCTTCAGATTCCAGACAGTGGCAAACTTCTCTTGAACTTAGCCCGAAAAACTATCGTTTCTTCAAATCTTGTGTCTTCGGTCTTCATATTACAATAACGCTCAAATCTATCCTAAACACACTTATTAAAGCCCTAAAACACTAGAGTTAAACCATACAAACTAGAGCAAATCATTTCCCGCATACTTAGATCTTGCTCGTCCTCGAGTAAGCCCAAACAAAACATAACAAGACAGCACATCTAAGATCTCAGGAAATACAAGGGAAAACAAAACACTCAACTCACAACCCGAACCCAAAATATAGAAAAATCATTAGCATAAACAATGAAGCTCAAACACACATCTCACAACAAGATATATCACTGAAGCTCTAAAAAGTGTAGAGCAACCTAGGATCTACCCAAATATCTAAAGTGTAAGCCTTAAAGTCCCCAAGCAAGAATGATCCTAAAACACTTAAATTTGTACCGCTCAAATCTGCTTAGGCGCCCTTTCAGGTTTTCACCTAACCGCTCTTTTGATTTTTAAGAGGTTTGCTCACAAATACTTACAACACTCATGAACCTCTTATTACCTTAGCTTAATGCTGGTCCGGGTTATCTGAGCCACCCTTTCGAGTTTTCGACTCATCCCAGGATTTATATGCATTTTTTTTAATCTTTTTGGCTTTGTATATCTTTTTCTTTCTTTCTTTATTATGCAAAAAGATATGGTGCAAGTGCTCCATGAAAAGAAGAAAATCAAAATTTTGAAGCAAATCTCTAACTAAGCTAATTAGGATAAGCGAATGCGAGTACTCCCTCCCCCATACTTAAATCCTTCATTGTCCTCAATGAAGCAAAGAAAAAGATAGAAGCAAGGAAGAAGGTATATTAGAAGACTCACAAACGAAGAAGAGGGGTGGAATGGAAGAACTCTTCTAAGGGTGAAGAAAGAATGGAAGAAAGGAACTTCAGAATACCGTTCTGATGGAAAACCGCAGGTGCGTTGTGGATGGCACAGGTGCGCAAACAAGGTAGAGAGAAAAAGTAAGCATCTGGTGATCGACCGCAGGCACGGCTGATAGGGCGTTGGCGCGGTACATGAGCAGTGACGAGCTCTGACTTTGTCTTGAACCATGCGTGGATGTGCAATAACCTCGTAATTTGGCTTGTCTCATGGTAAGATGAAAGAATACTTGAACTCGAGCCATTGGAGATGATGAAACTCGCGGGGGAACAAAGCTCCCCCCATACATAGGCTTGTGCACATAGCCAAAAGAATGGAATTCTAAAGGTGGATGAAAAGAATATATAGGGATGGAATGATAGATGGAAGAGAGAAGATAGAACGGGATCAAGTAGTCCTCTTTTTTTTTAAGAATGAGCAAAAACCGAGACGCAATATGGTTGTTGTAAGAACGGGCTGGTCGTCGGGGCGTCACTGGTGGTCCACTGTGAGCGTGGCCGGAGCGGCGCGGGCGCACATGTGTGTCCTTTCGGACCTAGTACCTTCATGTTAGCTCGAAAACGAATCAAATCCTATGCTAAGAATGGGAAAAACGATCTATCTAATCCTTGGGTTGCTTTCCAAGCAACGCTTTTGTTTAACGTCGTTGGCTCAACGTGGAAACACTCAAAACGGGTCCTCATCGATGTGGAATCGGACCTCGTTGCCACCGTGAGATATGGAAAGTAAACCGTTGGCAACGTCTATAACCGTCCTGGCGGTTTTCATGAATGGGAGACCAAGTAAGAGAATTGGGTCGTAGCGCCCTTCACCTATCTCCATCATATAGAAATTTGAAGGGAAAATTAAACCATCGACCTACACTAGAACATCCTCTACTAACCCTTTCGGGCGCACATTAGAGTGGTCATCCAATTCAATAGAAATATCGGCGTCTTTTAAAGGACCTAGGCCTAACTTCTCATATATGCAAGTGGGAAGGACATTAATAGAAGCACCTAAATCTAGCATGGCATTCTCAATTTTGGTTTCTCCTATCTAGATAGGGACATTGAATCTTCCTGGGTCTCCACATTTTTTTGGCAATTGTTTTTGGAGAAGTGAATTAACCGTTTTGGTGTTGCTACCCTTAGTGTTTTCAACTAGAGTTACTTTTTAGTTTTAGGTTTAGATCTTTGTTTTCTTTTAATTGTACATAGCTCTTTCATGAATTTAGCAAACCGAGGGACTCCGTGAATGAGATTAAGAAGAGGAACATTTACCTGACAATTGGCAAAGGTCTCGAAGAGTTCCTTATCATGGGCAGGCTTCCTCGTCTTGAAGTGCTTCCGGGAACGGAGGAGTACGCTTGAGAGAGTTGAGAGGTGGAAGCTTCGGTGCAACATACCCGACATCCTCCTCGCTCGGGTGTGGTACCGCAGGTGTGGTAGGGAGAGCGCAGGCGCGGACGAGCGTGGTAGTTTTTGAAGGCGTAATCGAGCAACGCCTCGAAGTCCGCTCCTGTATGATTTTCGCGGGTGCGGCGAGGGCTCCGCGGGCGCGACTCTTCGTCTGAATGTGGCTGCGAAGGTTCTATCGAGTTTCCGCAGGCGCGGTTTGGTTAGCATAGGTGCGGATTCTCGATAGAGACTTGCTCCTCAAGATCTGTACGGTGGCCTCGGGTGCGGCTGGGAGACTAGGGGCGCGGAATCGCGTTAGAGGGCGGTTCTCGACTTACAATGGCTCTACTGCTCCTCAATTTCATGGAACTCACATTCTCTTTGCGATTGAGAGGTTGAGTAGGGAGTTTCCCAGAGTCCTTAGACTTGAGCCTATTGATTATGGTGGCAAGTTGGCTCAGCTAAGTCTCTAGGTTCTTTACAGTGGCTCTCCTCTCTTGATTCTCTTTGATAAGAGCATTGATGGGATCATTTGGAGACGATGCAGGTGCTCTCGGGGCATAATTATTGAACCATAATTGTTGTTGCTGGCTCTGAGGAGCATACTAATGCTATTGTTCAGGTGGATCTTGCTGCTATTGGTTGTTCCACTGAAAGTTAGGTTGGTTCGCCCACCCCGGATTGTAGGTGTTGGAGAAAGGATCATTCCGAGGACGGGGCGCACCATAATTCCTGACGGCATTCACCGATGCCTCGGGTTCTTGGATCGTAGGGCACTGGTCGGTGTGGTGGCTCGCATCATAACATAAGCCACAAGCATTGACCTACTTCGCACCTTTCTTCACGAGCACCTACTTCATAAGATCTTGGAGTTCCCTTACTTCAGCATTGAGTGAGTCATTCACCACATTCACGGACCTCACATTAGTCCACGCTCGCTGATTGCGAGCTTGCTCAGCAAGAATATCAATCATCTCAAACGCTTGTACGGGAGTCAAGTTCTCGTAACTGCCTCCGCAAGATGCATTCACAAGGCGTTTGTCAGCGTCGCATAGTCCCTATAACATATGAGGTCGTTGGCAAGATAGCCATGGTAGGGACAACTAGCGATGAGCCTCTTGTAGCGCTCATAATAGTCATAGAGATTTTCGTCCTCCCCTTGCTCCAAACTGCTGAGCTGCTTCTTGATAGATGTTTGTTTGGACGCAGGGAAGTACTTCTTTAGAAAAGCCTTCTTCATCTCGGCCCAAGTAGTGATTGAGCCCGAGACCAAATACAGGAGCCATTCTTTAGCGGAGTTGGCCAATGAGAAAGGAAAAGCTCGAAGCTTTATTTGATCCTCCATTACGTCGGTTGGCTTTATGCTCACACATACGGCATGGAACTCCGTCAAATGCTTGTTCGGGTCCTTACCACTCAACCCGTGGAAGGTGGGTAAATGGTGGATGAGCCCGGACATGAGCTCGAACTTTACACCCTCCCCAAGGTCGGGGAACTGAACAGCCAACTATTGTTGTTGTAGATTGGGCGCAGTGATTTGGCAAATAATTTGGTCCGCCATGACATCCTCTGGTTTAGAATCAAAGAGAGAGAGAGAGGGTCTAGAATATTGTAGGATGCAGAAGCGCTGGGAGCACTGCTTATCTTCCGAAGAGTCTTGACAATTTCTAGGTCAAAGCGAACAGAAGAAGTAATAGTAGATCGGGTACGGACCATAAGACAGGTCCGCACCAAAAGGATGTTTCTGGGCTTGAACCGCGGGCGCACCGAGGGGGTCGCAGCTGATGCGGTTTTGTATAGAAACCGAAACCGAACAAAAATCGAACAAGGAAAAGGATTCCCCGGCAATGACGCCAAAATTTGACTCGGGCAAAGTCATTGTCCCCAAATCAAAGATAATAACCCAAACAGAACAAGCACAGTATAGCAAGCAAGTAAGGGGTCGAACCCAAGAGAATCAGTTTCTTAGATTGATTTTAGTTCGAACATGCAAACAAAGCAAAGGGGGGATTTTGAAGAAGGTTTCAATCAATATTAGCAGGTAGAGTTCATTCAATCAATTCCACTTTATTAATTCATTGATCATCAATTCACCCACTTATTAATATTCCTAGGTCGATTCCAATCCTTACCTTAATTATTCTCTAGTCCACGGTCCTAGCAAAACTATGATATGAACAAGGACGCTTAATTCATATCACGCAATACACAAAAGGATAATAGGAAATTGAATCATCGAATCAAGCTACAAGTTTCATGCATAAAACAACCATTGAATACTTTTCCCTAATCTAGTCCACAGTCCTAGAATAGAGTTGTTTCAAGAATAGGAAAGATGCATAGACAACAATCAATCATAGTTCAAACAATAGATCTAATCCAACTAGACAAGTTGATCAGGCTCATATAATCAAACAAAGATCATGGGATGAAGCACAAGAGTATCAATAAAGACCTAGGGATAAAGAAGTTACCAGAATTTCACAACTTCATAATAAAGCTTCCTTGATTGAATAAACTCTAAAGAAGATTAGCTCTCCATTACAAAGAAAATTAAAACAATTAATTAAGAGAAAGTTGAGATACAAGAGATATGAATTGGATTCCTAAAACCTAAGACAGACTCCTCCTTATATAACCCAAGGAACAAGCTCCCCTAGATAGATAAGGAAAGAGGCAAAAGATAGAAAAGAAAATAAGATAGAAAAGATCTCGCTCGGCTCGGATCTGGACACCACCGCGCCCGCGGCACAATCGACACGCCCGCATCGGGTCTTCCTTCGGGTTGGCTAGGTCGGCTTCTACCGCGGCTGTGGCCATGGCAGCGCACCTGCAGTCTTCTCGGGAATGGATTGTCGTCATCTTCCTTCACCGTGACTGCGGCTCGGACACCGCACTTGCGGATTCTGGACAATGGCGAACTCTCTTGAACTTAGCCCGAAAAACTCTCATTTCTTCAAATCTTGTGTTTTTAGTCTGTATATTACAATAATACTCAAATCTATCCTAAACATACTTATTAAAGCCCTAAAACACTCAAGTTAAACTATACAAACTAGAGCGAATCACGGGAGTTGGATCCTTCACCCATTGAAAGGGCGTCCCCATCACCATGTACGTGTTTAATCTGGATGGTTACTATAAGGAGCTTTGCCAAAGGGATACCAGATCAAGATTCTTGGGAGTACAGTTTTCTGATTTTGTGCTCCTCAGAATTTAAGGACTCATAGTTTTGCCATTATATTTTAGGGAGTCATGCTTCTCCTACCTAGTTTAATTATTCCGAAATTCAACCAAAAAAAAAGTAATTTTATTCCGACTAGAGTAGGTACATCAGCCATTCAAAGTTCAAAACAATTGTTGTGCAGCTGATCAAACCGTCTAATTTACAAGTAGCATCGGTAGATATATATATATATATATATATATATATATATATATATATATATATATATATATATATATATATATAACGTCCCGGTTTTTTGCACACAAAATTTTGACTTTTTACACCACGCCATTAAACAGGATCGCTATTTAATGGTGTGTAATTATAATAATAATAAAGATATATACATAATAAACTTCAAAAAAATTTAATAGACATCAAGGGACGCCGGTAGAAGGCGCCACGGGACGCCGGTAGACGGCGGTGTACAAATGACGTTGATTGGCTATCATCAAAATTCCTCAATCACCTTAATTTGCTCACTTCAATTTTGACTTTGCTTGTTGATAAAAAAAATTGACTTTGCTTGAAGTTTTGAAAACAATATATTGTTCCTCCATTTCAAAATAGTTCTACATTTAGGAATTTTACACATATTAAGAAATAACTATTTCTCCTATATTACCCTTATAAATATAGAGTTAATTATTAGCGTAAAAAAATGAAAAGTATAATGGTTATGATAGAGATGATTAGTAGGAGTGTAAAAGAAAAGTGATGGAAACAAAATGTGAAATTAACAAGTATTGTGAAAAAAAAACAAAATTGTCATATGGACAACTATTTTGAAACTGGAGAGTATATTATCTATACAGCACTTAAAATTCTTTTTTATTTTTTTTTATTTTGGATGAATTATCTATCTCTATAACTCTTATTTTTCTTTTCCTTGTCAAATAAATGCATGTTTTTATATTTTTCCTTTTTTGTTTGTTTTGCTTTTTTATTTGTAATTGATTATGAATGCATGTTACTATGTCTTATTTTTTACATACATATATCATGTTATAATATTGTAACTTGAATGCAAAGCCTTAGCATTTTTTCTTTTTTGAGTGAGAATGTAAAGCCTAAAGAGCTAACCATATGCTTTTGACTTAAATTTCCTCCAAAATGTCTATAAAATTATAAAGAGTAATCCCTGCACATGTTCATTCGGCTACAAAATTTAATTGTAATAGAAGATCCATATTACCAAAATAATTATCATAAGAAATTAATAAAATCAAATAAAATAATTTAATATTTTATACTTACTTTATCTACTATTTTTTGGACAATTCAATACAAAATAATTACATAATTTATTAATTAGAACAAAATTGTGTTATGACAAAGATTCTAATTTTCACCTTCTGGAAAAATACGGTGAAAGAAATTGTCCGACCATCGGACGGGCAAGCTTTCTAGTTATTAGAATGAATAAAAACAATATTAATTTTATGGTTATTAAGTAGTCTCATTTGATATGGATTACATCATTTCAACTTTATTTTTATTTTCTTCAAATTAATTACCTATTTTGTTAAAAAAATAATGGTGAATATTCCCATTAATTTTAGAATCATAATTAATATTTTTTAAATTTTGGTTATCTTATATTGTTACTAATTGAAAATTTAAGATTATAAAAAACATAATTATAGGAAGCTATAGTTCTTCTAGAATCATGAATATTGTGAGCAAAATATTTTGGTGAAATCAAAATCTTTATGAGATTACAGTACAATACATTGTTGTTAAATGTGTGCAAAATTTTCAATTTTATATGTTTTATAGATAGATAGCTGATTCTTTTAATTCTTTATATTATCGTAATCTTTATTCTAAAAATGACTTTGTAAATGAATATGATCATAACTTCTCAAAAAAATTTAATTATGTATTTTATAGCACTATTAGTTATATACGGAGTATAAACTTTATTTATATAAGAAATCAATATACTATTTATAGTTAAAAGTATTAAAATTAAATTTTATTCAAATCTCGTACAAGATACAGGAATTACACTAGTTAGACACATAAACTGGTATATAGTCCCCCTGATCAACCAAATAAATATGGACCTTTAAAATTTTTTGATTGAAAATATATGTACCATTGCTTAATTATCGTATGTAAACTAGTTACATAAATTGAGTGAAAGAGAGGAGAATCATGTGCATGTATTTGACCGAACGGAGTTTTGTAATTATTATTAGCTCCCTTCGTCCCAAATTGTTTGTCAATAAAGTACAATTGATATGCTAATTAACACAGAGTTAAAAAATTAAATAATTACGATAATATATAAGAATAAAAGTTAAAAAATAATAAAGTTGATGGGAAGTATGGATAATTAGGGGTACTATATAAGATTGAATGAGGATAGCTTTGTAGTTTTATAGAAAAAAAGTGATAAAGATGATGGAAAAATTGGGTAATGGGGAAAATATATAGAATTGAATAGGGGTAATATGGTAAGAAAATTGTAATATAAATGGAAAGTTGGAAAGAAGCACAAACTTTTCGGAACAACCGAAATAGAAAGATGGGCAAAAATTATAAAACGAAGGGAGTATATAAACCATTACTTAATTATCGGTACAAGTCTAAGAGCAACTTGCAAATTAACGCCTCTTAATGGCGCCATGCAACGCCTTTAAAAGGCGTCCGGTGTTGCCGTCCAGTGGCGTGTGAGGACGCCAGTCATTTTTCACTTCAGTATTTTTAACAATTTTATAATCATATGTTATTTAATGCCGTCGTCGTTTAATTTGATGGCGTGGTGAAAAAAGTAAAATAATTGTGTGCACAAAGTCATAGCTATATATAAACAGTTTTTAACAACTACGAGCGTTTTGCCCGCTATCCTTTTTATACTAGGAGCACGGGCCTATTCACCTTGTATAGTATAAAATCCATCCATGAATGAGATTCTGAAGAAAACAAATTCACTCTTCTTTATGAAATAAATTACACATACAAAGTCCTTTTTTTAACTATCTCCTACAAGTCAATTAGATCAGACTAAATATATCAGGACTATAATATAGCAAAACTGATGTAGTATAATACAGCAAAAAATCATTTTAACCTTATGAACATGTGACCCATGTATAATGTATTCATACGATTAGCATTCATCATATTTTCAAAAAAAGTTTATTATATTGGAACACAAGTAGAAATAGCATATTACCCATAGTAATTGTTTCCTTAAACCAGTTGGAGGAGGTGGACTGGGTACTGGGTGTGAATGAAGAATGAAAAAGGGGCATTCCATGGAGGAGGAGGTGGCAATCGAAAGCAAGAAGAAAGTGTGTTGGATCGTAAGTCTGTTAGAATGGGCGTCCTTAACTGGGTTAAGGGTGTCCTTAGGTGCAGCGGAAAAAAGACTTAACAGGAAACGTAACAAGATAATAGACACGAGTATTTATAGAGGAACCCCACTAAGACCAACTAGTCTTATGGGTAAACCTCTACCTCCGTTGGAGGATTTTCAATAGCCGTCCTTATCTTATTAAGAGAGAGTCCTTACAACTTAGGCGAGCTGTTACAATCCCCTGAGCTAAGCGTGCGTCCTTAGCTCTACTAGTAACACTCCTTTCAGCCTAACAAAGTAACCTAACTCTCTTAGCTTATAAGGAAGCTATCACTCACGTCTCTAACGGTTCGTTGTGAGAGACAAACACTACTCTAACTATTTTGTGGTTTGATTTGGATTTTATGTGGTTGGACTTTCTTTCTCTTGCTTCAACCTCACTTGATCTTCTTGATCTTCGTTTTTGAACTTGAATGCTTCGGGAGAGCTTGAGAGAAAGTCTTCAAAGTCCACACCGCTATGCATACCCCTTGGAGGGTATTTTTAGCGGTATGAGTTCTTGTCCTCTAGCGTCCTCTGAAGCTTGGGCAGGATCTGTCGTCATCCTTCAACGGTGCGATTTGCATCTTGAGGAAGTCAACTCTGTTAACGCTTGGGAAGCCTCCGCGTGGTCAGGGGACCATTGCTGGGAAAGCAACATCTTTGGAATTGTTCACATGTGCCCAGACATAGGAAGCTTCCTTTTGAGGACTACGGTCGAATGTGATATAATCATGTTGGGGCGGCCTCGATTTGAATTTGAACTTCGTCCGTATTTAGGCGCGCGTCCCTTCTTGATGAGGACACCGTCCTATCTGCGCAGGTACTTCATTCTTTTCGTTCAACATTGGAAGTTCTGATGAAGTGCGTCCCTATAGCTTAGGGACTCCCGTTCACTTGTTGTCCTTTTCGCTCATGTGCGTCCACTAGACTTACCTGAGATCAACACTTGGACAACTTATCAAATACCTTTGAGTTTGTCATTATCAAAACAAGGGACGATCATTCTTTGTTTAGATATTAATGACTGGCGTCCTTAATATCGTCCCAACAAAGTGCATGCACCGAAGGAGGAGGTGGAGGAAGGGGAAGAAGAAGTGAGTGGAGGAAGGCAGCATGAAGTGGAAATGGACATCGATTTCAAACAAGAGATGCATACAGGGAAGGAGGTGGTGGATGACGGCATGATTTTTTATTTTATTTTGTTGGCAAAATGTGATTTTCTTTTCATATGTATTCAGTATAAAATTTTTGTATAGATTAATTAACTAATATATGACATGATAAGTTTTATATTCTTACAAATAAAAGTAAATTAATCACAATATCTTTGATAAGTAAATTAATCAAAATTAATAATGATCAATAAAACTAAATTTTACTAATCATCATCATAACTATATACTAAATCTGGTAATTATCAGGACATGTGTCAACTCCTCAATGGATCGCAACACCCATCTTTAATAAAACAATTTAACTGGTTGATGAGGACCGCATCACCCATCTTTAATAAGACAACTTAATTGGTTGATACTTCATTGGTGACCCTACATTAGAAATTTTCTTATGTATTGATTTCCATTTTGTTTTTATTCCAAATAACAAAATAAAATTTAAATTTTATACATAATTTTTCTAGAAATCTTCTTATCACCTAATTTCAATTTTAATTTTTTTCAAAAAGAATTAAACTTACTATAAAAAATATTAATTATAAAATAAATAAATTTATTAATGAAAACAAGTATCCGGTCCACATATGACGAAATTATTATACTACAAATCTTTGTTCGGTTAGAAGAATGTACTATAACATAAACAATATATGATTAAAATAAATCCCAAAAGAAGCAAATTATATAAAATAATACATTTCTATTAAACTAGTTTTTTGAATAACTTTATATAAGATTGAAGTAAGTTTTTACTTAATCAAATCGTGCCTTCAAGACACATGACTGATACTAGTTTACCGAGTATGAGTGACCAAGGGTTACAAAAACAGTCACTCACCATCTTAGTAAAATTTTTTTAATTTATATTGAAGACACGAAATAAAACATGAAATAAGAGTATGAGTGGGCAAGGGATTGAAGATTTTATACTTTTTTCTAATAATTAGGATTTGAAAATTGAAATGGACAAAAGTAAGATAAAGTGAATAATCTAAATTTTAATTTAGATAATTTTTTTTTTGATAGCAAAATCAATCATTAATGGCATATAGTAATATTATGGAAACTTAATTACAAAAAGTTGGAAGGGAGTCGAGCAACCAACTACGCTCCAACACCCTTATTCAAAGTAAAACATAGCCTATGGAAAATAAAGGATCGAATACTCACACTAGAGGCATGACTTTGAGCAGCTCGCGTGACCCTAGACAAAAAACCAAGAGCATCACTTCCCAATTCTCCAAAGGTGGAGAAAGCGAATGCAATAAAGCTGTATCCATTATCAGCGCATTTGGAAGCATACTTGCTCTCCTTTCTGGCGACAGCCTTAGCAACCGCAGCCCCAGGGACAAACGCGTCAACACCAATACCAGTGAATGGAGAAACACTGGTGACATCCAGGCAAACGTTTTTACCTTTGTCCCAGCCATAGACAAGGAGATCCGCAGGCCTAAGGTCGGTTCCTTCATCAGACAAAAAACCTAAGGGCACCTCCTTTTGCACAACAACACCGGCCTGGGCACATATATCAACCAACACATCTCGGACAAGGTTATGGCGAAATTTAATGCCAATATCATTGCCATAATGCACAGCATGATCCCCGAAGCAATCCATGATCTTAGAAGAGCAACAAGGACAGGTGAAATTAGCAGGATACAAAGGGATCGCAAGACGATAACATAAAACACACCTAAACTGCCTTGGATGCATCGTCTGACCCAACCCTTCAATTGGAATTCTTCTCAAGAAGTCCAAAGAGTGTGACGCCCGATTGCTAATAAGGATGGCCTTTTCACGAGCACTAGGATTGTAACAACCTAGTGCTCACGAAAAGGCCATCCTTTTTACGTAATCAAACTAGTTTAATCAAACAATGCTTCTCCTACTACAAGTTAATTTAGGTAAATCGAACACAAACAATAGTGCTTCTCCTCTTTACGTAAACAAAATTAGTTTAATCAAACAGTGCTTCTCTAAATCAAATTTACGACCTCAACGCCGGTCATGCCGAATTGTAAATCGAACTTACAATGCCTAAAATTAAGATTTTTAATTAGTTTAATTAAACTACATACAAGTTCTTCAAAATCAGGTATGTCCATATAATAATTCTTCAAACCCTAATTTAATCTTAAGCATAATTGTTGGATCGTAAGTCTGTTAGTGAAGGCGTCCTTAACCGGGTTAAGGGCGTCCTTAGGTGCAGCGGAAATTAGACTTAACAGAAAATACAATGAGATAATGGACACAAGTATTTATAGAGGAACCCCACTAAGACCAACTAGTCTTATGGGTAAACCTCTACCTCCGCTTGAAGGATTTTCAATAGCCGTCCTTATCTTATTAAGAGAGAGTCCTTACAACTTAGGCGAGTCGTTACACTTCACTGAGCTAAGCGTCCGTCCTTAGCCTCACTAGTAACACTCCTTTCACCTAACAAAGTAACCTAAGTCTCTTAGCTATAAGGAAGCTATCACTCACGTCTCTAACGGTTCGTTGTGAAAGACAAACTACAACTCTAACTATTTTGTGGTTTGTTTTGGATTTGATGTGGTTGGACTTTCTTTCTCTTGCTTCAAGCTCACTTGATCTTCTTGATCTTCGTTCGTGTTCTTGAATGCTTCGGGAGAGCTTGAGAGAAAGTCTTCAAAGTCCACACCGCTATGCATACCCCTTGGGGGGTATTTATAGCGGAAGTGGTTCTTGTCCTCTAGCGTCCTCTAATGCTTGGCAGGATCCTTGATCTTCCATCAACGGTGCGATGAGCATCTTGAGGAAGTCAACTCTGTTGACACTTGGGAAGCCTCGGCGTGGATAGGGGACCATCGCTGGGAAAGCGACATCTTTGGAGTTGTCTACACGTGCCCAGACAAGGGAAGCTTCCTTTTGAGGACTACGGCCGAACGTGATGTAATCATGTTGGGGCGGCCTTGATTTGAATTTGAACTTCGTCCGTATTTTGGCGCGTGTCCCTTCTTGATGAGGACGCCGTCCTATCTGCGCAGGAACTTGGCCAATTACGTTCAGCTTTGGAAGTTCTGATGACGTGCGTCCCTACAGCTTAGGGACTGCCGTTCACTTGTTGTCCTTTTCGCTCATGTGCGTCCACTGGACCTTCCTGAGATCAACACTTTGACAACTTGTTAAATACATTTGAGTTTGTCATTATCAAAACAAGGGACGATCATTATTGGTTAAGGTATTAATGACTGACGTCCTTAATATCGTCCCAACAATAATTTTATGCAACCCTAATTGAGGAAGTACAATACACACCTCATCGGAGTCATTGGCGGTGCAGTGGTGGTGCGTTAGTAGTTATCGGAATGCGTTGGTAGGCTTCTCTATAATACGTATTCTGGATGAGAGAACTTTTTTAATTAATGGGTATTTATTATCTTTTAATTAATAGGGCTATTTTGGTATTTCTAATTAAAAGGTGTAGTTTTGGAAAGAATATTACATGGGGGTATATTTTTGGAATTCATAATTGAAAAGAGGGATTATCCTGAGATTTTTCTCGCACTTTTAAGGGTGAGTTTTGTGTCACATTTTATATTTTATTTTTACAATTCTCTCTCTTTACCATATAAGGTTAAACAAATATGTTTCACATTCATGAACTTTGAATAAATTTCCTATGTAATTTTTAATGGTCCATACTTGAATTTTATAAGTGCAATGTAACCTACATAAACTAGACTAAATCTAAATAAATCTTATCTACATACATTTAATGTAGCAATTTAACCTACATAAAATTTAATGTAACAAGATCCTAGCAAATACTCCTAGCAAATATTATGTAACAGAATCTTTTACAACTTTCATTTACATAAAATCTAATCTACATAATTTTTAATGTAATAAACCCTAGCAATATTAATGTAACATACCAAAGTTGCGAATTGCAGGTTTACGCAAATCGACCTAGGAGGCGGAGGGGTGGCCGGCGGGGGGCTGGTGCGGCCGGCGGGAGGGTGGTGGTCGGCGTGAGGGTGGTGGCCGACGTAGATGCATAGATCTGGGCAAGGCTATGGCGGCGGTAAGGATACGACGGTAGGGCGGGGGGCGGCGGTAGGGCGGCGGCCGGCGGGAGCATGGTGGCCGGCAGATGGAAGGTGGCCGACGGGAGGAAGATTGCAGGGCGGAGAATTACGTAAAAACTGTAGAAGGGAGGTTTCTAAATTTAAGTAAATTGGTTGTAGAGGGCAATTTTGTCCACTTTTATGTAATAGGTTATTATTGTCCAATCTATTGTCTAAGGGTATATTATTGGAATTCATTAATGAAAATAGGCCATTGGCGTCTTTAACCCTGCTATGGATGAAGCCACACTGTTGGGATAATGATTGTTCCCAATAACGATCCCAAGTAGTTTTGATGATGATGGAACACTTGTGAAGTATTTAATATGTTTGCGAAGTGTTTCAGGATCAATTAGGATTAATTGAGCAAGAAACAAAAGCAGGAACAACCGACAGGAACAACCAAGGAATCAAGAGAATAGCTGAAGAGTTCGCTGATTCCTAATGGGATCATCATGGGATCAACGCAAAGGCCTGAAGCTATTTATGGAAGGTTGGATCAACGCGGAAGTTGTGCACTATATATGGAAACACGCGTGAATGGATCGGTTGAATCAATTAACGTGTCTTATGAAGATTTGTAGGATATGTTAGTTGGAGAAAGATTTTATCTTATTTCCTAAGATAAGATAAAATCTGATTTGGTTAATATTTATATTTTTAGATAGAATCTTTCTAGCTAGTAGTATAAATAGGAACCATGTACTAGGTTAATTTTTAACCCAAGCTTAGAGATTCAATTGCTGAGTGCGATTGAGAGAGAGGAGAACACACGGAGAATTTAATGGACTTGTGTACGAAGATTAAAGGTGTGGGTCGAGTTTACATTGTCGAGTTACAAGGAGTGTCCGACGCTGAGGGATCGAAGTCTGGAGAATAGGAGTTGTGTACACCTAGGACTAAGATTCGCTTTTGTAAGTTCACACTTGGTAATAGCAATTGTAAATTTGATTTGGAATTCCTTGTGTTCATCTTTTACTTGTTTGAATCGTTCTTTATTCTGCTGCCCAGTTCGTTGATCCCTCCGAAGGATCAACGTTTGTATTCTCACACACGTAGATCCTACAATTGGTATCAGAGCCTGCGTGTTCTAGATTGTGTGTGTTTCAAACAGGTAATAAAAGATGAGTTCTTTGAAAGATAAATCATGTTGCAAAACTCTCAATGGTAAAAGAAGGGACCTAAGGAACGTCACTTGCTACAAGTGTCGAGAGAAGGGTCAATATGCTCGTTCGTGCTCAAATGGCGATCATGATGGAAAGCCCAACATCAATAACAAGGCATGCATGGAAACTTGGGGCAATTCTGATGATGAAGAATCTGAACCCACGATGGATCCCAAGATGTGCTTAATGGCTATTGCTTCAAAGGATGAAGAGGTAACTGATTCTGAATTTCTTGATTCCTTAAAGGATCTTTCTAAAAATAGCTTAATTAGGATAATCACTGAGTTGCATAATGAGAACATTGATGTGCAATTTGAATTTTCCAAGGTTAATGATCTGTGTAATGACTTGAAATCATCTTTTGAAAATTCTCCTAAGAAATCTGTTGATCCCTATAAAGCATGCCCTGACCTAGAAATTGAAATTCTTAATCTCAAAAGGACTAATGATGATCTTACTTCTGATATTCTTGCTCTTGAAATTGAAAATGAGAACTTGCTCAAATATGTAGATGAAGCTAAGGTAACTAGTAAGGGGGAACTAGTGGATATTGGTCCGACTTTCGTCCCTCAAAGGTTTGGTCTAGGATATAATGGAGATGAGGACAAGGATAAGGATCATATGAATTTTGATATTGTTGAGTTACATGAACAACATGCTAGGGAACTTCAAAGTTTGAAAGATAAGAATTTGCACTTGTCTACAAGGATCCAGGTTTTAGAACAAGGTGAAGAGAAAAATCAAGAGGACCATTTTGAAGGTTGGTATGTAGGTCAACCCGCTCACAAAATGTTCATTAAGCAATCAAAAGGAAATGATCCTAGAGACCTTAACAAAGATAGGATCAACCAGAGGAGAATTCAAAAGGCTCACCCTAAGTATCACATGGGAGGTTATTTTATGACTTGCTGGTTTTGTGGTGATGGGGGACATAGGAAGGTAGATTGTGAGAAAAGAAAGTGTCAATCTGAAAAGAATAGACATGGGAACAACAATGCTAGTACCTCACAGGGATCCCTAAGGAACAATGCTCGTAGGTCTCCTAGGAACTTTCAACGTGTTAAACAAGGGTCGTCCAGGATCAAGAAAAAACTTGTCTCAAAATGCTAGTAATGTTGTGAACTTACTTGATTACTATGTTGCTAGTCCCAGGGATCATCATGTTTATTACCAAAAGCGACTAGGCAAGGGTAAGCTTGCCTGGATCGTCAAAACCTAACCTTTTGCAGGTTGGAGTGAGGGGGAACAAGAAGATTCAGAGGAAACATTGACAGCCTTCCCTCACTTCACAAAAGGGCCGAAGGAAACAATTTCGTTTGGTAACAAGAAAGAAGGATCTTCGACTTTGATCTTGTGGGTTACACAAAGACTGATTATGCTGGACACTTGGTGGGTCGAAAAAGCAATTTGGAAATGGCTCAGTTCATTGATCCTTGTCTTGTTTCCTGGGGATCTAGGAAATAAAACTCGGTAATTATGGTATGTCTCTTGAAACTATTAGCATACGTTGTGATAACACTAGTGCAATTGACATTTCCAAGAACCCTGTTCAACACTCTCATACTAAACATATTGACATTCGTCACCATTTTTTACGAAACAATGTTGCTAAAGGTTTTGTTAAGATGGATCATTCCAGGACCGAAAACTAAGTGGCAGACATTTTCACCAAGGCATTGGACAGAAAACCCTATGAGCATCTGAGGATACTCTTAGGTATGATCACCATGAACTAGTCAAGTCCCGGTCCACTATTCTCCCAATGATTGGCTAGAATAATTCTTTGATCTAGGGGGAACAATACCGATAAGTGATAACCTTCTTTGATTCTAAGTGTTCATGATGATATGCTTGTTTTGGTTACTGTTCCCTGGTGCATTCATTTTAACATTTGAGATATCATTATATGAAGCATGGAAACTCTTTCTTTGATCCCAAAATGACTGACTTGATCTTTTTATCCCTCATTATAAGCCGATATGATAGTTAGTCATAAGCTGTCCTAAGCCTTGATCCAGGTAAACGTTTCCTATGAGCCTAATTTTCTTGATACCTTATTTTTCCGGGATTTACTTGTCTGGATCAATTGAAACTCCTTGCTTGTGTGTTACATATATGTTTTGGATATGCGTGTGAGTTAATTTTTTTACCTTAATTGCTATCCAAAACTGGCCTTTTTATTCCATTCATGGTGATGGTAAAGATTGGTGATCTCGGAGCTCAAGAAAAGAAGAGAGTAGTTGACTGATCGATACCAAAGGATCAGTGAGTATGATTTTGATTGTTTCAGCTGCAAGAAAGAAAATTTTGATGGAGGAGATAGTTACAAAGAAAGAGACGTGTGGTGCAAAGTTTAAAAGGAGAAGCTTGGTGCTCAGTTAAAAAAAAAAGGTGGAGATCGATCCCTCTGTATCGGTAAAAGAAAAAAGAAAAAAAGAGAAAGGATATATGGATGATATGGAGATGGAGTTTAAGTGCTCGGATTCCACGTAAGTTCCTCTTAATCACGTTCTGAGCAAGGAAGGGAACAATATATCTGATCCTGAATCGTGAGTGAAACCCCTTTCTTGATCCTTAGCCATATATTCCCTATATTATCTGAGTGTTTGATTTTTCTATTTTCTATGTTTCTATTTTGATCATCTCGGGACCTATCTTTTGTCGCTCCCTAGCTATGTAATCAAACTCTTTTGCATTGAATGAAATTTCTCATAGTTTCTATGATGTGTTATGTGCTGAAGTGTAAAATGTTTCATTACGGATGAAATTGAGTTATTTGATGATGTCAAAAGGGGGAAGTTAGGAAAATTGTAGAGATGCGACTAGTTCTTGGTACAGAAGGATCAATCACATGCTAAGGGGGAATTATGCTAACTGGTAAGTAGGTTCGACGAAGATCCTACTTAGGGGGAATTCTTGCACTTTATGTTATTTACATACGTTTTATGTTAAATTTTCCAAGTGTTTGTCATCATCAAAAAGGGGGAAATTGTTGGGATAATGATTGTTCCCAATAACGATCCCAAGTAGTTTTGATAATGATGGAACACTTGTGAAGTATTTAATATGTTTGCTAAGTGTTTCAAGATCAATTAGGATTAATTGAGCAAGAAACAAAAGCGAAAACAACCGACAAGAACAACCAAAGAAACAAGAGAATAGCTGAAGAGTTCGCTGATTCCTGATGGGATCATCATGGGATCAACGCAAAGGCCTGAAACTATTTATGGAAGGTTGGATCAACGCGGAAGCTGTGCACTATATATGGAAACACGCGTGAATGGATCGGTTGAATCAATTAACGTGTCTTATGAAGATTTGTAGGATATGTTAGTTGGAGAAAGATTTTATCTTATTTCCTAAAATAAGATAAAATCTGATTTGGTTAATATTTATATTTTTAGATAGAATCTTTCTAGCTAGTAGTATAAATAGGAACCATGTACTAGGTTAATTTTTAACCCAAGCATAGAGATTCAATTGTTGAGTGCGATTGAGAGAGAGGAGAACACACGGAGACTTTAATGGACTTGTGTACGAAGATTAAAGGTGTGGGTCGAGTTTACATTGTCGAGCTACAAGGAGTGTCCGACGCTGAGGGATCGAAGTCTGGAGAATAGGAGTTGTGTACACCTAGGACTAAGATTCGCGTTTGTAAGTTCACACTTGGTAATAACAATTGTAAATTTGATTTGGAATTCCCTGTGTTCATCTTTTACTTGTTTGAATCGTTCTTTATTCCGCTGCCCAGTTCGTTGATCCCTCCGAAGGATCAACGTCTGTATTCTCATACACATAGATCCTACACACACATCTCGGCACCCATCGAATCCGAACGTTTTCTTGGTTCAGAGTCTTCGGTCATGTTCTCACTTCTCAGATAAGTTGCATACTTGCATGCACATGATGGAATGACAAGCCTTACCTCCATCGGGTCAATTAATGTTTCATTCTTCCTCAATCACGGATCATGTCATTAGATAAGCTGCACAAGCTATAGCAAGAGTCAATGGGATCATTGGTATATATGTTTGATGTTTTCAAATTGGACAGTCCATGGGACCTACTAATGATGTGTGTTAGAGTGTTAGATCATTCAAAATTATGACTAATTTAAAAGTTATGTGATACCAATAATAATCTAACGATTTCCATATAAGGGGCTAATTTTTGTAAAGATTTGGCATATATTCAATCAATATGTGTAGAATTTTTTTTATATGCCGATGGATTCAATAGTTCTTTTTTAAAATTTATCTCAATGGAACACACTATACAAAAAGCAATAATGTATATATAAAATCATTGATAATAAGTAGTAGTACTGCGTAATTGATCAAGTCACGTACTATTCTGATTATACATGAATTGGCATCCGATAAGATATGTGGGGAAATGTAATACTCCCTCCGTTTCATAATAAGTGTCGTTTTAGTACTTAAAATTTGTTTCATAATATGTGTCGTTTTAGGTTTTCAAAGTGATTTAATAGGGGTGAATGATGATAATTTTTATTGGAATGTGTATTTGTTGACTAAAGTTATTCATGCATTGGCCAAAAAAATGTAATGAGTGGTAAGATTAAGAAAAAGTTGTAGGTTTTAAAGTAAATGATTGCTTTTCTTAAAAACTATGTTAAAAGCTAAAACGACACTTATTGTGAAACGGTGGGAGTATATTGTACTGGGTATATTGGTAGAAGTGGGAAATGAAATTTAAAAAACATGCTTTATTTTTTAATTCTATACTATCTATTTACTTGGGTTAATAACCCAGTGGGCAGTGGGCAGTGGCCAGTGGGGGAGTGATTCACTCCAAAAGACGTTAAAAGATTCCCCACGAGCACTGGATCGACAGCCTTTACGCAGGTCCCGATGAAGACCACCGTCCAAAGTGTGCGCTCTACACACCAACTCAAAAAAACCCTACTTTGCAAATAATAAACAACCATCGAACGCTTTGAATGGAGATCACCCTGTGGGTGAGTGAAACACATTCCAAGACTAAAAGATTCCACACAAACACAAGCTTTACAAATTGAATACATGCACCTAGTATACTCACCAAATCAAAACCTTGATTGCGATAAAAAAAAGAAGGTAAACACATCAAACACGTATCCTGAATTGAGATCTATCAACAATGGCGGAATCGGCTGTATTCAGTCTCGCCTCCAAGATCTTGTCAACAATTGCTTCCCCGGCATTTAAAAGGCATATGAGAAAGGCCTTTCCATCTGGGAAGCAAAGAAGGAGCTTGCTAAGCTTAAGGTGAGTATACAAACAATCCAAACTGTTCTTCTTGATGCTGAGAAGAAACAAGAAAGCTCTGCTGCGGTGAAAGATTGGATCAAGAGGCTCAAGGGCGTGTTGTACGATGCAGAGGATCTGTTCGACGAGGTTGCTACCGATGACCTGCTCAAGGAACAGATGATGGAGGGAAAGGAGAAGCTTTCCCTGAAAAACAAGGTACGGGTTTCTTGCTTTAAGTTAAACCCGATCTTATCTAGAAACTCCATTGCGAAGCGAGTTAAGGCGATCAGGGAGAGTTTGGTTGAGATCTCTAATGATATGCATCAGTTTGGATTTGTGAGATGTTCACTTGAGCAACCAGTGTTTGGTATAAGGGTAGAAAGAGACCCGGGTTCTTTTGTAGATCCAAAGTATGTGTTCGGTAGAGATGAAGACAAGAAAATCATCTTAGAAATGTTGATCAATGAGTCGAGCAATGTTGGATCAGATGCTCCCGGAGTCATTTCAATTGTCGGGATAGGGGGAATGGGAAAAACGACACTTGCCCAGCTGATTTACAATGATGAAGCGGTTAAACAGGGTTTTGAAAAAAAATGGTTTGCTTGTATTTCTGATACGTCTGATGAGAAGGAAGTCCTTGGGAAAATCTTTCAAGTTGTATGTGATCAGCAAACTTATAGTGGTTTGACTGTCAGCCAACTACAAACCAAAATTAGTAAGTCTATAGAGGGTGAGAAGTTTTTGCTTGTCCTAGATGATGTATGGGATGAGGATCGTGCTAGGTGGCAACATCGAATGAGTTTGCTCGGTGGTGGTGCAAAAGGGAGCAAGATCATTGTCACCACGAGGTCCTTATCAGTGTCTAGAGCTCTAGATGCATTCAAAACCCATACTTTACAAGTCCTATTAAAGGATGAGTCGTGGTCTTTATTCAAAAGGGTGGCCTTTACTCCTGAACAGGAGAATGATCCAAGATGGACAACTCTTGGAAGAGAGATTGTGAAGAAGTGTGCAAGAGTTCCCCTGGCCATAAGGAGTATAGGCAGCCTTCTATGCACTAAAGATACCTTCCAAGAATGGGAGTCCATTAGAGATCAAGAGCTCCCAAAGCTTCAGGAACAAAGTGACCCGGAGTCAATTTTGTCCGTGCTACAATTAAGCTATGATCACCTGCCCTCAAACTTGAAGCATTGTTTTGCTTATTGCTCCATATTTCCAAAAGATTTTGAGTTTGATGTGCAGAAGTTAGTATATCTTTGGATTGCCCAAGGATATATCAAGCCAAATGAAGGGGAAAGTGTTGAAGTGGCAGGACGTTGTTATTTCATGAGCTTGCTAAGGAGGTCGTTTTTTCAAGAGGCTCGAAAAGAACATTTAGATGAGATTTCTTATTGCAAAATGCATGATTTAGTTCACGACTTGGCGCAGAATGTGGCAGGAGAAGAAGTTGTGATGTTAAAGGCGTCATGCTCAGGATCCTACAATAATGCACGACATGTAGGTGTTGATCGTGAGACAGTTGATGCAGGGGAGATCCTACAACAGAAGAAGCTTAATATGAGAATACTACGTTCATTGATGCTTATGAATGAAGAAGGCTCGTTTTTGTCTCGGGATCTTGATCAACAATTGAGAAGTGGCAAGTACCTACGTGTGTTGAATTTGTCGCGGGTGGGAATTGTGGATGTTCCAAGCTCTATAGGGGAGTTAAAGCTGTTGAGATATCTTGATTTTTCATGGAACAAATTCAAAAGGCTGCCTGATTCCATATCGTATCTTTTGAATTTGGTCGCATTGGATCTTACTTTGTGTGTGGAGCTTGAAGCTTTGCCGGATGATTTTAGAAAGTTGATCAATCTCGAGTATTTGAACATTGCGTTCTGTTATAATCTGAAGCATATGCCACCTGGGTTTGGGGAGTTGAGTTCGTTACGGTACTTGAGTGATTTTAAGGTAGGCCGTAAAAAAGTAACAACAATAAGTACTAAGGGGGAGGAGGAGGAAGTTGAAATTAAAAGGAGTGGTCTGGATGCATTGGCTGGATTGGGGCAACTCAGGGGTGGGCTGGTGATCGAATTTGAGGATGACATAGAGGATTGGGATGGAGATGAATGCAATTGGCAACTACCCGTATCCCAACAACACCTAACTATCAATAAACACCATGGCAATAGGATACCGCACTGGACTGTTTATAATAACGACCGAGCTTCCCTGCCGCTACCCAACCTTGTATACATTCACCTTTACAATTGTGTAAAAGTGAAGTATCTCCCACCCTTTAGGTATCTTCCTTATCTCAAAGTTCTATTTATGATTGTAATGAAGGAATTAGAATACATGGAGGAGGAGGACGAAATTATTAACGAGGGAACAATAGGGTTTGGTAATGATGCATCCTTATGCTTCCCTAGTTTGGAGATGCTTGTGTTGTGGAATTTGCCAAAATTGAAGGGATGGTCAAGGAAGGACGATAGAGAGACAACATCAACACCACCACCTATTATGTCTATATCTATACAGCAGCAACAACATCCACATCTCTCCTTCCCTGCTCTATCCGTCATCCGGATAGAACAATGTCCAGAGCTCAAATCTATGCCGTTATCTACTCTAGGTTTGCAAAAAATTGAACTTGATGGCTGCAATCAGTTGAAGAACTTGAGCTTAGCCCATCCCGAAGTCGTAGAGGAATTGACGATTCGGAGATGTCCAGGGCTGGGGTTGGGGAGTGTGGATTGGGACTCCCTCCACAACCTCCGTCGGCTATATCTCCGTCCGCGCCCGCCGCCATGGGAGCTTCCCGAATGCCTCGTACACCGCCAGTCCCTCGGAGAATTACAAATCGACTGACAGCCTGTAAGTTGTCAATCCCGATTTATTATATATTTCTCTTATTATTGCTGCTCTAAATTTGTACGTAACAGCTTATCTGTCGTGGCTTGGATAGATGAATTTCCGAAAGAAATTGAGAAAGAAGAAGACTGGAGTTCGAACGAGAGAAGACGACCGAAAGAGGAGAAGAAAGAGACAGAGAAAGAAAAGTTCTATTACCTTTTACGGATTGTATCAGTTAGCCCAATTACACCAAGACCCTCACTTTTTCAAAATTCCCAAAATTATCCCGTCATTACTTTTAATTAGTGTTATGCATGCTACTGAATACATATAATATGGTGAAGTTTACTTGTTCATTGGAATGATCGAAGGTTGTTCAATGATGAAAATGAGCTTCTTAAAATTAGCTTTAAAATCACACTTTTTTTTTGTATGAGTAATTTTTCTTGGTGCTTCAATTCATTGCCCAAAATTCATTAAAGATGGAAATACATTGGAAGGAAGTCATTAAAAAAAATGTCTTGTAAGCTGTGTTCTTTAATCATGTAGGCGTGGTGATCTCGAACATTAATTGATCTAATAATAGAAAGAATAGCAACTAATGGCCCGAAATTTTTATAAAGATAACACAATCGATCGAATCCACAAAAATCTTAAATGGATCCATCACATCTAATGCATGGCACGATAGCTCACAAAAATCTTAAACGGATCGGTCCAAGTACATGGAGTCCTCTAAGTAGTGGTGATGGTCTGCTTCAGGCAACGACACACTGTGTGGCGGTCGGTGGTTGTCTTAGCCATCTCATCCAATGCCTTCACTCCGGGGCAGCACCTTGTGGTGTGCCCAGATCAGGTAATTTTAGGCGCGGTGCGAAGTCACTTACCATGGTGTCGCATGGACTTGCA
The DNA here is from genome assembly GCA_963924305.1 of Polygonum maritimum. Lineage (NCBI taxonomy): Eukaryota > Viridiplantae > Streptophyta > Magnoliopsida > Caryophyllales > Polygonaceae > Polygonum > Polygonum maritimum. Next base: position 11,978,657 of record OZ002735.1, on the reverse strand, counting down.
GCCTCCGTCAAAGGGATCGCCAACGCCATGCAGATGAGCAAGATACGTAAGCGAGGTTTGTGTCGGAGAAGGCTCTCTTATGATTAGTGAAGGCAAGGGATTTGCCAGTACTTCCTTCAATTGTCAAAAAAACAACCGTTTATATCTTATAGTATCTTGTACTCTATATCGGAAATAATTTCTTATTGAAAATTAATAATATTTCAAAAAAAAATACCCTTCAATCATTAGGGCATGATTAAATTAAATAAAAGCTAAAAAAACCCTTCATCTATCTATACTACCTATAGTATAAAGCGGAGACAATGTCTTCACAAAAATTTGCGCCACGTGCCATTTCTGTAATAAAATAATCAGTCGGGCCCTCCTTTATACAAATTAGGTAGTTAGAATCTTATATAATCTTATTCCGTCAAAAATTGCTAAAAATTTACCAAAAAATAAGAATTATCTCGAAAATTATGAATTATCACTTATCAAGAATTAGTTATAATCTTCTGGTAAGTACTATTATTTAATAAAACGTGATATTTATTGTAAAGTAATTTTTAAACAAATCCAACTTATTTATATTATGAGTTGATTTACTATTGGTAAAAAACACTAATCACAATACGAAGATAAATATATATGATCTTATAATTTTAACGTGAACATTGACATTGCATATATGTATATTAAATTGGATTTATAACCACATTACCCGTACATGATACGGGGGTTAAACTAGTTGTCATATCAATTTTATTCAGCTGTGTGCGTGCGTGCGCTTCACATTAATTAGGTGATCCACTTATTCCTTTTTGTGGTGGAATTGCCCATTATGTCATAGAACATGATCTTGAACAAATATATGATCTTAAGGATCATCCTAAAACTTTAAGTTACTAGAATTCATGACCCGTGCTACGCACGGGTTTAAAAACTATTTTGAAGCTTTATTAATCAACTTTAATTGAAAAATTGCACGAAATTGCATGAATGTGAAAAATAGACCAAGGTATGATAATATAAAATATAATAGATTTCATTAAGTATAAAATAAACAAATATTTCATAAGAAATAAATCAATTGAAAATATAATTCACTTGCGAGAGAAGCACTCCTTATTTACATCTAAATGCAATTAAGTACATATAAAAGATATAGCAAACTATAGAAAGCATATGAAAGATTAAAATAATATTGTTGACTATTCAAAATATTTTTATATACATGAAAAATATAGAAGTTTAAAGAAAAAATACCCATATTTTATGATTTAGGGTATAAATATATATTGTGATTTTTGTTAAAAAAATACAAATATTTTATGATTTATGGTATTCACATATTTTGCTATTTACGTGAAAAAAATACACGTTAAGAAAATATCATATATACACATAAGACAACAAATACCCACAGAACACGTCTAAAAAATACACATATTTTATGATTTAGGCTATAATCATATTTTGTGATTTATGTAAAAAAAGTTATTTATCTATTTATATACTTGAATCATATATACAAATGATACAACAAATACACACAAAACATGTTTAAAAAAATACACATATTTTATGATTTAGGGTATAAATATATTTTGTGATTTACGTTAATAAAAAATACACATATTTTATGATTTATGGTATTCACATATTTTGTGAGATTTAGGGTATAAATATATTTTGTGATCTACGTTAATAAAAAATACACATATTTTATGATTTATGGTATTCACATATCTTGGTCTACCTCTCCCTTTCTGAGTTTCCAATCTTTGTTCATTAGGCAACAAGTTTGGCTTTGAAGATAGCAACGTGGTGATTTATAGGATAGACCCAGACATTCAAGTTGCCACTAAATCATCAGCACTCAGATTTCAAGCATAAAATAGAGCCTTACAGGGTTAGTCATTGTTCCTTAGATGATACAGATTTCTAATGCCAGACTAACTGAATGAACCTTTCATGCTAAAATCAGGATACCCAAGTGGGATTGTGAGGGAAAACACTAAGAGAAAAGAGACTCCCGTCATAAGAGTGCAATTATCACCCAATTCAGAATTCCCAAAGACATGGCTTCCAAGATAGAGTTTACAGGAGTTGCCAAGCCTTACAGAGGGCCCAACTGTACAAAAGGGGCCAATTGAAACACCCTGTTCATAAATTCCAATCAAACACACAAATGGGTCAAAAAAAACCCCAATTCTGGGCAAAGAACAAATAGCAGTGAAATTAGGGAAATTGCAGAATTAAGGGCAATTTGCGAAAATGCCCCACCTAGAAAAATGGTTTGCAAAAACGCCCCTCAAAACAAAAAAATAGCGAAGCATGCTGTTTTTGGCGTTTTTGCAAAAACATTTACATTATTTTGTATTTTCTTTAAAATTGAAGTTTATTAAAAAATCATTATAATTACAATAAAAATATTTAGCCATAAATTGTGGAAATTCTTTTTAAATACAAAATTAAAAAATAGAAAAAGAAAAAGAAAATATAAAAAAAGAAAATAGTTTTTGAACATTAAGATTTTTTGGAAACAATGAGATATTGTAGAATATATGGTGGAAGATATTGGTTAAGATATTTTTTGAAAATATAAAACGTAAATAAACGTGAAAGATTTTTTTGTTGAAGATTATCTTCGTTTCAACCTTCTTCGTGATTATCTTTGTTATTATCTTCGTTTCATCACAAAGTAGGGTAAAATTCATCCTGTCACCTTGAGTAAACATCTTGTCACACACAACGAAATATCCTGTCACAATAAAAAGATTTTTTTCGGCGAGCGAGCGACAGGATTTCGGCGAACGAGAGAAATTTGGTTGATTTTGTTTTTTGTTTGTTTTTTAGGTAAGATTTTTTTCTTTAGGTAAGATTTTTTGTTCGGCCCACCGAGAGGATTTCGGTAAGATTTTCAAATTTTCTTTAATTTTTAGAAAAGGATAGATAAAAAATGAAATCTTTTTTTAACATTAAAATATTTATAAAATCTTTTTATTTATATATTTTTTCAAATTTGGATAAAAAATAAAGTTTGTTAAAATATTTTATTTCTCAAATAAAATATTAATAAAAATAAAAAAAATTTCGATTTTTTTTAAAATATTTCGTTTTTTATTTTATTTGATAAAAAATTAGTCATTTTGGACATGAATGTAATATTTTTAGGCATAATTGCAATATTTTTAGGCATTTTTGCAAATCGCAAATAAAAAGGTCATATTTGCAAATGGATTATCAAATAGGGGAATTTGGTACTAATTCCCCCAGAAGTAATCAACCTCGCCGAGATTTGCAGAGGGATGTACAATGGCAGCTGGGTGAACAAAGCTAGGGCTACAATTTGAAATTCATCCGAATGATAATGGGTTAGGATCCAGAAGATGAATAAAGATTGGGTCTTTTTTTGTTGCGGAAAGAAAGAGGGATTAGGGATGAAGAGGGAAGAGTACCGGAGAGGGAAGAGTGTAGACGGAGGAAGGATTGAGAGGTTGGCCGGAGAGCGAGACAACGACGCCGGAGTTGCGAAAGCGAATGCATTTTGAAGCGTATATACATGCCGAAAGCTTACATATTTTTTTATCACATCCAAGTTCTTGACTTCTTGTAGTCCATTCATTCATGTTGAACTGTGGCCGTAGTTTTCTCCATTTTATGCCCAAGTTGGTATGACACAAATTGTTGTCAAGTTGCCAGTCTTGTTACATCCGTGTTCATCTACCTTGCAATTACGCATTTTTCAGCCATAAGCTGTCAAAACGTGACCCGACCCGAAAAATCGACCCGAACCGACCGGAAATTTTTGGGTTGAAACCCGACCCGAATAGTAGCGAGTAAAGAAAAAAACCGAACCCGATTAACCCGAACCCGATTGGGTTGAAACCCGAGACCGACCCGACCGACCCGATATACTGTATATATGTAGAATAAATATATTATAGTGTAAATATTATAATATATTTTATCATAAAACCTATTATAAATAAAATATTATTATAAAAATCTATTAAAAATAATATTTTATTATTAAATATTATTATTTAATCATAATATAATTTTAATAATCATTAAAAATTCAAATTCTTGACCTGTTAGGTCGACCCGAACCCGGACGATAACCTGTCAAGACCCGACCCGGTTTGACCTGTAACCCGATTGACCCGAACCCACACTCAACCCGAACCCGAAAAGACCGAACCCGAATCCACCCGACCCGACCTGTTTGACACCTCTTACGTAAGGATAACTTACTTCTGTCAATTTTGTCCCGTAAGAAGCTAGTACATCTTACATACATGAAATATTTCACATATGTAAAAAAACCTCTAGTTTGTGTTTTTTTTTTAACTTAAAAAACACAAGTGACACAACCATTTTAGTGCTTTTAATAATAGTTTCATAAAAATCACTCAATATGCAATTTCTTTTTGGTAATTGACGATTTCTATCAACTATATTTGTTTCCTTATGATTCTATAAATAACTAGTTGTACCAGTCGTGCCATCTCGTGTTTTGTAATTTTTTTGAATATATTATAAATAGAATATTAGTGTAAAAATGTATAATAAAAAATTTGACATAATTTATATTTATGGAATATTTGAAGTCTTTAATTGTTTTATAATCGATTAAGAATATATTGTTATGCATATCACGTACTTATATTTTATAGTCAATAATTTGCATTATTTTGCAAATTATATTTACTTATATTAAATATAGTATGCAAATCGCCAACTTGATATAACCAAATTAAACATGTAATTGTTTTAATCATAAAAATTAATAAGTAGATGATATAAAAAAACAATGTACTATAAAAATAAGTAGATCAAAAGCAACATGAAGATCATCTAAAATATAAAAGACGTACATGAATGCAAAGGGAAAAAATTAGTACTTGAATGAATTTGACATTGTACACGAATGCAAATGGAAAAATTAGTACTTGAAAATTTTAAAGATAGATAGTATTGTTTGAAAGATAGATATTGCATAAATAAGAAATACGTACTCAAAATTACGTGAATGTATCAATAATATATAACAACCATAGATGGAGAATATATGTTGGAGAAATACATACTAATTACGTGAATGTATTGTTGGAGAAAATCAATCCTAAGAATGCCTGATAACGTAGAAGACTCAAAATGATTGCATGTACTTATATTGTATAGTGAATAACTTACATTATTTTGCAAATTATATGTACTTATATTAAATATAGTATGCAAATCGCCAACTTGATATAACCAAATTGAACATGTAGTTATTTTAATCACAATATTTAAAAGTAGATCAATTAAAAAACAATAACCTATGAAAATAAGTAGATCAAAAACAATGTGAACATCATATAAAATAAAATAAAACATAAATGAATGCAAAGGTAAAAAATTAGTACTTGAATCGACCAAAAAAAATTAATATTTGAATGACTTTGACATTGTACGTGGCAAAGGAAAAATCAATACTTGTTATGAAAATAATGTGTTTTACGCTTTGTACTTTCTCTTATTTGCCTATCTTTTATATGAGAAAATTTTAAAGACAGATAGTATTGTTTAAAAGATAGATATTGGATGAATACAAAAAAGATAAAATTAAAGATTAGATAATTAAGGAAAAATAAAATATATAAAATTGTTGATATCCATTTGAGTTGAATAAGAAAAAACACTAAAATCAATATATAAAGTGGGGCCAAAATTAATGTGGAGACTCGAAATTCCTAATAGTATACTAGAAACCTTGCCCGTCCGATGGACGGACAATTTCTTTCACCGTATTTTTCTGGAAGGTGAAAATTATAATCTTCGTCATAACACTATATATTTTGTTCTAATTAATAAATTATGTAAGTATTTTGTATTGAATTGTCCAAATAAAAGTAGATAAAATAAATATAAAATATAAAATTGTTTGATTTGATTTTATTAATTTCTTATGAGAATTATTTTGATAATGTGGCTTTAATATTACAATTAAGTTGTTTTTATCCGAATGAACATGTGTAGGTAGACCTGTCAAAAGCTGACCCGACCCGTAAACCCGACCCGACCCGACCCAAAATTTCTAGGGTTTCAACCCGAAAATTTGAACCCGAAACCCAGTTTCAACCCGAACCCGATAAACCCGAAAATTTAGGGTTAGGGTCAGGGTCAAACCCGCTGGGTCAAGAAATCTATAAGGCGGTAGACTTATTTTAGAATATACTCTATCATAACTATATACTAAAGCGGAGGTTAGATTTAATATTTAGCCCGACACGTAGTACTTTCTCATTGGACCACGTCACCCATCTTTAATAAAACAATTCAATTTATTTGATTGGTTGAAATTTCATTGTAGACCCCACATTTGATATCTTCTTATCTAACCAATTTTTTTTAAAAAACTTGATCTAATATATTGCTTGAAATAAAACAATATATGTTGCACAAAAAAATCTAACAAAAACAAATCTATCTAACTAATATATCCAATTCAAATATGAAATTTATAAGATATAAAACATTAAATTTATAATAACAATTAATGAAATTGTTATATGTGCAAAACTAATAAAAATAAATAATTAAAAAAAGATACTTCATAATAACAATTAATGAAACATGGATAATTTATTTAATTCAAGTCGTGCCCTCCCGGGCACGGGCACTGTTACTAGTTATAATGAAATGACGGATTGACGGGTAATTGTGCACCCAAAGGTTTTAATTATATTACAATATATAAAATTTAGTTTATAAAATTATGATAAATTTTATTATTAAAATATTTAAAAATAATATTTTGTTATTATATTTTATTATTTAAATAATATTTTATTTAAATTTTAATCAAAAAATTGATACTCTTGACCCGTTGGGTTGACCCGACCCGACCCGAAAACCCGAAACGACCCGACCCAGTTTGACCCGTAACCCGATTGACCTGAACCCGAACTCAACCCGAACCCGAAACGACCCGACCCGAACCCGCCCGACCCGACCCGATTGACAGGTCTATGTGTAGGAATTACTCTTTATAATTTTATAGACATTTTGGAGAAAATTTAAATCGAAAACATATGGTTAACTCTTTAGGTTTTATATTCTCGCTCAAAAAAGAAAAAATGATAAGGCTTTGCATTCAAGTTACAATATTATAACATGGTATATCTATAAAGTAGTAGCATCATAATCAATTACAAATAAAAAAAAATAAAAAAGCAAACAAAAATTAGAAAAAAAATAAAAACATGCATTTATTTGACAAAGAAAAGAAAAATAAGAGTCGTAGAGATAGATAATTAACCCAAAACAAAAAAAACTTAAAAACAATTAGAGAGAAGTCATTAATATGACAAGAGCGGGAGAATTTTAAATGTTGTATAGATAGATAGAAGATAATATAGATTAGTCCAATAGAACTTTTATGTCTTGACACAACTTTCATTTTTTTCTTTTCTATGTATTTAGTTTTGTTTTCATTTCTTCATCACCACTTGCACTTATAAAATTCAAGTATGGACCATTAAAAAGTACAGTGCATAGGAAATTTATTCAAAGTTCATGAATGTGAAACAAAGTTATTTAAACTTATGTGGTAAAGAGAGAGAATTGTAAAAATAAAATATAAAATGTGAGACAAAACTCACCCTTAAAAATGCTATGTATGAAGCCTGCACACATCTCGGCACCCATCGAATCCGAACGTTTCCTTCGTTCAGAGTCTTCGGTCATGTTCTCACTTCTCAGATAAGTTGCATACTTGCATCATTGCATGCACATGATGGAATGACAGGCCTTACGTCCATCGGGTCAATTAATGTTTCATTCTTCCTCAATCACGGATCATGTCATTAGATAAGCTGCACAAGCTATAGCAAGAGTCAATGGGATCATTGTAGACAAACACGGGTGGCCCGCCCGGATAAATGGGCGAACATGGACAAGGATCCAAACCCATTCGGGTAATTTAGCCAGGCCCGCCCGAATTCATGGGCGGGACGTGGACAATAATCCTAACCCGAATATCCCGAGTAGCCCGTCCGAATACTCGAATTATTTTTAGTATAAAACAAAATTTTATATTTATGAGTTTATATTTTATACGTATATATATTTGTAAAAGTATTAACACTTTAAACTTTAGTTTCAGTAGTAAAGTTGAGTAGTGATCGAACGTTAATTGGGCCTCAACATCATATTTAAATTTGTTGGACCTCAATCTCTTTTTTTCCAGCCTCCTTCTCGTCAATGCTAGTAGAAAATTTAGGGTTATGCACTTTTGCCTCCAATCTTCCTTAACTTGTTATGTTCCTGGTTCCTAGGACCTGGGTAGTCCCAAGTTCCTGATCCAAGCCTGTCCTTGTGCACATTCATTGCCAACGATGCCGACCGACGGATTAATTTAATTATCCAAGTAGTATTATGTACTGATTGTCATGGGCCCGAAACCCGACGGGTTGTCCGGGTCCGGTTGTCCGGGCGGATCCGGACAACCTTGCTAGCCCGAATAGCCCGATTGTATTGGGCCCGCCCAAATAAATGGATATGATTTTTTGTAACGGCCCGGCCCGAACCCAGCCCGAACCCGGGTTTGTACATGTCTATATCATTGGTATGTTTGATGTTTTCAAAATGGACAATCCATGGGACATTGGGACCTACTAATGTTGTGTGTTAGACTGTTAGATCATTCAAAATTGTGACTAATTTAAAAGCTACGTGTTACCAATAATAATCTAACGATTTCCATATAAGGGGCTAATTTTTGTAAAGATTCGTCACATATGCGATTACCTAGGTGAAGACCCGTATTATGTATGGGTGATGACCATTTTTCCATGCTCATATAAATTATACGAAGTTTATTTAATAACTAAAAGGTATAAATTATAGGAGATGTATGTAAAAGATAATTTTTGATTGTCATATTTCAGACGTGTACGTTAAAAGATATAAATTATATGAGGTTTGTGTAAAAGATAATTTTCAGGGAGATCTTTATTGGATAAGATCTTAATTGGTTCATAATTTTATGTAATCTTGATTGGATAAGATCTAAAAGATATAAATAATATGAGATGATTGATCTCTTGATAAGGGAAAATATGCATATAGATTCTAGCTAACATAATTTTCCATTTTGATATGTGATCCAATTATAGTACACAACTCTATTAATTTTTGGCTAGTAATTTAATTTTGTTAATAATTGTTAAAATAAAAAAATTATTTTATTCAGTGTAGATGAGGTGGCGCAATTTTTAATTAACAAAGACATAGATACCGCTTTATACTGTATTATTATAGCAGATTATAGTAAATATGTGTAGAACTTTTTTATATGCCGATGGATAGTTCTTTTTTAATATTTATGTCAATCGAGCACACTATACAAAAAGCAATAATGTATATAAAAAATCATTGATAATACTCCCTCCGGTTCAAAATAAGTGTCGTTTTAGTACTTTAATTTTGATTTATTTTAAGTGTCGTTTTAAGTTTTATAGGCAATTAATTAGGTGAGAGTAATAAGAATTGTTATTGGAATTTGTTTTTATTGACCAAAGACATTCATCTATTGGTTAAAAAAAATGGTGTATGGTAAGATTGAGAAAAAACTTTATGATTTTGGGTATAATGATTGTTTTTCAAAAACTGTGGTAAAAACTAAAATGACACTTATTTTAAAACGGAGGGAGTAATAAATAGCATACGGTAATTGATCAAGTTAAGTACTATTCCGATTATATAGCTATCAAGATATGAATTGGCATCCGATAAAATACGTGGGGAAATGTAATTGTATATTGGTAGAAGTGGGAAATGAAATCTAAAAAACATCCTTTATTTTTTTAATTATATATATAGGTAGTACTATTTACTTGGGTCAATAACCCAGTGGGCAGTGGCCAGTGGACGAGTGATTCACTCCCCAAGACGTTAAAAGATTCCCCACGAGCACTGGATTGACACCCTTTACACTGGTCCCGATGAAGACTACCGTCCAAAGTGTGCGCTCTACAAATTGAATACATGCACCTAGTATACTCACCAAATCAAAACCTTGATTACGATAAAAAAAGAAGATAAACACATCAAACACGTATCCTGAATTGAGATCTATCAACAATGGCGGAATCAGCTGTATTCAGTCTCGCCTCCAAGATCTTGTCAACAATTGCTTCCCCGGCATTTGAAAAGGCATATGAGAAATGTTGGATTCTGGTGTTGATCCCTGCGTTGATCCAGCGAGCGCTGCTGCGTCTATTGATCCGTCTTCACTTCATTGCAGAACACCATGGGGAACAATCAATGATGTCTGTCTTCGGATAAGATTTGAGTCGTGTAAACACTTTCCGAAATCAGTATTTTGCCCCTTATAAGCCTTAGGGAATCCACAAAATCTGAAGTGAGATAAAACAAATCTACTGATCCTTTCCAAGGCTTGTGGTAAGGATCAAACTATAGAATGATGTATGATGGATGTATGACTTCGACTAAGTTGAATCTTGAGAGAGATTCTCTCACCAGCCCGACTTCATCTTCCTTTAGCCTTATATAGGGCGTAGGAAAGCCTAGGGAGCGGTTTCTACAAGTTATGGGCGGTTACTAGGGCGGTTACCAGCGGTTACCGCTGATCCTTTGCCTCCAACGGCTCTCTCTTGGAGAGACACGTGGCCCATCTGAAACCATACATAAAAGGAGGTTACTCAAGTAGTTACACAACGGTTATATTGGCAGTTAACCCACGTGGCCAGTATTCAAACCGTTAGACTGACTGATCCCGTTGGTACCAGTCCACCAGAACTCTTGTTCTTTAAACTACTGATCCCACAGTAACATATCCTTAATATTCCCACTAGATCCCAAATATACTTACACAAGCGTGTACTCCACACCCCCAGACTTGTGATAAGCTATATGAGATCTCATAAAGTCGTCATGAACCCCGATAACACTAAATGGCCATTGATCCCTTGGGAACCATCACTGGTTCTTCAGGGATCAATCTAGTGATAACACTAAAATCACCAACAATCCTCCCCCATTTTAGTGTAATCCTTGATTCATAAAATAAGCAAGTCTTCATCCCAAACTCATGCATAAACACAAATGTCGTGACGATTGAATTTGTGTCTTAGTGTAATTACACATTTTATACACCTCGGAATCATGGTGTCCTAAGGATTGAACCAATCAACCTCTTTAGATGCATAAAGATAACACACACATAAGTCACTATACACTTCTATAGTCTAACTTGACTCCATTAATGGTCCTTGAGTCCTTATCCATTCATGAGCGTATGTGAAGCCAACCCAAGCTTCATGAAGCGACCAAAAACTCCACGTCCACATAGGTAGATCCTTTTGTCATACACCTACATTGTACTTTTTCAAAGGAACTATTAAGAAGATAGAATCTTCAACCTCTGATCCTGTAGGACAGAACACACATTGGGGATTAATACATTGTGCTCACAGTTTCTAGAAATGGGCTTTCCACATTGAATTCTGTTCTAATTTTCATTAGATAGGAATTGGGTGTCCCACCCCTAGAAAGCAATATGGGTCTTTCATTCTCATCCCCTTAGGACCAATCACTTCGTCAAGTGATCAGCCACCTTGGTTTTCACCGATTCAGCCAACCAAAATCACACTATGTGTCATGAATCCTCGAACCATGCGATACCTCACATCAAAGACGTGACCTGGTATCAACAAGCATGATCGATCCCCTCTGGCCAGAGTTACTATACTCACATAGTTGAAATCAGTTTCGGCCTTACTGAAACATGGTAGATTTATATCTATAGTTGTTACCTCAATCCAGGATACAACTCACACTACCAGCTTCGATCCCATTGTCATATCAGAATGCTAGATCCTTTTCCATAATCCAGGATTTGGAACTGATCCCAAGTAAAAATATCCATCCACCTTTCAAGGAACAATTCTCAAACTTGATCCAACTTGCATTCAACATTCCCTTAATATCCAAGAAAATAATGACATTGTCAACATGGAATGTTGAGGGACACATTTCTAAACAAGAAACAAGTATTCATGTCAAAAGACATTGATCCCGAAGGACAGTCAAAAGACATTGATCCCGAAGGACACGTTCCAGTCCGATCTAGGGACATTGATCCCTCAACCTCGTCTCCCAACACTATCTCAATGTAATGAGACTGGGATCAAGATAAAACTCATCTTTCCTCCCCTTTTATCTTAATTCCTAAGATAACATCAACCTCTCCCATGTCTTTCATGGAGAATTATGATGACAAAAATTTCTCACAAGATTTACTTGTTCTTGATCCGTTCTAAAGATCAATATGTCATCTTATGCATTTGTTCATAGCACAAGCATGTCAAAACTGACATTTACTTCATTTCCCTTTAGGAAAATAGTTGTAGAACAAAAATCCTTGATCTTATGAGATCAACCTTGCAACAGTATGCAATTATCACAATTGTTGATCCGAACATGGTTATGAACCTTAAACAAATCTAATTGCTTCATCATTAACCTGCAATTAATCAAATGTAAGTATAAAATTTAAACAAAATACATCAACAAAATGAAATAAAACCGATTAATCTGTATGGGAACAGTAGAGTCGAAAACCCGAACTGTGAAACACAGTACGTAGGTCCTTAACCAGTAGACTCAAGAGAGTAATCTGTCCAACAGGGAACAGTAGACTCCTATTGAGTAATCTGAATTTAAACATGAGTAATCTACACACGAAGTATAGTAGACTCATTAGGAAACCTCCCCCTTTTGAGGATTATTATCCATTTTTAGTTTATCTTTGATAAACTATCAGTTTCCTTCGAGGGAACAGTGGTGTAGATACCACTATCGTTGTTACCCTATGACTTACGTGAAGTCATTCAACATATCAATGCAAATAAATATTCTTTATCATTGTCTAATGATAAATCAATCCATAAAATGGACTCATTTTGTTTTAGATAACAAAACAAACACATCCCCTTCTTGGGAACTACATCCATCGATCCCTTCTCGGGAAAATTCATCCAAATTTTGATTTGATCCAAAATCCATTTGACCTTACATAATCATACAATACTCTTTTATATATGATTATCACACCCTTTGATATTACATTCATCAATTCTCATTACAAGGTAACAAGAAAACATGGACTTGTGTTCAAAACACTTACATTCATGTGAATTAAAATCTCATGACCAAAGGATCACGCATGGCATAAATTCCACCATTACATATTATTCTTCAGAATAATATCAAGACCAAAAGCCTTTTCTTTCTCAAAATCAAATTTGAGAAAACATGGATCAATATCCATCGAATCTTGGGTTCTTTTGTAGGACGATCAAAGTACCAATGATCCCCTTCAACTTTAACCCGATTGTCATCTCACGCACAGACGTCATTGATCAAGAAAATTCTGATTTCGACTGTTGGATTCTGGTGTTGATCCCTGCGTTGATCCAGCGAGCGCTGCTGCGTCTATTGATCCGTCTTCACTTCATTGCAGAACACCATGGGGAACAATCAATGATGTCTGTCTTCGGATAAGATTTGAGTCGTGTAAACACTTTCCGAAATCAGTATTTTGCCCCTTATAAGCCTTAGGGAATCCACAAAATCTGAAGTGAGATAAAACAAATCTGCTGATCCTTTCCAAGGCTTGTGGTAAGGATCAAACTATAGAATGATGTATGATGGATGTATGACTTCGACTAAGTTGAATCTTGAGAGAGATTCTCTCACCAGCCCGACTTCATCTTCCTTTAGCCTTATATAGGGCGTAGGAAAGCCTAGGGAGCGGTTTCTACAAGTTATGGGCGGTTACTAGGGCGGTTACCAGCGGTTACCGCTGATCCTTTGCCTCCAACGGCTCTCTCTTGGAGAGACACATGGCCCATCTGAAACCATACATAAAAGGAGGTTACTCAAGTAGTTACACAACGGTTATATTGGCAGTTAACCCACGTGGCCAGTATTCAAACCGTTAGACTGACTGATCCCGTTGGTACCAGTCCACCAGAACTCTTGTTCTTTAAACTACTGATCCCACAGTAACATATCCTTAATATTCCCACTAGATCCCAAATATACTTACACAAGCGTGTACTCCATACCCCCAGACTTGTGATAAGCTATATGAGATCTCATAAAGTCGTCATGAACCCCGATAACACTAAATGGCCATTGATCCCTTGGGAACCATCACTGGTTCTTCAGGGATCAATCTAGTGATAACACTAAAATCACCAACAAGAAAGGCCTTTCCATATGGGAAGCAAAGAAGGAGCTTGCTAAGCTTAAGATGAGTGTACAAACAATCCAAGCTGTTCTTCTTGATGCTGAGAAGAAACAAGAAAGCTCTGCTGCAGTGAAAGATTGGATTAAGAGGCTCAAGGGCGTGTTGTACGATGCCGAGGATCTATTCGACGAGGTTGCTACTGATGATCTGCTCAAGCAACAGAGGATGGAGGAAAACAACAAGCTTTCCATGATGAAAAACAAGGTACGGGTTTCTTGCTTTCGGTTAAACCCGGTCTTATCTAGAAACTCCATTGCTAAGCAAGTTAAGGCGATTAGGGAGAGTTTGGTTGAAATCTCTAATGATATGGGTCAGTTTGGATTTGTGAGATGTTCACTTGAGCAACCAGTGTTTGGTATAAGGGTAGAAAGAGACCCGGGTTCTTTTGTAGATCCAAAGTATGTGTTCGGTAGAGATGAAGACAAGAAAATCATCTTAGAAGCGTTGATCAATGAGTCGAGCAATGATGTATCAGATGCTCCTGGAGTCATTTCGATTGTCGGGATAGGGGGAATGGGGAAAACGACACTAGCCCAGCTGATTTACAATGACGAAGAGGTTAAACGGGGTTTTGAAAAAAAGTGGTTTGCTTGTATTTCTGATACGTCTGATGATAAGGAAGTGCTTGGGAAAATCCTTCAATCTGTATGTGATCAGCAAACCTACAGTGGTTTGACGGTCAGCCAACTACAAATCAAAATTAGGAATTCAATAGAGGGTGAGAAGTTTTTGCTTGTTCTAGAAGATGTGTGGGATGATGATCATGCTAGGTGGCAACATCGAATGAGTTTGCTCGGTGGTGGTGCAAAAGGGAGCAAGATAATTGTCACCACAAGGTCCTCATCGGTTGCAATCGCTATAGATGCATTCAATACTCATATCTTACAAGGCTTATCCGAGGATGATTCATGGGATCTATTCAAAAGGGTGGCCTTCACTCCGGAGCGAGAGAATGATCCAAGATGGAAAACTCTTGGAAGAGAGATTGTGAAGAAGTGTGCAAGAGTTCCCCTGGCCATAAGGAGTATAGGCAGCTTTCTATACACTAAAACTACCGTCCAAGAATGGGAGTCCATTAGAGATCAAGAGCTCTCAAAGCTTAAGGAGCAAAGTGATCCGGAATCGATTTTGTCTGTGCTGCGATTAAGCTATGAACACCTGCCCTCAAACTTGAAGCATTGTTTTGCTTATTGCGCCATATTTCCAAAAGATTTTGAGTTTGATGTGCAGAAGTTAGTATATCTTTGGATTGCCCAAGGATATATCAAGCCAAATGAAGGGGAAAGTGTTGAAGTGGCTGGGCGTTGTTATTTCATGAGCTTGCTAAGGAGGTCGTTTTTTCAAGAGGCTCGAAAAGAGGATTTAGATGAGATTTCTTATTGCAAAATGCATGATTTAGTTCACGACTTGGCGCAGAATGTGGCAGGAGAAGAAGTTGTGATGTTAAAGGCGTCATGCTCAGGATCCTACAATAATGCACGACATGTAGGTGTTGATCGTGGGACAGTTGATGCAAGGGAGATCCTACAACAGAAGAAGCTTAATATGAGAATACTACGTTCATTGATGCTTATGAATGAAGAAGGCTCGTTTTTGTCTCGGGATCTTGATCAACAATTGAGAAGTGGCAAGTACCTACGTGTGTTGAATTTGTCGCGGGTGGGAATTGTGGATGTGCCAAGCTCTATAGGGGAGTTAAAGCTGTTGAGATATCTTGATTTTTCATGGAACAAATTCAAAAGGCTGCCTGATTCCATATCGTATCTTTTGAATTTGGTCGCATTGGATCTTACTTTGTGTAAGAAGCTTGAAGCTCTGCCGGATGATTTTAGAAAGCTGATCAATCTCGAGTATTTGAACATTGCGTTCTGTTATAATCTGAAGCATATGCCACCTGGGTTTGGGGAGTTGGGTTCGTTACGATACTTGAGTGATTTTAAGATAGGCCGTAAAAAAGCAACAACCATAAGTACTAAGGGGGAGGAGGAGGGAGTTGAAATTAAAAGGAGTGGCCTGGATGCATTGGCAGGATTGGGGCAACTTAGGGGTAGGTTGGCGATCTCGTTTGAGGATGACATAGAGGATTGGGATGGAGATGAATACAGTTGGCAGCCATTCGTATCCTTACAACAACTATGTATCGATAACTACCATGGCAATAGGATACCGCACTGGACTATTTATACTAATGACCGAGCTTGTCTGCCACTACCTAACCTTGTATACATTCAGCTTACCAATTGTGTAAAAGTGAAGTATCTTCCACCTTTTAGGTATCTCCCTTATCTCAAAAGTCTATCTATTTATTATGTGAAGGAATTTGAATACATGGAGGAGGAGGCGAAAATTATTAACGAGGGAGCAATAGGGTTTGGTAATGATGCTAATTCCTTATTCTTCCCTTGTTTGGAGAGGCTTGTGTTGTGGGATTTGCCAAAATTGAATGGATGGTCAAGGAAGGACGATAGAGAGACAACATCAAAAACACCACATATATCTATGTCTATGTCTATGCAGCAACAACAACAACATCCACATCTCTCCTTCCCTGTTCTATCCGACATCCGGATAGGAAAATGTCCAGAGCTCAAATCTATGCCTTTATCTACTCCAGGTTTGCAAACAATTGACCTTAGCTACTGCAATCAGTTGAAGAACTTGAGCTTAGCCCATCCCGAAGTCGTAGAGGATTTGACGATTCGTAGATGTCCAGGGTTGGGGTTGGAAAGTGTGGATTGGGGATCCCTCCGCAACCTCCGTCAGCTAGTGCTCGATCCGCTTCCGCCTCCAGAGGATCTTCCCGAATGCCTCGTACACCGCCAATCCCTCGGAGAATTACAAATCAACGACTGACGGCCTGTAAGTTGCCAATCCCGATTTATTATATATTGTCTCTTATTATTTTTGCTCTAAATTTGTATGTAACAACTTATCTGTCGTGTCTTGGATAGATGAATTTGTGAAAGAAATTGAGAAAGAAGAAGAAAGGAGTTCGGACGAGAAAAGAAGATCAAAAGACGAGAAGAAAGCCACAGAGAAGAAAAGTTAAAGTTTTTTTGTTCTTCTAATTAATGAGTTGATCTCCTTACAACATCTGTTACCTTTTACGGATTACACCGGTTAAGAGCATGTACAATGGTGAGGAATGTACATCCTCTTAGCACTCTCTCTCCTCTATGAGGATATCCTCTCCATTGTACAAATTATAAGAGGATCCTCTTTTGAAGGAGGAATGAAAGTAATCCTCTTTCTACCAAGGATTGTAAATTTGGGCTCTTGTGCCAAACTTTACCTTTGACCCATTTAGCATGTGACACATGTTATCTTCTACTACAACTATTTTCAAATATTTCATTCAAATTTATAACTAGTTAAGTTACTTCTAAAATAATAATAAACTGTATCATTTTTATTTAAAATATAAATTAACTAATTTCCATCAATTTTTTCTCTCTATAAATTGAGTCTAATTTTGTATCATTACTACATGAAATGTAACATTCTTTTTCCTCATTTGCAATCCAATCTATATGATCACAAGTTATTTACAATTTTATTAACTACACTAAATTAGTTTATTAAAGATAGTTTAATTATTAATTAATTTAAGCATTTTATCATACACTTGATTATATAAAATATGAAGTGAGTATATACATCTAAGATGGGAGAGGAAATATAAGAGGATCGTCTCCATTGTAGAGGAAAATAAAGAAAAATGATGAGAAAGAGGAATGAAAAAGTAGAAAATGAGGTGGATGAGAGAAGAAAGGAGGTGTCAAATGGAGAAAAGGATAGAGAAAATTGAGAGAGGATAATACATCCTCACCATTGCATATGCTATAATAGCCCAATTATGCCAAGACCCTCACTTTCTCAAAATTCCTAAAATTGTCCCGTTATTACCTTTAAATTAGTGTTATGCATGCTACTAAATACATACTTTAATACGGTACAATATTTTTTAATTAGAATACAATATGATCTTGAACAATATTTTTAAAAATGTAACATTTATCCGGTTTTTTGCAACAACTTTGTCGTTGTAATACATGTACAATATTTTTCGTAACGACACCCCCTGTGCAATACGTATCCAGGTATTTTTTGCAACACCCGCTTTTGTTACAAAATATAAATATAAAATTTTATCCATGCCGCGCGTTTTTGGATCGGAGGGAAGTGAAATTTTTATTGATTGCAACAAACATTAGCAACAACCTTCATATGTTGTTGCCAAAAATATTTTTCGCAACGATAAAATTATGTCGTTGCAAATTGTCGTTGCCATAAATGGATTTTCTTGTAGTGATTCTTTTCTGTGGTGGATTATTGCACATCTATATATCTATATAATACATTAAAAAGTTGTGAACGAAACGCATTTAATGCACATAATAAATCTTATATTTGTATTGTAGTAGATATATAAATTGTCAACAAGAACACCCTTGCATAGTGGTTAAGGTCAGCCCTCCTGTCATGTAGATCCATGGTTCGAACCCCATTGTCATGTATTTTTAGATCATTTTTAGCGTAATTAATGCTACGCATTTTATGCAAATTTGTATAGTTTTCATTTGATAACAAAGTGCAAAAAATGCACATTGGATTCTTGATAGCATTGGATTCTCCTAAATCATAAATTATCCAAATCAATCTATGTATATATATAAAAGCTGTAAGGATTGGAGCCACCACGTTGCGCCACGTCAGCTTTTTCCACGTGTCGTCTTGAGATTGTGCCACGTCGGATTTCGCCACATGTCGCCAAAATGTTACGCCACATCATATAATTTCTATATACAAAATAAGCAATGTCATACAAATGTTTCCATCTCATTTACAAATCATATCCATTAGTTAACAAAAAAAAATCAATGTCATATCCCTGAATTCAAAAAAATAAAATCTCACATACAAAAATTTCCTTTCCAAATTTTTTCTTTTCCAAATTCACCTACAATGTTGATCAATAAAATCATCCGGGATTCCTTTCCAACTTTAGATATATCATTAGTTATCCATGGATTCAAAAAAAATAAAATCCCTTCCTTAATATCTTAGCAAGATTAATAGTCAAATTTAACCATTTCCAAAGAACAAAACACAAAATAAAATAGCAGTCTTTTTTAGAAGGAATTGGGTGGGAGGGACTAAAATGGTGACAATATGGGGGAAGGGGACTCAAGGTGAAATTAATAGGGAAAGTGGACTCAGATGGTGACATGTGGGCATTAAACCCCCCCACTCCTCTCCTCCTTTCTCTCTCCTCCCATTATTTCCCAGCTCTTCTCTCCCTCTCCTCTCTCTCTCTCTCTCTCTCTCTCTCTCTCTCTCTCTCTCTCTCTCTCTCTCTCCCTCTCCCTCTCCATATTTCCCAGCTCTCTCTCTCTCTCTCTCTCTCTCTCTCTCTCTCTCTCTCCCTAATTCCTCTTCCACCCCGTCGCCCTCTTCGGCCGGCCCGTCGCCCTTGTCAGCCGCCCCGTCGCCCCTTGTCGGCCGCCCCGTCGGCCTCTTCAGTCACCCTTGTCGACCGCCCCGTCGTCCTTGTCGGCCGCCCCGTCGCCCTTGAGCTGATTCCGGTGCCATTGGAAAGGTAACTTCAAGGGCTTCAATTCATCTTTTTACACCGAAGTCAGATTCCAAGCCGAAGATGGTCAAAACAGCCTCCGAAGTGACGCTAGAGGTTCTGTCCCGATACCGCGACCGCGGTGCTTCCCGAGACCGACTTGTTCTTCTCTGTTGCGATAGCGCGGGCGCGGTGGGAGCGACGCGACCGCGGTGATGCCGAATCCGAAGCGGGCCGAAATCTTTTTATCTTGTTTCCTTTTCTATCTTTTGCCTCTTTCCTTATCTATCTCGTGGAGCTTGTTCCTTGGGCTATATAAGGAGGAGCCAGCCTTAGGTTTTTAGTATCTTCTTTCATATAATCCAATCCTTCTCTTTTAGGTTTTTAGTTTAGTTATGGAGAGCTAGTCTCCTTGGGTTTGTTCAAGGGAGAAGCTCTGATGTATGAACTCGTGAGGTTTTGGTAATTGAATTCTATCCTTTGGTTGATATTGATTCTCTTGTGCTTCATCTTATGAATGTTTATTGTTTCTTTAGGAGTCATGAACCTATTGAATTGATTTATGTTCTACTGTTTGATTAGGTTTGGACCGTGGACAAAACTAATCTGTGAAAACAACTTAACCTAGACCTGTTGTCTATGCAACTAGGATTAAGAAGAGAATTGATTGTTTTATCTTACAATTGACTCGTAGCTTGATTGTTTGATATTATATCCTGCATATCCTTGTTCTCTATGCTAATTCTAGGTTAAGCGTCCTTGCCTAGGGTTATAGAATTGCTTGGACCGTGGAATTGCGATTGTTAATGATCAGGATAGGAATTAACCATAGGTGTGAATGAAATCAATGGATAAATCTATGATCGAGGAATTATATCATGAGTGGATCTTTTGAATAAACTTGTCTCTTCATCAATTGTTTCCCCATATTTGCATGTTTGTTTTTTTTGTTTGTTCTTTGTTTCTTAGATTAGTTTAGTTTAGATCTTTCTCTTCAATCCCCCTTTCCTTAGTTGATAATTGTATTAATACTAGAAGCCTTTGTTCTTTTGGGTTCGACCCCTTACTTGCTTACTATACTTAGTTTGTAGTTTGGGTTATTTATCTTTGATCTTGGCACGACGACTTTAGCTGAGTCATCACCATTACTACATTGCCTTTGTAAGGCTTAAAACCTGTCATGACCTTGTCACACAAATATATTAGAACATGTCATTTCCATGGAGTGTAATTGTCACCATTTTATTGTATGACAGTAGGTCATTGTATGACACTAGCTAATTGGGTAGCAATAGCTAATTGTATGACACTATTTAATCGTATGCCAGTAGCTAATTTTGACATCTTTGTAAGACAGTAGTTTATTGTATGATAGTAGCTAATTGTATGACAATATTAAATTGTATGACACTAGTTAATTGTATGACAGTAGTTAATTGTATGACAATATCTAATTGTGATCTCTTTGTACCCTTGTTGTAGGTTATATCAGTTCATGCTACATTCCTCCATGGCAAATATCTAGGATAATTGATGAGCGTTGTAGTTCAAGATGTAAAACAACAACTATATCCTCTTGCCTTTGCTATAGTGGATTCTGAAAATGATAAAGCATGGAACTGGTTTTTCCAGCAACTGCTTATTGTGTTATCACCTTCAGAAGACTTGTTGTTATGTCAGATAGACATTTCAGCATAAAAAATGCAGTAGCAAATGTGTACCAATCAACTAAGCATGTTTGTTGCAAAAGACATTTGAAACAAAACCTGAGCGCAAGATTCCATGATGTTGGTGTTCTAAGCTTGCATGAAAAGGTTGCAGAGGCATACACTAAGGCAGAATTTGAGGGCCACTTTCTGGACATATGCAAAGCAAATCACGAAATGGGGAAATGATAGCAAACATGATGATGAAGATCCACGAGATGTTGAAGAGATGTTGACGGCTCCGATTCAAGGTCCAATGATGAGAAGCCGAGCTAAGAAGATCATTAAAGGGACGTCCATTGCACTCAAGTGTTTATATTCAAGAATGGAGGAGCCCAAGAAGACATAGTGGGTCACTTGCTTGCAAGAAGTTCAACGCGGCAAAACGAATGGTCGGGGACGACCCTTATAAGGTCGTACATGACCCACGGTTGGTCGTGGCCGACCTTGGTGTGGTCGCGGGTGAGGTCATGGGCGACCTTGTCCATGCCTTTCTGCCCAAGTTGTTATCTTCAATCACACTTTCCTTTTCTTGTTTCAACAAACACTTCCCATCTTTGTCATATTTTATTTCTATAGATTGTATTTATTATTATAAGATATTCTTTATATCTTATGATAATAAACTAGGATCTTTATTGCTTTCTAGGGTTTAGAATAAATAGTTGACAATCTCCTTTATTTTTTTTAGCGAGAATTGAAGAGAGCTTGTTGCTTCTCTTCTTCACCACCAAAACCCTTGTTGACATTGTTTGATTTCAGTTTTATGCAAGTGTGCCGGCTTGATTCATTCATTACGTTCGTTGTGCTTGCGTAAGATTGATTGCTTGAGTTCCAAGGCAAGAAGTTCATTAACTCATACTTGGTGCAAGATCTAGATCCAACATTCCGTTCGCTATTGTATGACGTCCAAGGAACCATCCTAGTCGTGTCATACATCAAGTGGTATCACGAGTCAACCGATCTTGAGTTACATTGAGTTAAGTCATATAATTCTCGTTCTTATTTCAAATTTGTGATTTTGGTTCAATCCTCCACTAGATTGCCTTCTAAGTTTTGATTTTTCTTGTAGGAAACACCAAAGACTAGACTTGGGTCCGGTTCCAATGAAACCGGGGTACCGGAGGTTCCGGAACAGAGTAAAAACCGGTCAAAACTGGAACCGTACGGAACCGGGACCGGAACCGTCGGTTTGGTTTAGAGGACGGTTACGGTTACGGTTCCAGTTCCCCTTCCCCCGGAACCAGGGAACTGGCGGTTCCATCTGGTTCAAACGGTCGGTTCGGAACCGCCGGTTCCAAACCTTCCCAAACCGCCGGTTTCTCCTCTTTTCAACAAAAAAAACATAAAATATGCTAAACATATCAAAAAAAATATGTAAATCAAGCACTAAATGTTTATATATAATAATAAAAACCAAATTTATAAATCAAAAGCGATTAAATATACCCAAATTTAACAACAATTATTTTTTAAAATAAAAAATAAAAACAAAATCATTTTTTTAAAATTTTTAGCCGGTCTTGGAAACGGAACCGGGTGGAACCGGCATCAGAACCGACCGGAACCGGAAAACCGGCCAGGGATCGGTTCCGGTTCCGGTTCCACGAAATTTCGAACCGGGAACCGGTAGTTCAGGAACCGGACCCATGTCTACAAAGATACGACCCTGCTTGACCTACGTTGCGATGCAAGCAATTGAATTGTGCCTACAGTCCGAGCCAAGCCGTGTCCTATAGTGATCTATTGCTTGAAATTTCGAAACCCTAGGCAGCCCACCAAATAGGATTCGACAAACATAGAGATACTTGTTTGATTGATTGGATATAAGTCAAGTTAAACCGATCCATTGCATATTGTTTGCTTTAGAAAGTTCCACATAGTAGAGGTTGATTATGTCTTACATGATTATGTTTTACTTCATGGCTACAAAGGTTGAAACTTGCTTCATGTCTTGTTCTTACTTCTAAGCTCATAGTAGTTTCATTGGTAGCATAAATCACTTATTCATCAAGGCTAGTAGCCGAGATTCATATTGCTTGCATCTCTTTGTTTTGCATCAACACAAGTTAGTAACTTGTGTATAAACACAAAAAAAAAGAGAACATGATCTACGTACCCTACTAGTAGAGCACTTTCACTAAAAAGAAATTATGTTACATTGTTGCATTTTGATTCCTTTTGTTTAGGCTTGTAGTTTGCATATCATAATAGCATAGTTACTTTGAAGGAATTCGATTCTCTTGCCTTTCGGTTGTCTTACTTGAAATCTCTTTGCCTTTTCTCACCGTAGTTGACAACTTGCATAGTTACCTATTGAACTAAAGTCTCAATTGTGACTGAGCAATAACAAGTTTTGACTTGATAAGGTGTAGCTTTAAGTAGCGAACTCGTTGAACACCTTATTTGCTTGGTGTTGTCTTTCTTCTTCAAGATGTCGGATAGTGAAGGAACCAAGAAGTCCACTTCGGACTCAAGTGAGGACAAGAATCCGTCCACCCACATTACTAGGATATTTGATGAAAGCTTAACGTTGAAGTACCCACGCATTACAGAGGTAGTGATGGAGGTAGCCAAATCCGGAATTTGACTCCATAAATTCAAGGATTGGAGAGATGAATGACCAAATGACCACATTGACTGACATGATGATGGGAATCCAAGCAACACTACGAACGATGGCGGGTGCTAGTGCTTCTAAAGAGTCCTCGACCGAGTTGGATGGCCACATCAACCCCACTTTCCAATTGAAGACGAGTGAAGTTCCTATTAACTCTTCATCAATTCCTTTTTCTACTAGCTCTTCTTTTGTGCCCATGTCTTCGTTGCCTATACCGCCTTACTCCACACCTATTTCATCAAACAAAGGCAAAAAGTTAGCGGAGGGTTATGAAGGTGTGAGCAATACTAGCTCAAAGTTGCAACTGGGCTCAACACCTAATATATTAATTAAATATATAAGATTCTGATGAGGGTGGTTCTGATGAAAACACTTCTTACGATATAAAATATAAATAGATAACAACTGTTAGATTCTTTGAATCTACGGTTGAGATTGATCTAGAAAGCTAGATGTGAGAATTTGGTTTTAAAATGGGAATGTGGCAATTTTGCAATTATATTCAAATTGATTGGAAAAATCGTCTTTGGAGGTAAAAACATAAGGAGACCGGACATTTCCACCGAATTGCAATATCAAAAGATCGGCGATGGGGCTCAGCGGCTCTAGGGAGCGTGAAGGTGGAGATGATGCCGAAATTGAACCTATGAATGGAGAGCTCGACGGCGAGATCGGAGGTCCAAAGGAAGTTGGAGACTATGAAGGTATGGTTGGGGTGAAGGGATCGGAGGATGGATCGGGCGGGGTGGAGGAGCGAGTTGCAGGCGAGGAGGAAGCGGCTTCGGAGCTCCGGGGAGGGGAGGGAGTCGAGGGATTCTAGGGATGCGGATCCAAGATCCGGATGGGAGGGGGGAGGGAGGAGGCTTATGTGGATATGGATGGGTTGGGCGGAGAAGAGGGATTGGGATCGGACGGGGGAGGATGGGGTTAGGAGGACGGTAACGATGAGGCCATGATTCACCCTATTTTGTATGTGTTAACTCTTGTATTTTAGAGTGTTATTGAGAGTGTTTAGGTTAGATTCGAGCGATATTTTAATACGAAGACCGAAGACACAAGATGTGAAGAATCAACAGTTTTTACAGCTAAATTGAAGAGAAGTTCACCACTGCCCATATTCCGCAGGCGTGGTGCCTATGCCGCATTTTGCGGTGAAGGAAGGCGATGATGAACAACTCCCATGAAGGCCGCGGTCGCGCCGTCACGCCTGCAACCGAGGTAGAAGCCGACATATCCATCCCAAAGATAGACCCGCCGCAGGCGCGGTGGGTGCACCCCGGTCACAATGATGTCGAGTTCCGAAGCGGACGAAATCTTTTATATCTTGTTTCTTGTTTCCTAGGTTGCTCTACACTTTTTAGAGCTTGAGTGATATATTTTGTTGTGAGGTGTGTGTTTGAGCTTCATTATTTTATGCTCATGATTTCTCTATCTCTTTGGATTTGGGTTGAGAGTTGAGTGTATTTCCTTATCTATTTCGGGGAGCCTGTTCCTTGAGCTATATAAGAAGGAGCCTTCCTTAGGTTTTAGGAATCCAATTCATATCAAATAAAACTCTTTGCTTTCTTTTGTAATGTAGAACTAATCTCCCCTGGAGTTTATTCAATCAAGGAATATTATGAAGTTGTGAAATTCTGATAACTTCTTTAATTCTAAGTCTTTATTGATACTCTTGTGCTTCATCCCATGATCTTTGTTTGATTATATGAGCCTGATTAACTTGTCTAATTGACTTAGATCTATTCTTTGAATTATGATTGGTTGTTGTCTATGCATCTTTCCTGTTCTCGAAACAACTCTATTCTATGACCGTAGACTAGATTAGGGAAGAGTACTCAATGGTTGTTTTATGCATGAAACTCATAGTTTGATTGCATGATTCAATTTCCTATTATCCTTGTGTGTAATGCATGATTTGAATTAAGCGTCCTTGTTCATATCATAGTTTTGTTGGGAACTTGGACTGGCAAATAATTAAGATAAGGATAGGAATTGACCTAGGCATATAAAGAAGTGGATGAATTGATGATCAATGGATGAATACAGTGGAATTGATTGAATCAACTCTGCTTGTTAAAATTGATTGAAACCTCCTTCAAAATCCCTACTTTGTTTGATTTGCATGAAACGGACTAAAATCTAATAAAGAAGCTTCTTGCTTGCTATATTGTGTTTGCATTGTTTGGGTTATTATCTTTGATTTTGGCACAAAGACTTTAGCCGAGTCAAATTTTGGCGCCGTTGTCGGGGAATCCTTTTTTGATTGATTTTTGTTCGTCTCTCGTTTCTATGCCAGAACCGCGCCCGCAGCCCCCTCGGCGCGTCCGCGCTTTGAGGCCAGAAACACCCTTTGGGTTCGGACCTGTATTATGGTCCATACCCGGTCTACTATTACTTCTTATGTTCGCTTTGATCCAAAAATTAACAGGACTCTTCGGAAGATAAGGAGTGCTCCCAGAGCTTCTGCATCCTACAATCTTCTAGACCCTCTCCCTCTCTTTGATTCTGAACTGGAAGAACTCATGGCGGATTAAACTATTCGCCAACTCACCACACCCAATCTTCAACAACAGCAGTTGGCTGTTCAGTTCCCCGATCTTGGGGAGGGCGTGAAGTTTGAGCCCAAGTACGGGCTCATCCACCACTTACCCACCTTCCACAGGTTGAGTGGTGAAGATCCGAACAAGCATCTGACGGAGTTTCATGCCGTGTGTGTGAGCATGAAGCCAACCGACGTTACGGAGGATCAAATAAAGCTTCGAGCTTTCCCTTTCTCGTTACCCGACTCCTCTAAAGAATGGCTCATTTATTTGGTACCGGGCTCGATCACTACTTGGGCCGAGATGAAAAAGGATTTTCTAGAGACATACTTCCTTGCTTCCAAACAAACATCTATCAAGAAGCAGCTCAGCAGTTTGGAGCTAGGGGAGGAAAAAAATCTCTATGACTATTATGAGCGCTACAAGAGGCTCATCGCTAGTTGTCCCTACCATGGCTATTTTTCCAAGGACCTCATATTCTATATTATTGAGGGACTCTGGGGCGTTTACAAACGTCTTGTGAAGGCATCTTGCGGAGGCAATTACAAGAACTTGACTCCCGCACAAGCGTTTGAAAAGATTGACATTCTTGATGAGCAAGCTCGCAATCAACGAGCACGGACTAATGTGAGGTCCATCAATGTGGTGAATGAGTCCCTGAATGCTGAAGTAAGGGAGCTCAAAGATCTTATGAAGCAACTGCTAGTAAAAAAAGGGTGCGTAACAATTCAATCTTGTGGCCTATGTTGTGATGCAAGCCACCACACCGACCAGTGCCCAACAATCCAAGAGCCCAAGGCATCGATGAATGTTGTCGGGAATTATGGTGCGCCCCGCCCCCGGAATGATACTTCCTCTAACACCTACAATCCGGGGTGGGCGAACCATCCGAAATTTCGGTGGAACAACCAACAGTAGCAGGATCCACCACCACAACAACAACAGTTCACCCCTTAGGGCCAGCAACAACAATTCCGATCTAATAATTATGCCCCGAGTTAGCCTGCACCGTCTCAGAATGATTCCATCAATGCCCTTATTAAGGAGAATCAAGAGACGAGAGCTGTTGTAAAGAACCTAGAGACTAAGCTTAGCCAGCTCGCCACCATGATCAATAGGCTCGAGTCTGAGGACTCCGGGAAACTCCCTTCTCAACGTCTCAATCATAAAGAGAATGTGAGTACCATGCAATTGAGGAGTGGTAGAACCATTGCGAGTCGAGAGAAGCTTCTGGCGCAATTCCGCACCCGCGTTCTCCCAGCCGAACCCGCGGCGACCACACAGAACTTGAGGAGCAGGTCTTTGTCGAGAATCCATGCCAGCGCTAACCCCACTGTGCTCGCGGAAACTCGACTCCGGAGCCAGCCACAGATGAAGTGCCGCGCCCGCGGAGGCCCGGCCGCGCCCGCGGAAATCGGGCAGAAGTGGACTTCGAGGTGTTGCTTGATTACGCCTTCAAGAACTACCAACCTCGACCGCGCCCGCGCTTCCCTGACCGCGCCCGTGGTACCACTCCCGAGGAGGATGGCAGGTATATTGCACCGAAGCTACCACCTCTCAGCTCTCTCAAGCCTTCTCCTCCTTTCCCGGAAGCACTTCAAGATACGAGGAAGCCGGCACATGACAAGGAACTGTTTGAGACCTTCGCCAATTGCCAGGTAAATGTTCCTATTCTTAATCTCATTCAAGGTATCCCTCGGTTTGCTAAATTCATGAAAGATCTTTGCACTATTAAAAGAAAACAAAGGTCCAAACCTAAGATTGAAAAAAAAGCTCTAGTTGAAAAAACTAAGGATAGCAACACCGAGTCGGTTAATTCACTTCTCTAGAAACAATTGCCTAAAAAAATGTGGAGATCCGGGAAGATTCACCGTCCCTACCCCTATAGGAGAAACTAAAATTGAGCATGCCATGCTAGATTTAGGTGCATCCATCATTGTCCTTCCCACTTGCATATATGAGAAGTTAGGCCTAGGTCCTTTGAAAAACACTGATACTTTTATTGAATTTGTTGACCACTCTATCGTGGACCCAAAAGGGTTAGTGCAGGATGTTTTAGTACAGGTCGGTGGTTTGATTTTCCTTACAGATTTCTATGTGATAGAGATTGGTGAAGGGTGCTACGACCCGGTTCTCTTACTTGGTCGCCCATTCATGAAAACCGCCAGGACGGTTATAGATGTTGCCACCTGTTTGCTTTCCATATCTCACGGTGGCAACGAGGCCCGATTCCACATCGATGAGGACCCATATTGATCGTATCCTCATCGAGCCAACGACGTTAAACAAAAGCGCTGCTTGGGAGGCAGTCCAAGGATTAGATAGACTGTTTTTCCCTTTCTTAGCTTAGGTTTTTAATTCTTTTTTCGAGCTAACCTGCAGGTACTAGGTCCGAAAAGACATCCTGGTACGAAACCGCGCCCACACCACTCTGGTCGTGCTAGCGGTGGACCGCCAGTGATGCCCCGACGAACAGGTACTAGCCCGTGCCCGCGGCAACCATACTGCATCTCGGGTTTTTCTCGCTTTTTAAATAAATAAAAAAAGAGAAAAAAAAACAAAAAAAAGAGGACGTTTTGGTCCCATTCTATCCTCTATCTTCCATCTTTCTATATCATTCTCTCTAATCTTCTATCTTTTCACCCTTTCTATATATTCTTTCCATTCACTTTTAGAGTTCCATTCTTTTGGCTATGTGTAAAAGCCTAAGTATGGGGGAGCTTTGTTCCCCTGAGAGTTCTCTTCTCCACAGCTCGAGTTTAAGTACTTGTCCATCCTCCAAGAAACGAGCCAAGATACGACGGATGTTTACACATCACATAGTTCGAGACGAAGTCACGAGCTCGTCCCTGCATAAGTATCGCGCTTGTGCTCCATCAGCCGCGCCCGCGGTGGTCCATCTGACGCTGACTTTTTGCTCTCTGCCGTGTTTCCGCGCCCGCGCCGCCCATAACGCGCCCGCGGTATGCCATCAGAACGGTAATCCGAAGTCTTTTCTTCCATTCTTTCTTAACCTTTGAAGAGTTCTTCCATTTCACCCCTCTTCTTCGTATGTGAGTCTTCTGATATAGTTTCTTCCTTGTTTCTATCCTTTCTCTTTGCATAATACAAGAAGAAAGAAAAAGAAAAGGATAGAATAAAAAGCCATAAAGATTGAAAAAAGACATGTAAATCCTAGGATGAGTCGAAAACCCGAAAGGGCGGCTCAACCAAAAAACAGGTAACCCGGACCAGCATTAGGCTGGGGTAATATGAGGGTTTATGAGAGTTGTGAGTATGTGAGCACACCCTTGAGAAAAATGAAAAGAGCGGTTAGGTGAAGACCCGAAAGGGCGCCTAAGCAGAATTGAGCGGGTAAATTCGAGTGTTTTAGGATCATTCTTGCTTGAGGATTTTGGGGCTTACATGTTAGATTTGGGTAGATCCTAGGTTGCTCTACACTTTTTAGAGCTTGAGTGATATATCTTGTTGTGAGGTGTGTGTTTGAGCTTCATTATTTTATGCTCATGATTTCTCTATCTCTTTGGATTTGGGTTGAGAGTTGAGTGTTTTTCCTTATCTATCTCGGGGAGCCTGTTCCTTGAGCTATATAAGGAGGAGTCTGCCTTAGGTTTTAGGAATCCAATTCATATCAAATAAAACTCTTTGCTTTCTTTTGTAATGGAGAACTAATCTCCCCTGGATTTTATTCAATCAAGGAAGCTTTATTATGAAGGTGTGAAATTCTGATAACTTCTTTATCCCTAGGTCTTCATTGATACTCTTGTGCTTCATCCCATGATCTTTGTTTGATTATATGAGCCTAATCAACTTGTCTAATTGACTTAGATCTATTGTTTGAATTAGGATTGGTTGTTGTCTATGCATCTTTCTTATTCTCTAAACAACTCTATTCTAGGACCGTTGACTAGATTAGGGAAGAGTATTCAATGCTTGTTTTATGCATGAAAATCGTAGCTTGATTGCATGATTCAATTTCCTATATATTATCCTTGTGTGTATTGCATGATTTGAATTAAGCGTGCTTGTTCATATCATAGTTTTGCTAGGACCGTGGACTAGTGAATAATTAAGATAAAGATTGGAATTGACCTAGGCATATAAAGAAGTGGATGAATTGATGATCAACGGATTAATAAGGTGGAATTGATTGAATGAACTTTGCTTGTTAAAATTGATTGAAACCTCCTTCAAAATCCCCCCTTTGTTTGATTTGCATGATTGCATGATTAAAATTGATTGAAATCTAATTAAGAAACTGATTCTCTTGGGTTCGACCCCTTACTTGCTTACTATACTGTGTTTGTATTGTTTGGGTTATTGTCTTTGATTTTGGCACAACGACTTTACCCGAGTCGGGCCACGTTGGGCGAGGAGGAGGGAGAGAGATGACATGGGGATCACGTGGATTTGGGAGGGGATGGGGATGGGCACGGCGTGGAAAGGTGGAGGCGGAGAAGAAGCCATTGATGGCTGCCGAAGGTGAGAACAGAGTGTTGGATTTCAGAATGAAGAAGATGGTGATGATGTGGAACAAGAGTGTTTTACCAATGGTTGTTACAACTACTTAACTCTCTAGCTTAAACTAGAAAAATTTGGTCACTGTGCAATAGCAAGGTGGGATGTACAATAATTAATCAACATTAAATTTATCAACTAAGTGATTCGGCCTATTTTGTATGGGTTTACTCTTGTATTTTAGGGCTATATTGAGTGTGTTTAGGTTAGAGTTTGTGCGTAATTGTAATATCTAGGCCGAAGACACAAGAATTCAAGAATCAAGAGTTTTAAGGCGTTTTGAGCTGTCTGCGCGACACCACTTGCTTGAGAAGGCTATATCTTGAGCTACAGTAATCGGATTGAGCTGATTCTGGTGCCATTGGAAAGCTAACTTCAAGGGATTCAATTCATCTTTTTACACCGAAGTCAGATTTCAAACCGAAGATGGTCAAAACAGCCTCCGAAGTGACACCAGTGATTCTGTCGAGATTCCGCGACCGCGGATTATCCACCGCGACCGCGGTGGCTGCCGAGACGAGAAGTTCTTCTCTGTTGTAAAAGCGCGGGCGCGGCCATGGAGACGCGACCGCGGAGATGCCGGATCCGAGCGGGCCGAAATCTTTCTATCTTGTTTCCTTTTCTATCTTTTGCCTCCTTCCTTATCTATCTCGTGGAGCTTGTTCCTTGGGCTATATAAGGAGGAGCCAACCTTAGGTTTTTAGTATCTTCTATCTTCTTTCTCATAATTCAATTCTTTAGCTTTAGTTTTAGTTTAGTTCTGGAGAGCTAGTCTCCTTGGGTTTCTTCAAGGGAGAAGCTCTGATGTATGAACTCGTGAGGTTTTGGTAATTGATTTCTATCCTTTGGTTGATATTGATACGCTTGTGCTTCATCCCATGATTTATGTTTGATTTTATGAGTCTGGCCAACTTGTTTGATTGACTTAGATCTATCGTTTGATTTAGGATTGGTTGTTGTCTATGCATCTTTCCTATTTCTCGAAACAACTCTATTCTAGGACCGTGGACTAGTTTAGGGAAGAGTATTCAATGGTTTAATTGTGCATGAGACTCGTAGCTTGATTGCATGATTTGATTTCCTAATATCCTTGTTCTCTATGCTAATTCTAGGTTAAGCGTCCTTGCCTAGGGTTATAGAATTGCTTGGACCGTGGACTTGCGATTGTTAATGATCAGGATAGGAATTAACCATAGGTGTGAATGAAATCAATGGATGAATCTATGATCGAGTGATTATTTCATGAGTGAATCTTTTGAATGAACCTACCTCTTATCTATTTATCTATTTGTTTGTTATTTGTTTCCTAGGTTAGTTTAGATATCTCTTTGATTTCCCCCCATATCTTTAGTTGATAGATTTATTAATACTAGAAGCCGTTAGTTCTCTTGGGTTCGACCCCTTACTTGCTTACTATACTTAGTTTGTTTGTTTGGGTTATTTATCTTTGATCTTGGCACGACGACTTTAGCCGAGTCAAATTTTGGCGCCGCTGCCGGGGATCGAACCCGGGTCACCCGCGTGACAGGCGGGAATACTTACCACTGTACTAGTTTGTAGTTTGGGATTTATTTTTTATAAGGGAACAACGACTTTGCCCGAGTCAAATTTTGGCGCCGTTGCCGGGGAGCTTAGGTTTCTTTCTAGTATTGATATTTATATTGACTATATAAAAAAAAAATCGGGCTAACATGCAGGTACTAGGTTCGAAAGAACGTTCTGTGCTTGAACCGTGCCCGCGGGTGCGCAACCGCGGTCGCGTTTTGAATACAGAAATTCCCGACGTACAGGTACTAGACACCGCGGTCGAGGTCCACAAACCACGCCCGCGGTGATGATGTAGTTGGTTCCAAAAAAAAAAAATTACCACGCCCGCGCCTCGGGTACCGCGCCCGCGGTGAGGCCGGGTTTGGCAAAAAAAAATCGGAAAAAAAAAAAGTTTCGGGTATTTATCTTCTGTTTTCCATATATCTTTACCATCCATCTATCTTTCCATATATCTTCTATCTTTACCATTCTCTATATCTTTCCATCTATCTTTTCACCCTTCTATATTTTCTTTCCATCCACCTTTGTAATTCTATTCTTATGGCTATGTGTAAAAGCCTAAGTATGGGGGAGCTTTGTTTCCCCGAGAGTTCTCTTCTCCACAGCTCGAGTTCAAGTATTTGTCTATCTTCCAAGAGACGAGCCAAGATACGAAGGTTCCTTGCACATCATCCGGTTCGAGCGGAAGTCAAGAGCTCAAGTCTGCACCAAAGCCGCGACCGGCCACACTGCCCGCGCCCGCGGTTTCCTCCCAGACGTTGACGTTTTCTCTCGGTGTTGATTCCGCGACCGCGGCCTGATCACCCGCGCCCGCGGTTAGCCTGTAGGAACGGTATTCCGAAGTCTTTTCTTTCATTCTTCTACCACCTATGAAGAGTTCTTCCATTCCACCTCTCTTCATCGTTTGTGAGTCTTCTGATATACCTTTCTCCTTACTTCTATCATTTCTCTTTGCTTCATTGAGGACAATGAAGGATTTAAGTATGGGGGAGGGAGTACTCGCACTCGCTTATCTTAGTTAGTGTAGTTAGCTATTTGCTTCAGATTTTTAATTTTCTTCTTTTCATGGAGCACTTGCACCATATTTTTTGCATAATAAAGAGAAAGAAAGAAAAAGAAAAAGATAGAAAAAGCCATAAATATTGAAAAAAGGCATATTAAATCCTAGGATGAGTCGAAAACCCGAAAGGGCGGCTCAGGTAATAAGCAGGTAACCCGGATCAGCATTAGGCTGGGGTAATATGAGGTTTATGAGTGTTGTGAGTATTTGTGAGCACACCCTTGAGAAAAATGAAAAGAGCGGTTAGGTGAAAACCCGAAAGGGCGCCTAAGCAGAATTGAGCGGTAAAATTCGAGTGTTTAGGATCATTCTTGCTTGGGGACTTTGGGGCTTACATTGTTAGATTTGGGTAGATCCTAGGTTGCTCTACACTTTTTAGAGCTTGAGTGTTATATCATGTTGTGAGGTGTGTGTTTGAGCTTTATTGTTTTATGCTCATGATTTCTCTATATTTTTGGGTTCGGGTTGTGAGTTAAGTGTTTTTATCTTCCCTTGTATTTCCTGAGATCTTAGATGTGCTGTCTTGTTATATTTGTTTTGAGCTTACTCGAGGACGAGCAAGATGTAAGTATGGGGGAATTTGATTCGGCCTATTTTGTATGGGTTTACTCTTGTATTTTAGGGCTATATTGAGTGTGTTTAGGTTAGAGTTTGTGCGTAATTGTAATATCTAGGCTGAAGACACAAGAATTCAAGAATCAAGAGTTTTAAGGCGTTTTGAGCTGTCTGCGCGACATCACTTGCTTGCGAAGGCTATATCTTCAGCTACAGTGATCAGATTGAGCTGATTCTGGTTCCATTGGAAAGCTAACTTCAAGGGCTTCAGTTCATCTTTTTACACCGAAGTCAGATTTCAAACCGAAGATGGTCAAAACAGCCTCCGAAGTGACACCAGTGATTCTGTCGAGATTCCGCGACCGCGGATTGTCCACCGCGACCGCGGTGGCTGCCGAGACGAGAAGTTCTTCTCTGTTGTAAAAGCGCGGGCGCGGCCATGGAGACGCGACAACGGAGATGCCGGATCCGAGCGGGCCGAAATCTTTCTATCTTGTTTCCTTTTCTATTTTTTGCCTCCTTCCTTATCTATCTCGTGGAGCTTGTTCCTTGGGCTATATAAGGAGGAGCCAGCCTTAGGTTTTTAGTATCTTCTATCTTCTTTCTCATAATTCAATTCTTTAGCTTTAGTTTAGTTTTGGAGAGCTAGTCTCCTTGGGTTTCTTCAAGGGAGAAGCTCTGATGTATGAACTCGTGAGGTTTTGGTAATTGATTTCTATCCTTTGGTTGATATTGATACTCTTGTGCTTCATCCCATGATTTATGTTTGATTTTATGAGTTTGGCCAACTTGTTTGATTGACTTAGATCTATCGTTTGATTTAGGATTGGTTGTTGTCTATGCATCTTTCCTATTTCTCGAAACAACTCTATTCTAGGACCGTGGACTAGTTTAGGGAAGAGTATTCAATGGTTTAATTGTGCATGAGACTCGTAGCTTGATTGCATGATTTGATTTCCTAATATCCTTGTTCTCTATGCTAATTCTAGGTTAAGCGTCCTTGCCTAGGGTTATAGAATTGCTTGGACCGTGGACTTGCGATTGTTAATGATCATGATAGGAATTAACCATATGTGTGAATGAAATCAATGGATGAATCTATGATCGAGTGATTATTTCATGAGTGAATCTTTTGAATGAACCTACCTCTTATCTATTTATCTATTTGTTTGCTATTTGTTTCCTAGGTTAGTTTAGATATCTCTTTGATTTCCCCCCATATCTTTAGTTGATAGATTTATTAATACTAGAAGCCGTTAGTTCTCTTGGGTTCGACCCCTTACTTGCTTACTATACTTAGTTTGTTTGTTTGGGTTATTTATCTTTGATCTTGGCACGACGACTTTAGCCGAGTCACTAAGATGTGAACATTTATAAACACTTTGTTCCATAGAAGTTGTGGAATGTGTTCTCCACTTAAATTGGAAAATTGCAAGCCTGTAACCATTAGATGGTGATAGTTTAGTAGAATGGATGACATCAGTCCAGGTGAAATGATGATTTTAGTGGAGGCATTATGAAAGTAGAAAACCCTTCTTTTTGTTAAATGAATATGTTGTTTTTTGCTTTGGATGGTAGTATGAAGAGAGATAAGGATAATGAGAGAAAGGAAGACGGTTTTTTATGTCCGTTTTCTTATTCATGCTTTTTCCTTGAATGTTCATTTATTTGATGTCATCATTCACCTATTTGATGTCGATGTTCACATCTTAATACCGATGGTATATGAATGCAGAAATGGTTTTTTATGTTCATTTTCTTGTTCACGTTTTTTTCTTTGGATGTTCACATATCTGATGTTGACATTCGCATATTTCATGTTGACGTTCACATCTTAGTAAAAGATGGTATATGAATATAGAAATGTTTTAATGTTCGTTTTCCTGTTCACATATTTCTTTGGATGTTCACACATTTGATGTCGGCGTTCACAAATTTCATGTTGACGTTCACATCTTAGTAAAAGATGGTATATGAATGTAGAAACGTTTTTTATGTTCGTTTTCTTGTTCATGTTTTTCTTTGGATGTTCACATCTTTCATGTTGACGTTCACATCTTAGTAAAAGATGGTATATGAATGTAGAGACGTTTTTTATGTTTGTTTTCTTGTTCACGTTTTTCTTTGGATGTTCACATATTTCATGTCGGCGTTCACATCTTAGTAAAAGATGGTATATGAATGTAGAAGCGTTTTTTATGTTCATTTTCTTGTTCACGTTTTTCTTTGGATGTTCACATATTTCATGTCGGCGTTCACATCTTAGCAAAATATGACATATGAATGAAGAAACAGTTTTTTATGCTCTCAAAATAACACAATCTTAACTCAAATAAAAAAGAGTTGACCCATAGAATTACAAGTATCGTAAACAAGAAGATCCAAAAACTTTAATAAAATCATAAAGAAGAAAAACAACTATAAAATCAAACTCCAAGGCATGTTCGAACATTGTGGTTGGTGAGTTGTTTGCATTTTCCACAACGCCTTATTTGGTTGTTCATATATTTTATGAGAATGTTCACATATTTCATGGTAAAAACAAAAAGCTTGGAACAAAAAGACATTTTAGTATGATGTTCGCATATTTGAGTATCATGTTCACGTATTTTAGATGTACGTTCACATATGAAGTAGTTGTGTTCACATATTTGAGTATCATGTTCAGGTATTTTAGAAGCACGTTCACATTTGAAGTAGTTGTGTTCACATATTTGAGTATCATGTTCAGGTATTTTAGACGTACGTTCACATATGAAGTAGTTGTGTTCACGTATTTAAGTATCA
Source organism: Polygonum maritimum (assembly GCA_963924305.1). NCBI lineage: Eukaryota > Viridiplantae > Streptophyta > Magnoliopsida > Caryophyllales > Polygonaceae > Polygonum > Polygonum maritimum. The sequence continues at coordinate 11,941,437 of OZ002735.1, read as the reverse complement.
TGTTCACGTATTTTAGATGTATGTTCATATATGTTAGTATAATGTTCACGTATTTAAGTATCATGTCCATGTATTTGAGTATCATGTTTGGATGTATGTTCACATATAAAGTAGTTGCGTTCACATATTTGAGTATCATGTTTGGATTTATGTTCACATATAAAGTAGTTGCGTTCACGTATTTGAGTATCATGTTCACGTATTTTAGATGTAAGTTCACATATGAAATACTTGTGTTCACGTATTTGGGTTTCATGTTCACGTATTTGTCTTTATGGGCACTAAGAGTAGGCCTAACACCATCACAAACCTCAACATCATACAAACTTTCCTCATTACTCCTTTCCAAATCCTCATCAATCTTCCCAAGCCAAAGATCAGGCTCCGATTTATGGCCTAGAACAGCCCAGCTATTGCCCACATTCATCACATACACATCCTCCCCTTTCATCACCATCACAAGCACACACAAACCCATCAAAGACAACTCAAGATTTACCACAAGCTTCTTATATGCAATATCAAAATAGGCCTCTTCCGTCTTGGCTAGAGCCTGAGAAAGAGCCTTCAAAACCTCCACATGATTGATCGAACCATCTAATCCATTTCGGTTCAATTGCCCCTTCAACCTCCGATCTAGCTCGATCCTCTCGCGATCGAACTCTTACTTCCATCTCCTCACCGCCCCTTTATACTTGTTGCTCTTCGAACTTCTACCCCCTTTTCTCCTCGAATTCGATTCCATAATAACAGAAGGGTAGATTTCCTTCTCGAAATACTGCGGAGTATTCGAACAGTCTGTTTCGGAGCTCCAATGACTGCAATCGGAGGAAGTGTTGCTCCAGGAAGAGGAATTAAACGATTGAGACTCAAGATTCTCATCCTAGAGCAGGCCTTTGAGCTCCTTAAGAACAAACGAATACAAGTTGGATAGTAGAAAATCAGTTGCATCAGGTCCTACTCATCCCTTAAAGTCTCGTTTTTGTTTTTCTGGGAAGAATCTCCATTGATGCCCTTTGCAGCTCCAACCTTTCAAAGATCTACACTAAATTCTGACCCCTACCCCCTTGAATTCGAATATGAGAATTCGGAGCCCAAATCTAGATTTTTAATGGAACGAAAATTTAAAATCGAAAGAGGATGATGGAATTATGAACCTGTAGATGAAGACTTGGGAAGAGATCGAACGTGGGATGAAATAGAAGAGCTATAGATTGAAGATCTACACTCAAATTTCAATTGAAATCCCCAAAAGCTTCTTCTTCAGAACGCAGAGAAGAAGATGAGAATAAACATAATGTGTAAAATGATCAAACTGCCCCCACATCTTTAAAAAATAAAAGGAGAAGATCTTGTAATCCCGACCGTCCATTTAAACAATCTAACGGTTGCAGTAGAAGATTTAACAAAAATATAATTATTGTTAGGTATAGGTACACCAATAAAGTATATCACGTATGATATATTACTTAGCTAAATTTGTTAAGATGATATATTATATATTTATAGTGTATATAAAATTAACATAATTTTATTGCAATATACTTTACAGTGCCGCATGATATATTAACATGCTATATAAATTTCACATAGCCGTCCATATTGTCAAAATTAACATGATAAACATACATTAACATGATTTTACGAAAAGCATACATTAACATACTATATTTATTATATAATGAACTGTTAAAGATATATATCTTACTTTATACAAAAAAAACTTATATTGTATAGGAACATAAATTTTTCAATTCAATAGAGCACATAAAAATTTATATATATAAATATAATATATATCCATACAATGTTATATTAACATGCTTGTACCAGCTGTAGCCTGTAGGTAATATATAAAATTTATTAGTACTATACATGTGTATGCTGTTAAATAGATCTTATCATATTTGTTTATGTCAAAAGATTTATATGGTATAAAAAGATAAATTTTTCAATTCAATAGAGGATAAAAGAATTTAGATATAATATATTATTTTAATAAAAGGGTGATGTGATGCAATATAATGGTGAAATTTGCTTCCGCTTTAGTATATAGTAACTAGTATCAATCCCCGTGCCTTGAAGACACGATTTGATTTAACTAAAAACTTACTTCAATTTAATATAATGTTATTCAAAAGAATAGTTTGATATAAAATCTTGTATTATTTTATATAATTTGCTTCATTTGAGATTTATTTTAATGATATATTATTTATGGTATGATATATTCTTTTAGTCGAACAAAGGTTTGTAGTGTTATAATTTTGTCATATAAAGACTGAATACTTGTTTTTATCAATAAGTTTCTTTATTTTTGTAATTAACATATTTGTATCGTATTTACTTTGGGGAAAATCAAATAAAAAACATACATATATAATTTATTTATATGGACAATCTACAATAAAAACTTAGCAAATATCATATAAGTCAATTAATGGTTAACAAATCAAATTGATTTGATAAAATGGTTAAAAGGTTGGATTTGTTGGAAATTAAGTTTTTTTTATTAAAATAATCTACTTGGATAAATTATTTATATATTAGACAAATTTCTTTTTAATCAGGCTAGATATGCATACTATTCCTAATTAGATTTGGATACCCACGTAAGTTAGGCTTTTTTTTTTTGTATAAATTATTCATATATTAGATAGATTTCTTTGTAAATTTTGCATGATATGCGTACTACTCCTAATTAGATTTGGATATAAATATTCTATAACATACATATAAGAAGTAGATTTGGCTAGTTATCCATACGTAGTAGTTTATTTTATTTTTTATAATTAATTAAAATGGGATTTGATAGATAAGAAGATATCTAATGTGGGATCTACAATAAAATTTCAACCAATCAAATAAATTGAATTGTTTTATTAAAAATGAGTGATGCGGTCCAATGAGAATGTGACATGGAGTCGCAAATGTGCAATTCGACTTTTGTAGAGAATTGCAAGATTACAAATATCGTAGGAGAAAATCACGGGAGAATCTTTCAAATTAGTTATAGAATGATATTTTCTGTTGATAGTCTTTCTCAATAGTATCTTCCAATACAATAGTTCTATATTAACTATCCTACAATGACCCTTTAATCTCACCAGTAATTTATTCTGATCTAAGGCTCTATATTTATCCACTGTGTAGCAATCTCATACTTGTTTTATAAGAACTCATTACCTCTAAATATGTATATAAATTAATGTGTAAAAGAGATTTAAGTAATGATAAATCAAATGTGAAGAGAATATGATGGAGAGACGATTTTGCATAATAATATGTTTTTCGGTCAGTAGAGATAAAAAAATCTGACCTTGTATGGATTTTGGGAACAAAACCTTAGCCACGTACGTAGAATTATGCAAGTGTTTCCCCACTGCCTCCGTGATAATGAAGGAAAATGACACAACAATGGGTGGCCTTGAATCTGCCTTGTGGCCGGCCTGTTTCTTTACAATGTTGTTGCTGTTGTTTCATCTGTCATAACATATGATATATATATATATATGTGGCCGGTAAAGTGTGTACGCAGATTGACAATAACATGCGGAAGCTAGTTTTTTTTTTTTTTGATAAACATGCGGATGCTAGATAAGCGAATATATGTTGTACTTTACAAATGTAGTAATAGCATTTAAAAAAAACGTTATTTGAATTTGGAAAGGAGAAATTCAAAGGTTGAATCATGGATTACGTCACGAAAACTACTAGTGTTATCTCATGGAATACGTCACGAGTCACGACATACGTGGGATAACCCTGGTAGTATATATACGTACACCAGCCATTCACTTGAAGTCATCAAAACTAAACACAATCCACAACAATTAAACAACAGAGGTAGAAGATAGAAGTAAGCTAGGTTTAATTGGAAAGGGAAGCTCAGCGGTGGAAGAGCAGCAGCCAAGAGCGGCAGTGGGATGGGCAGCCAGAGATCCTTCTGGACACCTCTCCCCCTTCACCTTCTCCAGAAGGTGCTTTTTTTTAATACTATAATTTAATTATGCTCTTATATACATAATTAATTACTTAGCTCGGTATTGTACATACGTAATTGCAGGGCAACGGGAGACCTAGACGTGGCATTCAAAGTACTCTTTTGTGGCATTTGCCATTCGGATCTTCACTACATCAAGAACGAGTGGCACAACGCCGTCTACCCCGCCGTCCCGGGGTACGTACATACATACATAGATATGTTATATAGTTCTAATAAGTCGTTTTCTAAAAATCTGTCTAGTCACTAGACCGTCCCGTCTGCCTAGCCTTGTAACCTGTGTAGGCGGTGTCTATGTGTCCGTCTAACCATCTAGAGAGTCGTTGATGCCGTCTAGGCACTAGGCGGCCCCTCTCTGCTTGGAAGAACATTGATTATAAGGTAATCGATCTGTTGGAATGTATATAATCAATCAATCAACAACATACGTACACAGGCACGAGATAGTGGGAGAAGTGACCGAAGTCGGGAGCAAGGTAACGAAGTTCAAGGTCGGGGACAAAGTAGGGGTGGGGTGCATGGTGGGCTCATGCCATTCGTGTGACAACTGCGCCAGCCACCTGGAGAACTACTGCCCCAACATCATCCTCACCTACGGCTCCCACTGCTACGACGGAAGCGTCACCCACGGCGGCTACTCCGACACCATGGTCGTCCACCAACACTTCGCCGTCCGCATCCCCGACGCCCTCCCGCTCGCCGCCGCCGCCCCCCTGCTCTGCGCGGGGATCACCGTGTACAGCCCCTTGAAGTACTTCGGGCTTGACAGGCCGGGCCTCCACGTGGGCGTGGTGGGCCTCGGCGGGCTGGGCCACGTCTCCGTTAAGTTTGCCAAGGCCATGGGCGTTAAGGTCACCGTTATTAGCACTTCCCCCGGAAAAAGGGACGAGGCTGTTTCCCGCCTCGGGGCCGATTCGTTCCTCGTTAGCACCGACCCGAAGCAAATGGAGGCGGGTGTGGGCACGATGGACGGGATTATCGACACGGTTTCGGCCACTCACCCTATCACGCCCTTGATTAGTTTTACTAAAGTCTCATGGGAAGATGGTGTTGGGTTCTAGGATGCAAACGCAGCGGAAAAATAATAACTTTGATCCCAAACCCTAGCCTAGGATTCGTATGATAACGTAGAACATGTAAATAGGTTAGATAATTACCTCGATTGTAGAAACCGAATTGCAAGTTCAAACCTTTCGTTATGATCACCAAAGAGCCCCAAGTGTTGCTCCTCTAGCGGTATCCACACACACGAACGGGATAATCACCAACACCGAAACAGTTTGCTAGAACCATTATCGGTATTCACTTAGATTAATTGCTTGGGTTAATTAACTCTACTTCTCTTGCCTTAGAAGAAGTAATTAACTAGCATGAATTGGAGCATGAGATTGTATACAGCCGGCAACGTGTACTTCTAGGTTTTCTTAACCTATTCTTCATTGACCGAATCCATGTATATATATACATGTGAATCTATCGGCACAAGTATATCAATTGGCCAAATAAGTACGTACCTATCTATGGCCCATTAATTATGTTACTCAATCTTAACCAATTACTTATTATAAGTAATTGGATACTATTTGATCTTATCTTGTACCCTTGCCTTAAGATATAAAATTTATCTATTATCTCCATATTGATCTAATTTTCTACAATTATAATTAATCAAATATCCTTATGATTAATTATAAATATCTAAGAAAATATCTTTTCTCCAAATTTATCTCATGAGCTTAATAAGAGTAAGACCTATCGAACCCGACCCGGTAGATACTAGACCTGATGACTTTGGTCATAGTGCATATACCATCAATCTCCCACTTGCACTATTACCAATCTCAAGTCATTACCTTAGTAACCTTTGGTTCAAAGTCAACTCTCAAATTTTCCAAGCTTTCTTTCAGAGTAACAATCTAACTCCGAAACTTCATTGATTCATTTCTAATTGCTTTAGAAATTTCCAATCAGCAATCTTGATTTCCCATCTATCGTGCTTATGCGTGCGACCCTCTAGGTTTCTATCTCGAAGGTAGTGTTATCCAACATAAGTCAAGGTAACCATCTAGCAACAGTTGTTGACCACCCAACAAGACAGAAATGGTTGGTGAACCATATACCTTTATGAAGTGATTACTGTGTAATTCAATCTCTTCATCCTCAAATATCTAGATCAAGCTAGTGCACGATGCGTCACCACTCAGCTCAATCATTTACTTGGTTTTGCAAAGACAACTTAATTAGACTCAAAATATTCTACCATGGCCATGGATTTTAGAGTCACTTATATCTCAACCAAGTGGCCAACGATATCATCTCTCTAATCCAAGAGAGGGATGAATTCTTTCTTGACTCAACCACTATCCTCTCTACACTTTGTCTTAGACCTAATAACCGCCTTATTTGCAACTCATCAAAAGCTACGTTTAACGGCATCAAAGTTAAGACTCCATGCATAGGATTATGTGATGGTCTCAAGTCATGAGATCACTTACACTCCTTCATTTAGAGGAGGAACCAATGACGCTTAATAAATGTGGTATCCTCTAATTCGGGTCAGTCCGGTGGCTCTACTTATCTTTGAGCACCTACATGAATGACTTGGAAGAGCTATCCCTCGGTTCAGTGAGATGAACCCATAGTCACTTCATATATTGGTCTATAGCATCAATGTCCCTTCTTGACTCTAAACCGACCAAGGACACTTTTAAGAATATAACCATGTCATAGTACTCCCACTGACAATAACTTCTCTTATCATCGTTTATGACAAGACATTACATTCCTTGGGACTTTACCAACAATAATGTGCGAGTAGAAATGCAACATAATTGTGATAAATACTGCCTTTTATAAAAGCTTAAAGACTCTCATGTACTCATTTTTCAACATGACTTTTGTCAAGCTTACTAGACTCCCAGTCTTAAGCTCCTCACATAGGTCATATGTTTCTACTGAGGTATGACCTTAGTCAATGGATCTGCAACTTTTCCCGTTGCTTTTATATCTGCTATCTGCAACGTTCCCTCCTTGATTCATTTCCCAAGGATATATAGTACTTCCAAAGTACAAACTGATAACTACATCTTAGTTTAAATCTGTTAAGAAGTAGTTCCACCAGTTACACATTAATAATGTACTTGCGACTTAGATCATCCTGATTTATCTAAAATTAGTATCAATGTATCTTTTGATAACTAATTTAACCATTCTCTCCATTTGTGACAATGATTTTTCTCAAACACTAGAGAATATTGCTTCCAATAAATCTTATGATTCTTAATTGGATCGGACCGATGTCTACTCACAATGCTACTTGCATTTGAGAAATCGGATTTAGAACATATATGTATATGTCCTTAACTTAGACTGAGAAACTACACACACTTAACTTGGTGTACGTAGTATGATCTCTAAGATCTGCCTCATCTAAAATTCTTGGAGAAGAATATAAAAACCAATCCTCGATATACTTTAGAGGTGGTCATTTCTGATTGATAAGAAATATAATATCCACACATAAAGTTAGGAACATCAACTCGCTCCCACGATCTTTTGTAAACGCAAAGACATTTCAAGCTTCTAATGAAGTCATATATCTTAAATACTCCATTTGTCCCAGAGTCTAACTCTGTCTTACTTGCTTTAGTCTTTAAATGGACTATTGAACTCATAGACTTTACTTGTACCAATGGATGTTCTGAAACCTTGAGGTCATTGACATGAACTCCCTTGTACAACTTTCTATAGGAAATCGTATTTCCAATATACTTGTCTTCAATCTTCTTTCGAAGACATCTTGCACACTACAAATTGCATTTGACTTGTGCATCTACCAACCTTTCTTTGTTGATATATATAAAGTCCATAAATTGAATGGTTTCTAACCATTCATCATAGCTTGATAATCAAGTGCTCACTTGTAGGCCAAACATTCATCATCATAAACCTAGATGAGTGATATCATTTTATGCTTAGTATAAGAGATAACAACTTATTCTCTTTCTACTCATGAAGACCCACACACTTTCTTGCGTTATTCTAGCAACTTCTTGTTCTTGGTTGACATACCAAAACAAATTGCTCTTATTCCAACCAATGTCTAATTGCATCAAGACATATTTTACTCCCACTACTTTCTATAGAGACAAAATCTCTTTCTAAGAATTTAGCTTTCCGAGTGATCAATATTGTCGCAAACTCGCAACACTTTATCTTTAGACAAGTAATGTTAGACATTACTACCAACAATAAATTCTTGTCAATGCCTTAGTTGGAATATAGCTTAACATGTGGAATTTTATATCCAAAGCCAAACTCAAAGTCCCAATGGAAAACTTGCATGACTCACCAAGAGTAATAACATTTGGCGTTAGTTACAAAATTATACAACTACTATGTATAAATTCTAGTAACTCTTACTTAGCCTTTCTTGGTTTGGTAGCCATACTCTAATTTACTCTTTTGGCGTAGTGACTCAACAATTACCCTTCTTGATAATTTAGTCACTTTCTTGCAAACATACAAGTATCTATCTATGGACTCAAATCCAAATAGATCTAGCAATGTATTTCCTGTTTACATGACCTTATATGTCAAATATAAGTGTGCCTTAAGTCTGGCTTGAGTCATCACCATTCTGTTTCTTTCTCATCCATGCATAAACTTGGTTTGTCTACGTTCAACAAACGTGATTTATCCTAATGTTCCATCATTAATGAACATTCAAGTAAAAGAACGATATCTATCTTCATAACTTGAATTTCATACATCTCATGCATCTGAACTTGATGCATATGCATTGCTCTTAGCATTCTGGGAACATGATAATCATACTTGATTCTAGAACTAAAACTGATTAATTACTTGACAAGGCTCTATAGCTAAGTACGTAACAATCCTTGCTATACTAGCTACTTATAGATCCTTCTTGTCTCAAGTTAGTCCATGCCTTTGCTAGATGCTTGCAAGTCCATAAGAAGTGAAAATGCACTAGGTATCCAATACCAAACTTGAAACAGACATGTTGCACTTAGACACCTAAAAGCTCGGCATCCTTATATTCTTCTAGTCCAACAAGAAGGTAGTGCAACATTTCATTCAAAGGTCCTTTTCTTGCAATGGAATTGCTTAACCATATTCTTACCAGCCAATCTTGTTTGTATCCAAATTTCTATGGCAATTGCTTTGACTTCACATCATTATTAGGAAATTCCATTCCTTATTTCCTCTTACTATTAGTAAGAAAACTTGTGAAGTCTAAGATCACTTGGATGTCACGATATCCCTTTTTGACAATCCCTTAAGTGGCCAAAATATCTAGGAGATTTTTGTATGTCTTGTTCAATCTTTATGATGAACTAAATCCTCCAATACTAACCACAAGTTGTAATAACTACTTAAAACCTTAAATTTTGAGTTTACATATGTACCAGTTCACTTTAGGACATAAAACTCCAATAGGTTCACTTTTACAACTTGTAATCAATCGAGTATAGAGATGTCAAGATCTCAACTCTCACATTCTTGGAATAGATCTTGTAAGCTAGCATCGAACTTTCTAACTCGAAAGTTCTATAGTCACTGCTGCAATTTTAGAAACTTTTGTCTAGACTATGATGCAATACATATCTATTAAATCCTCCAAGAATTTGTCACAAGCCTTTACTTCGGCTTCTTGGATACATTAAGCTAACTTGATCAACTTTGATTTTCTAGGACATATATCTCATCTATGACTCAATTAATTTCCTTAATTTTCCGAGTCAAATGAGAAAGCTTTGTCCAATTTGTATGTTATCCTTATCTCGGATATGTCGCAGTATATATAACAATCTTACATAATATTCATAGCAGACAAGTACATAAAAATAAAACAAGCAGCATAATAAAAGGTCTTTTAAATCAAATAAAACTCCCACTATTTATTCAAAATCAATAGCCCTCACCATTGATCTAGGAGAATTACGTTGCCTAAATTCTCTAGCGGGACTGAAATCCCAATTTGTCTAGCTTGCACACAACTTTGGCTGTACCTACAAACTAGATTCATCGGGTAGGCCTTTACTTTGCCAATTGCACATCTATGCAACTTTCAGTATCTGTCGAATGGCTCTCTTGCCAATAAATCAAATCCATGAATTATATATCCAACACCTGCTCCTTGAACAACTTAACCTTAGCATTGGCTAACAAGTTAAAAGTTCAAGTTAAGTCAACCCATCAATCCAGAAAAGAAACACTATAGACATTCAAATATGAGTACACAACTGAGCTGTACCGACCCAGATAAGAATTCTACCTATTTTCTTAACTTATTGACGGAGAGCATCAAAACTTGACTTAATATTTAATTGAGGGATTTAGCTACATTAAATATATTAGCATTATGAAAATCATGTATAATTTTTCTTTTTGTCGGATAATCTTGATTCAACTCCATGAATCCCGACACTTGCCTTTAAACTACTTAACCTTAGCTTTGGCTAACAAGTTAATAGTTTAAGTTAAGTCTACCTATTACTGAATATAAGAAAAATTACAAACGTTCATACCAGGGCCCACAACTGAGCTGTACCGACCCAAGTAAAAAAACTTTGACTATTTTCTTATTTTCATAATAGAGGGCTTAATATTCAGACTTAATATTTTTCAAATTGAGATATTTTTAACCACATCTCTAATATGCATGACAACTCTATTATATTATCAATTTAAACTAGATAACATAAAAATATATATCATGACTAACGTACATGAAAGAAATTAATCTGCACCTCATATGAATCAACTAGCAGATTACTAATTAAGAAAAATCAACCTAATGTCTGAAGAACCTAATGTCCATAAAATAGCACGACATATATTCATCACCTGATAAATACGATTAATTAATCATACATACATGTATATAACTCATGAGAGATTATGTATCTATGCATAACCACGCAACACATAAATCATAAATTTCAATGCAACATTAAACGTACACATACTGACATAAATAGCCATATGATCGAACATGCATCGGAGATAATCATATCAATCTACTAATATATATACACTCATATTAAGAGTTGATCTCAAACCTCCTCATCATCATCACATATTTTAACCGAATAGGTTTCGGCATACCAAATAATTAACTTGACGACAATGATACTATCAAGATCAATCTCTCTATAAGAAGTTCCAGTTTAATCCAAAACTCGTTCTTATATTTATAAATTATATCGTATGAAAATTCAACAGAATATGAATATGTAGATCGATAAAATTAACTTTTCTACGTATACAATCATACAAAGCTCTGATACCACTGTTGGGTTCTAGGGATACAAACGCAGCGGAAAAATAATAACTTTGATCCCAAACCCTATCCTAGGATCCGTATGATAACGTAGAACATGTAAATAGGTTAGATAATTACCTCGATTGTAGAAACCGAATTGCAAGTTCAAACCTTTCGTTATGATCACCAAAGAGCCCCAAGTGTTGCTCCTCTAGCGGTATCCACACACACGAACGGGATAATCACCAACACCGAAACAGTTTGCTAGAACCATTATCGGTATTCACTTAGATTAATTGCTTGGGTTAATTAACTCTACTTCTCTTGCCTTAGAAGAAGTAATTAACTAGCATGAATTGGAGCATGAGATTGTATACAGCCGGCAACGTGTACTTCTAGGTTTTCTTAACCTATTCTTCATTGACCGAATCCATGTATATATATACATGTGAATCTATCGGCACAAGTATATCAATTGGCCAAATAAGTACGTACCTATCTATGGCCCATTAATTATGTTACTCAATCTTAACCAATTACATATATTAAGTAATCGGACACTATTTGATCTTATCTTGTACGCTTGCCTTAAGATATAAAATTTATCTATTATCTCCATATTGATCTAATTTTATACAATTATAATTAATCAAATATCCTTATGATTAATTATAAATATCTAAGAAAATATCTTTTCTCCAAATTTATCTCATGAGCTTAATAAGAGTAAGACCTATCGAACCCGACCCGGTAGATACTAGACCTGATGACTTTGGCCATAGTGCATATACCATCAGATGGTCCTTGTTGGTGTTCCTCCTAAGCCCTTTGAGCTGCCAGTGTTCCCCCTAATTATGGGTAACTCATTTTTAAGTTCATGCATGAAATTTATGTATGCTAATTAACTGAGAATGAATGTGGTACGCCTGATCTAATTAACTATTATACGTTTGGGTAGCCCTAAATAGACGCCCGGTGGGATTTCATCTTAAAACCAATTGACTATAGCAGGAGTAATTCACCATCTTAGATACTTGACAATTTTGTCTCCCAAGTTCAAATGTGAGATGGCTTTGTATTGTTTCCCAACATTAACTAACTTGAAGACATGGATGGATCAGGTAGGAAACTGGTAGCGGGAAGCTGCATCGGAGGCATGAAGGAGACTCAAGAGATGATGGATTTTGCAGCCGAGAAAGGGTTGAAGGCAGACGTCGAGGTCATCCCCATTCACTACGTCAACACCGCGATGGAGCGGATGCTCAACTCAGATGTCAAGTATCGCTTCGTCATTGACATTGGCAACTCCTTAAAAGATGTTGATTGATTGCGCCTGGCTTTGGACTCCCCTGAGATCTGTGTACGTTGTATGTATGGTATTTCTGATATAGCATATGTGGGAAAACCATTGTATATTTGTGCGCATGTGTTTTCGATCGGTTACTCTATTTCAGTGTCCGACCGAGCTTTTCGAGTTTGGATTAGTATAATAAGATTAAGTACTTGCCTGTGAATGTGTATGGATTGATGGATGAACTCGTTTTATACTACTTATCTTATCAATGTATGGATGAACTTGTTTGATTACTTATTAGTCATTAGTCTAGCTAGTTAATTTATGTTTTTTTTGACTGGGTGAGAATTAGGAACCCTACTTACGTAGGAAAACCTAGACCATCCTTTCGGATGAGAGCTAAAAGCTCATGGTGGTTCCAAATTACTTCCCATGGGAGACTGTGACCCAGATTCCCGATTTTATCGGCCACAATATTACATTGTCTATCCACATAAGAAATTTTGACTATCTCAAATTCTACAAGAGATACAATAATATCCGCAATAATTCTCTCTATTTCCAATGGACAACTTTTATGCCCTTGCACGGTTTTGATCACTGTTAGATTGTCTCCTTCAATTTCTAATTTTTGTACCCTTATTTTTTTTGCCTCATCGATTCCATCACGCAAAGCCAAGGCTTCTGACACAAGAGCTGACACATTCCCATATCTGCTCACTGTCCCACTTATTGGGCATCCATTAAAATCTCTAATTATCGATCCTCCTGACGAGTTTCTATTGTTCAGCCTGGATCTGTCAAAATTTAATTTTGCAAAATCATGTCTCGGCTTCTTCCATTTACTTTGTTTCCTTCTTCCTACCACTTTGTCCTTAGGACATTCCTTAAGGTCCTTTTCTTCGTCCTCTTGCCATTTTTTAGCTTGTTCCCATTGTCTTAACTGGGTTATAATATACAGGTTTAGGTCCTGAATCACTTCATTATTTGCTTGTTGGAATACAAGTTTATTTCTTTGATGCCAAAATACTCCACCAAACAACTGCTATTTCTGTCAACTCTTTCTTCCCAAGAATATTTCTCAAATCCAAAAGGGCATTTCTTGGGTTTTGAGTTAATGGGCTATAGTTTCGGAGAGTATGTTCAATATTTGCATTTACGCTTTTTGTGATCTTTAATGTGTGGGAGCATTTGATCATTAGATGGATCGAGTCCTCATGTAAACTATTGCACATTAGACAACCAGGAGGGACTGCAACCTGCTTTTCACTCAATCTCTGCTTTGTTGGGAGTCCATTCATATCGATTTTCCATAAGAAATTCTTTACTTTCGGGTAGGTATTCAATTTCCATATCCAATTATTCGGATTGGGATTCATCAAGCTTTCTTTAGTTATCAGGCTTAACGCTGATGCCGTTGAAAACCACCCCTTCTTGCTTGGTGCCCATACAATTCGGTCTTCTATGTCGTTTCTCGGAATCGGGATTGCAATTATCTTATCTACTACATATCTTGGAACAATCTGAAGCAATTCATTCTTTTTCCAATTTTTGTCGGGTGTAATGAAATGTTCAACCTTCAGTTGCTCACTTTCTGCATTATTTCTTATAGCAAAGTTTAGAAGCGGTTCTTGAACAACCCAATTATCTATCCAGAAATTAATTGCTTTCTCATTGCCTAGTTGCCATTTGATGCCTTCCTGAAATTCTGGTCTTAGTTTCATCAATTGTTTTCATTGCCATGATGAATTGGACTTAACTTCATAGGTTGCAAGAGTATGCCCTCTTAAGTATTTTTCTGCAATGATTTTTACCCAAATGTTATTTGATTTGTTAGGATTTTCCATAACAACTTCATTTGAAGGGCTTTGTTGATGTCGCCCGCTTTCCTAATTCCTAGTCCCCTACACATTTTTGGTTTGCATATTCTATTCCAACCTATCAACGATTTATACTGTATGTCCTTGTTCCATAAGAAACTCCTGTTAATTATATCAATTTCATCATGTATATATTTAGGTAGCATGAAGCTTTGCATTAAATAGTTTGGTTTCGTTGCCAGATTCGATTTTATTAGAACCGAACGTCCTTCTTGAGATGACGAATTAGCTTTCCATTTAGTCAGTTGTCGCTGTGCATTTCCTACCTTGTCTTGAAACATTTCCTTATTTATTTTTCCATTGATAATCGGACAACCAAGATATTTTTCTAGATTCGTCATTGTACTAATTTCCAATGTCTGCATAATATGTTGTTTTTGCTGGCTATCCACTCACTTGGAGGTATGAAATGCAAATTTGTGGTTGTTAACTTTTTGTCCTGATATTGCGCAGTAGTTTTCAATGATTCTTCTCATCTCGTTGCATGCATTTTGAGTTCCTTTAGCAAAGATTATCATATCGGCAGCAAATGCCAAAAAGGTATTTGTGTTCCTCCACGTGCTATTGGGAATCCAATCAATGGTTTCGGGCTCTCACTTACTTTTTGAAGCTTTCTTGCAAGGATCTCAACCCCGATTACAAATAGGTAAGGTGACAATGAATCTCCTTGTCTAATTCCTCGCTCCGGTGTAAAGGGTTCTGTAGGTCCACTGTTTACTAGTATTGCATATGATATTGTACATACACACTCCTGGATCCATTCAATAAGTTTTCTATCAAAACCAAACTGGTTAAGCACCCGAAATAAGAAATGCCAATCATATCTATCATATGCTTTTTCCATATCCAGTTTAACCGCCATCCACCCATCTTTAGCCTGACTTCCTCTAAAGGAATGAAAAATTTCATGTGCAATAAGAACATTGTCATGTATTGATCGACCTGCTACAAGGCTCCTTGCATTGGGTGAATTATCTTGGGCATAACCATTTTCAGTCTCTCTGTTAGAATTTTTGCTATAATTTTGTAAATCGTGGTACATAGAATGATGGGTCGATAGTGATTGGTTGTCGACGGGTTGTCTGTTTTCGGTAGAACTGATATAAATGTATGATTGCTTTGATTCAATAGCTTTCCAGAGTGGAAAAAACCTTTGACCGCCTTGATAACTGAAGGACCCACAATGTCCCAATATTTCTTATAAAATTTTGCGATCATTCCATCCCGCCCTGGAGACTTATCCGATCCAATATGAAAACTACATTCTTATTTCCTTATTTGTTACTGGGTTAATGAGTCTTCTATAGTCTTCTTCTGATATTTCTTTTTCTACTAGTGTGAGGTACTCTTCCAACATCGTGGTGTCTATTTTTTTTTATATCGTTGACATAATTCATTTCTGATTTCTCGACAAATGTTCTCCTCTCCTACTATTTGTGTGCCTTCAAATGACTTTATTAATCTTATAATCTTACGCTTTCGCCTTCCTACTACTATTTTATGAAAATACCCTGAATTGGAATCTGCTAGCTTGATATGTTTTATCTTTGCCCTTTGTTTCCAATATGTTCTGTGAAAATTTAGTATACATTCCTTTTTATTTAGAATTCTAATTTGTTTTTGGATAATTGTTGGTTGTGGCGATGTTGTTATTTGCTTTTGAATCTCAAGAAGAGTGTCCTCTATTTCCTTAAGTTGTTCAAATGTATTTCCAAATGTTCTTTTCTTCCATTGCTTGCAGTGAGTCTTTAGTAACTGAGTTTTTTTCATAAGTTGGAACATATACGAACCTTGAAAGTCCACTCTCCATGCTTGTTTTACCACATTTCAAAAATCTTTCCTTTGCATCCACATTTTCTCCATCTTAAACGGGGATGCCTTACTGATATGATCGTTCGTGAATTCAATCGATATTTTACAATGATCTGATGAGGTGAATGCATGATTGTGTGTTCAAATTTCTGGAAACCATTGTAGTATACATTCCCTAACTAGTACTCTGTCCAATTTTTCATATATGTTGTCCATTTCTGTTCTATTTTTTCGCCACATAAACATATTTCCAGTCGTTGGAATATCTCTTATATCACAATTGATTTTGAAATTTGTTAATCGCTTAAATCTACTTGCATCAGGAATACAACCTCCTTTTTTTTCACTTTGTTCTTGAATTTCATTCAAGTCACCTAATATCACCAGAGGCAAATTAGTACTATTTGCACAACAAGAAAAGTCTTGCCAGAATTTATCCTTCTTGCTCTCTCCTGGCGGCGCATAGATAAAACACAATGCAATTGTATAATTTGTTATTTGGTTTACATATTTCAGAATTACATATCTGGGCTCATGTCCCAAAACTTCTACATATTCACTGATAAACTGGTGTTCTTTCCACATTACGCAAATCCCCCCGCCCTACCTTCGGCAGGGGACCAAATAATATTGTCAAATCCTGAACGCCTCCAATTTTGGTCACTTGGCAATTTATCCGTTTTGGCTTCCACAATTGCCATTATCTGAACATGTTCGATCTTACAAAAGGAATCAATTTTAGGCCAAAATGATTTTCTCCCGATTCCCCTACTATTCCAAAGAGCAACTCTCATTTATTCCTATATTTTGGGTTTATCGTGCCCCTCCAAAGAGGCAAAACAACTCCCTTGAGTTGATTACAATATATGCTTATTATGTCGGACCTTGTTTCTATTTGTTTCCCCACTTTTCCTTCCCACACATACTTATAGGATACTCCTCTCAGGGAACTATAATGTGGCAGCCATCTGCAATTCATCTTAAGACATGGTTGAAAACCTAATCTCACCCAATAGCCTCCACTGAAGATGTTAGTTAACCACTTAATTTTGTCAATAAAATCTAAATACAGGTTCAAATTTCTTTTCATGCAGAACACAATCATTAGAGCCATCCCACACAGGACACACTTACATACATTTTCCATAAGAAAACTACAGTTTTTAAAACACTCAATTACGCGGGACTTCATTAACCACCAGAACACACAACTACCAACACCTACTTCTTCCACTTCGAGCGCCCAACATGGACCAAGGGCCTTCGTCTCCTTGTGACTTTCATTTCTAAGAAATTTTCCAAGCAACTCCAGTCTCTCTTTCAATTGGGCTATTTCCAACAGAGCCACCTCAACTTTCCTATAAACATAGCAATATACTTGCAACGAATCAGTAACAACACACACTCGAGCAGAAATACCATGACTGGGTGCACATTTGCCTAATCAAACTTGTAACTAACGGAGCTTCCATACATTTCTTTTAAAACCACCAACAACTTAGTCTGGATTCATAAGTATTTGGACAAGAAATGATATAATTTTTATCCAATTTATTCAAATCAAATGGAACACAAACACAACATATATTTTTCAACTCCAGGTTTTGCAATGGCCAACACTTAGGATCAACACAATAAACCTCTATCCATCCTTGATATATAGCCCAATCTTCCTCCTTAACACTCTTCTAGGCGCCGTGGAGACGAATCCAACCATTCCAACCGTCCCTAAGGTCCCGATTTGATGCCAGATTTGCGCGGCGCCTCCTTCGACACTGTGAGACAGATCGGGGGTTTCGAGCTCCGTGATGCCACTTTCATCCTCTAATCTTCTTTCAAGATCGCTATAGACTAAGAGGAGGATAACCAAGCACGAGATTAAGCCAGATCTGTCTTGTAGATCAGTTCTAGGGTTCCGAATTTGGGGCTGGAGGATGGGTCGGGGGCAGAGGGGAAGGCTTTCATTGAGAGCGTTTTCTTTAGCTAGTTAATTCATTTAATCTTCTTGGATATGCGTTAAGAAAGTATGGTACATTATTATTTTAGTATTACTCTATAGTAAATCTTAAATTGTGTAAAACAACAGTGAGCATTATTGATCGAGAGGCAACAAGATATGATACCTCGGTGTGTGAAAGTAAATTTAGTCACTTAACTTATAAATGGATTAGGATTGACCAACCCAATAGTATAAGCCAATGGAAGTAGATTTTCACCTTCACCTATAAATTAGTGGTGTTTTCTTTCACGCATCTAATGTGGGATTGAATTCTCCAACAACAGTTGTTACTTGTTATATATCAAGAGATGTTATTTTGACCAACAAGAGAATATCCTAATGATACACCAGATAATATACACGTGACCAAATATCAAATATCCTCAATATATTCAAGTTGTGCATTTCTATCGGTTACATTACATAGTCGATCGGTAAAACTCGACCCAACTCGAAAAATTGACCGAAAAATTATGAGATTGAAAGTAGTAGTCAAGTGAAAACCTCTCATCGATTAATCCGAATCCAATTGGATTAAAAATCCACACAATCAATTCCAACATCGCTAGCTTTACAACTTGTTCCACACGATCAATTCCAAGCTTTTCAATAAACCAACAGGTTTCTCTAGTATTCCTTTTCCACCTAGCCTTAAAACAACTTCTTATGTTTCTAATCGACATACTGATACAATCCTCAACACTAGTGGTTTTACACTTGAGCACAACGACCTCATTCCTACTTCTCCATACGTGATAGATGGTAACACAATGACAGTAATTCCAAAGGCAATATGCAAACGTTTTCTTGCCCTTCAAACGAGTACTCTAGTTGGTCCAATCATCAACATTATTGCTTCTCCTCCCAATCCTTGCCCATTTAAGGACACCATTAAGAACTCTTTTCGAGTGCTCACATTCAAACCGGAGATGATTACCTGTTTTCTAAACCTGGCTAGTACAAAGAGAGCGAGTGTCGTCCTAAACCAAGCCCAAACACTTCAGTTTGTCTTTAGTGTTGACCCCTCCATGAAGCAACTTCCAGACAATGGAGTTGACTCGGGGTGTGTTCATGCAATTCTAGACGGAGTCTTTCCAATTCATTGGTGAACTCTTTTCCCTTAAGCTGTCATAGAGAGCCTAGCTTGCAGTCCAATTTGCCATTTTTGGAGCTTAAAACGATAGGAGCATCATTAGCTTCAAGGGACGAGATACATTCATCTCTAAGTTTCAGGACAGTTTGCTTAAGTGGCACTTGAGATGTTTTTGTAGCCCACAGTCCATATACTGTCACCATTGATTTGAGTAAATCATGATGCCAAATTAAGCTGGAATCAATTATGGCGGCATATAGTAACTCAGCTACATTGGCTTTATTTTATGTTGTAATCTCCTTGAGGCCTAGTCAATCCTCGTCTTCAGGCTTACAGACTTTTTTCCATGCTAGGGGCTCTACTTCCCTCACTTTTCCCAATCCACAAGAAATTTCTGAGCACTTTTTTTAAGTCCTTAACAATTGATTTCGGTAGGAGAAAGATCTTGCACCAATACTTAAGAATGCCATAGAATATTGCACGCACAATCTCAAGCCTGCCAGCATATGAGAGCTTACGTGCAGCCCATGCATTAGCCTTGTTTATGATTTTTTACACACTCTCACTAAAATCTCTTCTTTTTGCTCTAGAACTTCAGAGAGGCACCCCATGATACTTGACGGGTAGCTCACCTTTGTTCATGTTCATGAAAACACAAATGTCGTTCTCCAGAGATTCATCCATGCATGCACAAAATATTTTTGATTTGCTTTGATTCATATCAAGACCAGAGAAACCACTAAAGTCTTCAAGCACTGATTTGATCGTTCTAATGAAATCTGAATTCCAATGGGAGAATAAGAAAAGATCGTCAGCAAAAATGAAATCTGATTTTATTTTCATTGGCATTCTTCTTCAAGGCTCTGTTCAAGTATTCCATAACAATCACAAACGATCACCAGGGTCTATATTTAAGCATTTGCAACGTGGACAATGAATTGTCTTTGTTCCATATGTTGAAAAGAAAAATCTAAAAAGCTATTAACCCCCGACTTATATGATTCGTCATTAACATAATCTTCTATAGTCATCCAATCCTTACTAGGAGGCATTTTTTTTATAGAAAAATTGTTTAATAGGAATACTACCAGCTAAAATCTGCAAGGAAAATAGTAAACGGTATTTTTAGCTACTGTTGTTGGCCAAATTGAGTTTCTAGCTGAGTTTTCATTAGAAAATAAATAAATAAATAATCAATTTAAACTACTGTATCTATAAGGATATAAAAAAAAGAATGATATCAGATGTTTTGTTTTTCAATTCCATTATTATTTCACAAAGAAAAGAAGCAGAGATATTAATAAGCAGGGATATATATACATGCGCGAATAGGAAATTTAAATCCATTACATCATATCCGATGAATAAAAAAAATAGAATAAGATTTTTGAAGAATATCTTTATCTAAATGATGTTTCAAGGCTCTCCTCCAATTGTATATTAGCTTCTTCCTCTTCCAAACCAACTGCACAATATGAGGGATGCACCAAGAGAATTATTATTATGTAGAAAATAAACTGAACCATAAAAAGTTATAGACATCTGAACAAAGGAAATCAACTAAAAAACACCATCCTCCAGCCCAAGAGAACACTAAAGATGAAAGGTTTAAAAGCTCGAATGAGCAGATGAAGGGTATTCTTGGAATAAAAGATTTCTAATTTGTAAGTTTTCCTTACAGAATACTGAAGATGATAGGTTTCAAAGCTTGAAAGAACAAATTTCTGTTTTTTCTTAGAAGAAGGGTTGTTACAGGTGCCTCTTATAAGGTTTACAATGTTTTGAAAACAAATTGCTTAGACCCTTCTAGGGAAAAAACAAAAATATGAAAGTATGATCCGAAATCATACAATCTTCCATCCGATCACAATTGCAACCTATCAGAAATTACCCAAATTAAATATAATATAAAATCATACAATCCGAAACCACCCGATCCAAAATGACCTAAACTAAATCTGACTCGAAACCATCCGACTTAAATCTCAAGATTAAATATGCTCTTAGAAATAATGTTTATCATCCAAAAACCCGAATAGATTCACTTCGAAATGACCTAAAGAATTATAATCCCAAAAAACTTTGAATCTAGATAACATCCGCATTCGATTTAACCCGAACCAAACAACATCCGAATTTGAACTGATCCAAAGTATTTCAATTCGAATAGGACTGAAACCGAATTAGACCCTATTATTCTTCATTTGTTTTGGATTAGGCACTTTGGATGCTTGTCCTTTGGCAATCTTGACATCAATTTTGTTACTCTTTTTGTTAGTGTAGTAGTCCTTATCTCCTGACGTACCAATTTCAAGAACTTTAATTCTTTCTTCAAGATTTTGTTCTTTATTTCTTTTGTCTTTCAAGAGTAAGCTCAAAAGATTTGCATGCTTGAAGATCACTTGGAAATAAATCAACCACACTAGGAGTTGAGTCAAAGTCGAGTTCAGCTCTTTCCTCGGTTTTTCAATTGCAACCTCAAATTTGAGGGACTCTAGTTGTGAAATTAACTTAGAGAAATTTTTAAAGTTTTTATCTTCATTTTCAATAGACTCGTCACCAATATTATCCATCCTTTCTTGCAGCTCAATGTTACCCCTAAGGACTATAGACAAAATTTTAACAAGGTTAGACTTAAGGCACCTAAGTAAGGGACTCGAAAATTGTTTTGTTAGTTACCTCATCTTCGACGTCCTTTGACTCGTCCCCAATGGCCATCAAACAATTGTTTGGGAAAGTCTAGGCTTCTAGATCATCTTCAAGATCATCCCAAGCTGCAATGTATGCCTTTGCTTTTCCCTTGTCGTTTGAACTGCTCCTAGAGTTGCAGTTTTTTAAGAAGTGCCCTTTCTTGTTCCACTTGAAGCAGGTAACGTCCTTCATTTTTTTGTTCAGAAACTTTGTTGGAGCCTTTATCCTTTGAGAAGGAAGAGAAGTTTTTCTCGTTGACTTTCCCTTTCTTGTACAGTAGACGGGCGGTCTTTGTAATGAGGACTAGATCATCTTCCTCTTCGCCTTAGTCATTTGAAGATGGGGACTCTGCCCTTGCATTATCTTTCTTTAGGGAAGCCCCAATCTTCAAAGCAATGCCCTTCTCCTTTTCCAAGGCTCTGTCCTTTTCCCTTCTCACCTCATAGGCACACAACCTGCTAAATATCTCACTCATGGGGAGTTCTTGTTGGATGTGTTCTCTTTGAATGACGTCCTGTCGGAGTTCCACACCAGTCAATCCGTCAATGACTTATTGGATCTTCATCTTGTTTGTGATTTCCTTATCGGAGATTCCCAACTGGTTGAGTTTATTGCATAAGGTCTCAAAGCGGAAGGCATAGTTTTGGACAAGACTCGCCTTGCTTCATTTAGAAGCAGATGAACTCCCCCTGGTGTTCATCTTGTGATCTTCCTTCATGTTAGTCGTCCCTATGTGGAACTTCTGAACAACATCTCACAACTTCTTGGTTGTTTCTAAGTTCCCAGCCCAGGTAGCATCTTATTCACACATAGAGTTTTGGAGAAGGACGATGGCCTTGACATTGGTCTCCATGAGCTTCCATTTCGTTGGACCCCATGTGTCTTCCATGTCAACTTTATCAGCATAAACCTTGAAGTCACCCTTCTTAATGACCACCGAGCACTAGTAGTCCTGACTTCTGATCCAGATAGCCATTATTTGTCTCCACCGGTCATAGTTCCCTTCCACCAGGCATGGAGGCTTGTTGTTGTTGTTGTTGTTACTGACTGGCTGATGTTTGACATCTTAACCTGCAGACTAAATAAGAATCTAGAGCATTCCTACTCCGATACCAATTCTGGATAAAAAATAACTAGTAAATATAAGGACGCCTTTAGGGTTGACGTCTTGTGCAGCAGAATACTTAAGTGAAAAACAGATTGCGTGAAAAGATAAGTAAGGACGCAACAATATATAGAGGAAGCCCACTTAGACCAACTAATCTAGATGGGTAAACCTTTACCTCCGAGGAGGATTTTAAATGACTTCCTTATACTTGTATTAGATGAGTCCCTACAGCTATTACACATGCGACTTTCACACTACCCTAAACTACAAGATCACATCCCTACAGTTTAGTAGTGAAATTCATCTAAGCCCTAGCTTTCGTAGACTAACACGATAATAACACAATACAAAGGAGTTCAAACCTCACTTGTTCCCTAGTCACTAGGAAACACAACACACTCTTGTTTTGAGATGGTTTGATCTTTGGTGGACTTCTTCTTTTCGATCTAGCTAGCTTTCTCTCTATCTCTTTGTTCTTGAGTTAGCTCTTGGTGTTGTTAACTGCTCTGATGAGAGAGTTGGAAGAATTTGTATCACACCGAATACATATGGCTTCTATTTATAGGCGATGTGGAAGGACTCCTTTCCTAGGAACCTTTTACCGTTCTACCGTGCTCAGAGATCTCTACAGATCCTGTCGTTTTCCTTCCCACGTTGTACCGCACAAAAGTTTTTCTCCACATGAAAGTAAGCTCTTCTTATGCTTGAAAGATTCCACGTGGTCTTTTGGATTGGTTTGTCGAAAGCGACGTCTTCGAAGCATGTAATTTGTCTCAAACATTTGAAGCTTTTGAGGACTGCTGGTTGCGGGTGATGTCATTTTTGTCGAGCAGCCTAGACTTTGTTTGAAGTTGAATGCTAGTCATTTTGGTGTGTGTTCCTACTCAATAGGAACCTCTTCCCTATCTCATAGGAACCATGTTCTTGTTCACTTGATCATTGAAGTCTTGTGCATCTATATGGTGTAGAGACGGTTGTTCTCTTGTTGTCATTTCCTCATGATGAGCGTCCCTGGAAGCGTTCCTGGAATAAACACTTGTACAAACACATTAGATAGCATGGAGTTTGGCATTATCAAAACCAGGAGCGGAGATCGTTGCTTCAGTGTTAATAGCTGACGTCCATAACACCGTCCCAATACACATATATTATTGTCTCCTAACTTGCAAGACTAGCTTTTGTAATCTATACTACCTATAGTTCAAAGCGGAGACAATATCTTCACAAAAATTTGCGCCACGTGTCATTTCTATAATTATATAATCAGCCGGGCCCTCCTTTATACAAATTAGGTAGTTAGAATCTCATATAATCTTATGTCGTAAAAATTGCTAAAAAATTACCAAAAATTATGAATTATCCTGAAAATTATGAATTATCACTTACAAAGAATTGATTATAATCTTCTAATAAGTATTATCATTTAATAAAACATGATATTTATTGTAAAGTAGCAATTTTTAAACAAATCCAACTGATTTATATTATGAGTTGATTTACTATTGGTAAAAAAACATCAATCACAATACGAAGATAAATATATACGATCCTACAATTTTTGCGTGATCATTGGCATTCCATATCTATATTAAATTGGATTTATAATCACATTACCCGTATATGGTACGGGGGTTAAACTAGTTCTTTATAAATATCAATGAATGGTAAAGGCAAACCCAAAGGGAGATTTTACACTTTTTTAGTATGTTTTAATAGTATAAGATAAGCAGAATTTTATTTTATTTTTGAATAAGAGTGGAACCATTTATGAATAATATAATGTATAAGTTTATTGATTTTAATGGTCAAAGTGGTCAAGAATATTTAAAACTAGCATGCGTATACAGCAGAGGGAAATTTTTCGTATAAATATATTAGTACATGTTAGAATTACATTAGAGAATTTGATATGAAAAAAAAAACTACAAAAAGCTTTAAAAAAATTACAAACAAATGAAAAATTAGTATAAATCCCATGTACAGGTAATGTAAATATAAATCCAAAAGAACCAATTCGAGATTAAAGTTTGACACGAATCCGCTTTTAATATGAGAATTTATAATCCCAACTCGGTAAATCCGAGTATGAACCTATTGACCTATATATGTACTTTTTTTAATAGAATTTCAATGCTAAAATAATTCTATTCAATTTTTCGTATTTATATTATTATTTAGTAAACAGTTGACGTATGTGAAAGTTTTTTCACTATTCTTCAAGGTTTTACATTGAAAAAAAAAACTAATTAATAAGGAAAGATTATTAAGTTATCGAAAAAAAATTACTTGAATTTTTTAATTCAGATAAGGATATAATGATAAAAAAAATTGAGTTAAGAAAAAATCTTAAAATATAAAAAATTGGGTAAGATATCAAGCAGATATATGAAAACTAGATAAGATATTAAGTAGATAAATAGGTTATTCTTTGAAAATATAATTTAAAAAAATAAATTTATGTTTTATTCAAGCTTCATCACGTGGCGTAAAGTTTTACACAGATTTAGATTATGCTTTATAATGTATTACAGTAGATATACCTGCTACATGTTATGAGAAACTATAAAAAATATATATTCCACTGATAAATATGTACATAAAATTACAATCAAATTAATATCCTTAATATAATACAGTTAATAATATGAAAAGACCAAGGTGACCCATACAAATTACTTAAGTTTTGAGTGTTGTGTAATAATCAAAAAATTATATATAAGTAATGCTTATTTCAAATCACCCTTCGATCCATATATGTAGGAGTTGTGTGATATAATCGTGTTTTGGACACATATTAAATTAAGTATACGACATATATGTAACTAAATAATTTATATATGTTTAAATTTTTATTGTCTTTTATATTATAAGTAAATATAATTTTTTGACATAATTTCATTTTTCACCATAATCAAATAGGTGTATTTATAAAAGTAAATTGAAATAATCTGACAAAAAAAGTAAATTGAAATGAATGTATGTGTAAAGTCCTATTTAAATGCATATGATTTTAGCAAAATTTAATTCAACTGATTCTAATAATAATTCTAGAACTAAGATGTATTTTTAGTTTTCATGATTTTTTATATGAAAAGGTATGATCTTAGATTTTTTATTTTGATTGCGGAGCTACTAGCTCGAACAAGCCAAAATTAGGCTACCTTTTAGTTACAAGGATAACCTAGATCATCACGTCGGATGATTTGTAAAAAATCAAGGAGCAAGGGTTGTTGACTCAACAAACACCTTGATTGTGTCACAGATAAATGTGAAAGTGAAAAGGACGAAGGATGAAGCGGTAGAGCTGCATTGAGACTTTGAAGATTGCTTTGTCTTCTTGCTAGGAAATCAGCAGCAGCATTTGATTCCCTGAAACAATGATAAAAACCACAGAGGTGATACTAGAGAGAATATTTCTTATGTCAGCTATAATGGAGTGAATTTCCCAAGGAACTTTCCAGGTACGTTTTAAAGAATTAATTATAATCAAATTATCTCCTTCGATAACTAGATTATGAATATTAGAGCAGTTAATATTTCTAAGGGCGTGGAGAAGGCTGGATGCTTCCGCTTGCACAATTGTCATGGGTTGAAGTTGCTGACGACCTAAGGAAGTGATATAACCATTGTGGTCTCTAAGGATAAACCCAGCATGTGTTGATCCAGTTGTAAGCCTGGATGCATCGAAATTTAATTTGGACCATTGAGTGGGAGGTTTTTTCCAATTAGTATGATTTTTCCTTTTTGGGTTATCACTTAATGGAGTCTAGATCGATGTGTATGAATAGGTCAATTAATTTCCGACTCATTTGAATCTGAAAAAATGTGACCCATTTTCTAAATCACTTACTCATTTATCTGATATATATATATATATGAGTAAAATTTATTTTATGATGTATATTCTACCAAAATCACATATATGTTTTACAATTATAATAAAATTCATGTAATATATATTTGATGTATCACCTATGTCAATATGTAGTGAAGTAGAGAAAGAGAGATTTTATTACTGCATTTTTCTCACTCACGCCTCACGCGCAAAACAGAAGGGCGATAAAAAGTGCCATTGTGTAGGGTGTCAAGTCTGCACCGCCAAGGTGATCCCTAGGCCATGGCAAGGGGCAGGAAGAAAAAGACATCCCCGTCCAAAGACGCCGGAGGTCCTAGTCGATCTAGTGATAACATCGTGGCGGTTTCTGAGGAAACCATCCGAGCAAATAACAATAGAATCCTGAGGAGTGCAGCTAGGGCGTTGGAAGAAAAAGTCGCTGCCTCCCCTAACGCTGCTTCGGACCCTGGAGAGGAGGCAGTCGACGCTAGCCTGAGCGTCTCGATCGGTGTCCCGGACTCCCAGTCCCTCCAAATCTCGGAGTCGTCCAACGACTTGGAATCCTCGCGTACTGGTGGAGTTGATCTGGAAGAGGGAGAGGTCGCACCAGTCGGCAGGAACGCTGGCCCTGTTGAGGAGCAACCGGTGCGCAAGGTTTCTTTCAGAGACGCATTAGCAGACAAAAGCTTAAACAAGGAGGGCCGAAGACTTAACTATGTCCAAGGATGTGAGGATGGTATTATCAGGTTCAAGAAGAAAGACATGGAGAAAAACGTTGAGAAGTGGAGAACAACACTTCTAGGTATGATTGCTGGAGGCAAGACATCATACAATGTAGTCCAAAATTTTGTGAACAACAGATGGACAGTGGTTGTCTCTCCTAAGATCATACTTACGGATACTGGAGTTTTTGTGTTCAAATTTGAATCTGAGGCTGATTTGGAGTGGGTCCTGTCGAATGGACCATGGATGGTTGGAGGGGTCCGACCAATGGCTCTGAAAAGGTGGATTGAAGGAGCAAAACTTGACCCTTCATGTTTCGAGTCAACATAAGTGTGGGCGAATCTTCCAGGTTTGGATGATCTCTTTTAGGATGATGACTTCTTCGAGAAAATAGGGAGTGCAGTGCGGAAGCCTATCTTAGTGGACAAGGTCACCGAGAATCAAGAAAGGCTCTCCTTTGCGCGCTTACTGGTGGAAATTTCGGCAAGGAAGCCTGTAAGGAAAGAAGTTACGTTTCTTGGAGAGGACGGAGAGAAAGTTGAGCAAAAGGTGATGTGATAAGAGAAAGTCCCCTATGTTCCAAAGACTTGGCCCAAAGTGTCCTGAACTTCACAATAAATGCGCCTGGAAAAAGAATTCAGGCCCTAACTTTGCTCATAACAAGGCGTCCAATGGTCCGGAATTGAGCAAAGCAGCTGAACAGCATGCTCATGAAAATGCAGCCCTGTTAAAGATAGCAACCCCTACTAGCACTAGTTCAGTGGACACATCAGTTGCTGCTAATTCGGAGCAGGCTGGCTGGGAAACTATAAGAGGAAAAAGCCCAAACAGGAATCAGGTTGGAGCAAACTCAATCAAAGGGAAAGAGGTTCTTATTGAGGAATCAAAGTTTGCAGCTCTAGCAAACCATAGTGAAGGAATGGAAGAAGCATTGAAAGATGCTGATAACGACGCCATTGTTTCATATGGATAGTCTATCCATTGCTGCTTGGAACATTAGAGGCTTGAACGAGGCCTCAAAAGGTGACTTTGTCCTCAAGCTGCTCACCGATTACAATATAGATGTTTTGGATTTATTAGAGACTAGAGTTAGAGAAAATAAAATTGAGGAGGTTTCCAAGACCTTGCTCAAAGGTTGGAGCAGATACACCAAGTGCATAGGCATCAACGGAAGAATCTGGATTTTTTGGAGATCCCACGCTAAATTAGATGTTAACATTCTCATTGAGAATGCTCAACTTTTCCACATCAATATCAACTCTCCTATTTTATCCAACTCAGTACAAGTTTCTTTTGTCTACGCTTCTAATGATGAGAAGGACAGATTAGAGCTATGGGACCTGATTGATCATATAGCTGCCGCTTCTAATGGTTCCCCTTGGGTGCTTATGGGAGATTTCAACGCCATCATTGATGCAAGGGAGAAGCACTCGGCCAAGATCCCGAACAGTTCTTTCAGCTCTGAATTCCTTGATTGCGTCAATAGAAACGAGCTCTCTGATTTGTAGCACATCGGAGCTTTCTATACTTGCTCGAACAAGCAAGTGGGAGACGATTTGATCATGTGCAAGCTTGATCGCATTCTTGCTAATCAGAAATGGCTTGATGTCTTTAGCAATTATTCTGCTAGATTTGAAAGCCCGGGTTGTTCTAACCATTGCCCAGCTATTCTCAAGATCGAAGGGGATAAGCCGAAGGTGAAACCTCCTTTTAAATTCAACAACGCCTGGGCTGATCATCCTGAATTCGAAAATGTGGTGAACTTGGAATGGCAAAAAGATCATGGAAGAGAGTTCAAAATGTTTCAGCTGCTGAGAAAACTCAAAATTTTGAAAATTCCTTTGAGAAAGCTACGATCCAAGAACCTGGATTTGGAGGACATTGATATCAATAGGCATCATAATAATCGGAATAGTATCCAATCTGACCTCGTGCTCATGCCTTCTTGTCCTGCTCTTATCAACGCTAAAAAAGAGGCTCTGGCTAGGCTGAAATCTTCACTAAAGAACAAGAGAACTCAACAACAGCATCTTGCCAAGCTTCACTAGCTAAAATACCAAGATAGTTGTTCCAACTACTTCTACAATTCTATCAAACAGAGGAAAATGCACAACCCCATCAAGAACCTTGTTGACCAAGATGGGAATTGTGTTTCGGAAGATGCTAGAATCAAGAGGCTGGTTGTGAATCATTTTGAAAAGTTTCTTGGCTCTAATGCAGATGCTCAGCAGGCGGACTTCTCAGTCCTTTTGGAGGGCAAGATTCTAGACAGCTCTGACCAGCTCAACATGATCACCTTGTTCAGGAAAGAGGATGTCAAGAATGCCCTATGGAGTATTAATAAGAACAAAGCCCCAAGTCCCGACGGCTACAACACTCATTTTTTCAAACGTTCCTGGAGCATTATTGGTGACGATTTTCAGAGGCGGTATTCGAATTTTTCCACAGCGGAAAGCTGCTCAAAGAGCTGGGAAACACTGTCATTGCCCTTATTCCAAAGGTCGATCATCCTACCAATGTAGGGGACTTTCGGCTCATCTCTTGTTGCAATACTATCTACAAGGTTATTTCAAAAATTCTTGTGGCCAGGCTCGAGAATGTGCTGCCCAAACTAGTAGACAACAATCAGGAAGCATTCATCAAGGGGAGAAGTATTCGCCACAACATTGCGGTGTGCCAGGACATAGTCAAAAGTTACGCAAGGAAATTAATTAGCCCGAGGTGTGCGCTCAAAATTGATCTCAGGAAGGCGTATGACACGGTAAATTATGGTGCATTAGATTCGTGAATGCATTACGAGTTGCCAATTCACTAGTAGGGTATGACGATCATACTATAATTTTGCATAATCCTAGTGCGATTTAAGTTGTTTTATAAAATTTGGACCATAAGATCGTACAACTAGGATCACGATTTTAATCAATATATACTTCTAAACCTGAAACAGTTAAGGGTAATTTTGTCAATAAGTTAATTTAAACCATCCACCCTATTTTTAATAAGTAATTATTATACTTATATCTATCCATTTATATATGTAATAGATTTAATAGATTAAAATTAAATATTTACCTAGATTGCATAATTTCTATACTATTTTTTCTAGCTAAAGTAAAGCAATAAGTTATAAAAAGCAATTAACAAAAAAAAAGCTACGTATCTTACCAACTAGAATGTATAGATATATAGTTTATAACATTAAGATAGGTTGGCATATCTTTTCATCACGTAATTTCTATAGAAGAGATCTTAATTTGTTTTATCAAATCTTATATTCCATCTAAATCTATCCTCTTTCTATAACATTTGTCGTAATCCTCTATTGTTGATTTCATTATACTATATTGTGTTTTCTTATTACTTTCTTTTTTCTATAAGTTTCAAAAGATTGATTAAAAGTGGGATGTTGATATAATAAGATTATTTTTCAATCTTATCAAATCATACTTACGTCGTAAGACAATATTTTATATTTACACATAAAATTCCTTATAAGAAAACAATATAATTTAAAAAAACTACCTGTAATATTAAATTTAATAAATAAATTTTAAATATCCAAAATTTCACAACAATCTAAGTTAACTATTTCTATCACCAAAATATTAATTTGTGAAAAACTAGCTAGAATTATGTATAATGATATTATCAAATGTCAAATCTATTATTATACAAGCTATAACTATCAAACAAGTTGGTCTGATCAGGCTGAGGTCGGGTCATCTCGAGTCCCGAATCAATTAGAGGTTAAGTCGATTCAGATCACGGGTTGAGATATATTCAACTTTAATTCATATGCTAAGGTTTTTGAGTCAGTTTGTCAACTTGAAGCAACTAAGAGCGGTTTTGTCATTGAGAGTCTATACACCACTTATCCTGTTTTTAATAACTGAATTTTATACTAATTTTCTATCCGCTATGCATAGGGGTGTCGAACGGGTCGCGTCAGGTGGATTCGGGTTCGGTCTTTTCGGGTTCGGGTTGAGTGCGGGTTCGGGTCAATCGGATTATAGGTCAAGTTAGGTCGGATCTTGACAGGTTATTGTGCGGGTTCGGGTCGACCTAACATGTCAAGAATTTGAACTGTTAATGATTTTTAAATTAGTATTATGATTAAATAATAATATGTAATAATAAAATATTATTTTTTAAAGATTATGTAATAATTTTATGTTTATAATAGGTTTTATGATAAAATATATTATAATATCTACAAGAAAATATATTTATTCTACATATATATAAAATATCGGGTCGGTCGGGTCGGTTTCGGGTTTCAACCCAATTGGGTTCGGGTTAATCGGGTTCGGTTTTTTTCTTTGCTC